>CM065681.1:37197520-37202520 GCA_017654935.2 Phymorhynchus buccinoides | reverse complement strand
GGCTTCCGCTTGTATATGTGTGCGTGCGTGCGTGCGTGTGTGTGTGTGTATGTATGTGTGCGTGCATGCGTGGCGCGCCTCTGGCTGCGACGCGCTCTCCAGGTGGGAGCAACCCGAATTTCACAGAGACACCTCTGTGAATATAATGCATCTAGGCTAACTAACATAAGTGTGTGTGTGTGTGTGTGTGTGTGTGTGTGTGTGTGTGCGTGTGCGTGTGTGTGCGTGTGTGCGTGTGCGTGTGCGTGCGTGCGCGCGTGCGTGTGTGTGTGTGTGTGTATGTGCGTGCGTGCGTGCGTGTGTGTGTGTGTGTGTGTGTGTGTGTGTATGTATGTGTGCGTGCATGCGTGTGTACATAAGTGTGTGTATGTGTGTGTCTCTCTCTGTGTCTGTCTGTCTTCATGAATCACGATTCCAAAAGACAGGCCAAACACAAATATTACGCGTTTCGGTATAGCAAATGCTCTTTCGTTCCTGAGAACCGCTTTTGAGGTTGAATGGGAGCAACTGCAGATTCCTAGCTTTATAGAGCTCTCTATCTCCCTATTCCTGGGTTTCCAGAGAGAGTAAAACTGTATAAAGGGGTGTTATGTTATTATGAATATGCAGCATGCTTTCAGCAGCATGTTTCTCTTTCATAAACAATACTTGCCCCAGTTCTTCTTCTTCGATCGCTCAGACAGTTTCCTGTCAATTATGAGCGCAGATGCGTCATGCTGCCGTTATGCGCCTAAGTAAGAAATAACTAGGCCCAGCATGTCCGACTTCGGCTGGAGGAATCTTTTTGAAAGCGTTTCTTGAAAGAAAAAAAAAGGCAGGAGAATGGTCCAGACAGGCAGAAAGATAGTAGATGACAGCAAGCGAAGGGAAAAGGCAGAGTCAAAGAGAGTGACAGATTAGAGGAAGTTACAAGCACAGAACTTCCAGAAGGTGGGGGAACTATTTATACAAAAGACCCGCCGGTATCCCCACGGGGGGCTTGCCCCAGTAAGAAAAGGGAAAACCCCCTCATTGCATTGCAATTATAGAAGAGAAAAATAATAACAGTTGCATCATGTTGCACGATATTACGAGCAAAAGAGGCCCGTAGGAATCAACGGGATAAACTTTCTCAGCAGCTAAAGAGGTTCTCAGGAATGAACAGTAGTTGAAACTTCTCTAAATACAGAAACCAAAGAGTTCAATCTGCCTGACGTTTCAGACGTTTCAGAATGGTCGCCAAGTTTACGTTTTACGTCCTCTCGGCAAAGCCGTATGGGACATTACTGTAGGGGAAGACGGGGTAAAAAGCGCATGGGCGGGTAAGAAGCCCACCCCAATTATCTCATGAAATGAAGCAAATTTCAGTCTCATTTTGCCCATGAGACGAGCGTTAATGTCTAGCATTCGTCTCATGGGCAAATTTGACTGAAATTTTCTTTATTTCATGAGATAATTGGGATGGGCTTCTTACCCGCCCATGCGCTTTTCACCCCGTCTTCCCCTAATGTTTAGATTTTGGGGAGAAAGGGGGATAGGGAAAATAAAAAAAGAATTTCTCGACATGTAGATGTGCTTTTTTTTTTTACTTTATATTTTTTGTTTGGTTTTTATTGTAATTCTATAATGATTATCTTGAATAAAGGTCCAGCAAGAATGGTGAACCAACGTTGGGTTTCATAACGTGCGCTCGGCTACAAAGAGCACGTGCGAGACGGACCATCAACCAACCACTATTTGACCCAATTCACAGATTTAAGAATCGTAAGCTGAAATTAGAAACAAACGAATAAACAGACAGCGCAAAATCTACAATCTAAGCACCCCATGGATGTACGCACCAGGTAAATGTAACAGAGAGCAATCCCTCCTCATCATTATTAAAGACCCACCACGTCACGTGTCCAAATCACGGTTTCCACGTGTTTTCCCTCTTGTGGCTGGTAAGAAATCTTAAGAAATCTTCCTAGCATAAGAGGGAATGTGACACGTGACGTGCGGGGTCTTTAAAGACACACCACGTCACGCGTCAAAATCACGGTTTCCACGTGTTTTCCCTCTTGTGGCTGGTAAGAAATCTTAAGAAATCTCCCTAGCATAAGAGGGAATGTGACACGTGACGTGCGGGGTCTTAAAAGACCCACCACTTCACGTGTCAAAACCACGGTTTCCACGTGTTTTCCCTCTTATGGCTGGTACGATATCTTAAGAAATCTTCCACGCATAAGAGGGAATGTGACACGTGACGTGGGGGCTGTCTTTAACAACAGTTCTTACTGGCCTTTCCTAGCAAATGAGGCTAAAGTGGTCTGCTACACACATACGATTCGGATGTGAATGCGATGCGATTTTGACGTTGTGGGCAATGATTCACGTGAAATTCGTGTACCTGGTCTACTAGAGTGTAGTGAGCGAAAATGGCAGAATTCGTTTTAGACAGAAGTATTTTACGACTCACGCGCCCCAATCGCATCGCATGGCATCCCCAATACGATTTTACGCGTGTGCAGCGCCGGATTAATAAGCCCACAATACCTCGCCACAGATTTGCAGATCACACCCACACGCGGGCACCATCACACACACACACACCCACACATACCCACACACACCCCACACACCCACACACACCCACCCACACACCCACACCCACCCCACCCACACCCACACCCACACCCACACACCCATAAATTGACACATCGGTGATGGGCAAGTTACATTGTGACTGGCCTGTCACTCCGTTGCCGTGGTGTGGGTGGGGGTGCTCATGTGTACAGACACCCCTATTAGGGTGTTCGCATTTATTGCTTTTTATTGTGTTCTTGCTTTTTTGTACTGATCGATTGCAAGACAAATGTCCTTGTTTTAATGAGATCGGGAGAATGAATGATTGATTGATTGATTGATTGATTGACACGCACGCGCGCGCACGCACGCACGTACACAAACACACACTCATATACATGCACGCACAGACGCATAAACACACACGCGCGCAAGCACACATATACACACACACACACATACACACAGACGCACGCACAGACATAAAACAAACAAACAAACAAACAAACAAACAAACAAACAAACAAACAAACAAACAAACACACACACACACACACACACACAACACACACACACACACACACACACACACACACACACACACACACACACACACACACAACACACACAAACACACAAACAAACAAACACACAAACAAACAAACACACACAAAACACACACACACACACACACACACACACACACACACACACACACACACACACACACACACACACACACACACGCTGACACAAAACTATCAGCAACTCCAAAGGGTTACACACACACATGTTAGGCTATGTATGAGTCTGTGGCTCACACAATTTGTTTTCGCAACCATACAGAAGATGCCTCTGACATGGCTTAAGAAATATGACACATATCAGGGGGTTATTGGTCACCCCCGCCCCCCTCCTATATCAATAGCCGTGATAGAAGCAACCTCCCGTGTAGTTGTGATGGAAATGATGCAGATATCTCGTGACCCATCTCTTGAGTTACGCTAGCAGCTTGACAGGCTTTGCTTTACGACTGCAAGGAAAGTTATGTTCTGCTCCATAAAATGTCTGTCTCTGTCAGCCTGTTTGTCTGCCCGGTGACAATGTCATCAAAGTTTGGAAGTTTATCTAGATCCTCTTGAAAACATGAACATTCCCGTGATTTATTTTTATTGATGTTTTTCTCTCGTTAATTTGTGGGGAGCCTTTTGAAACACTATTAACCGATTTCGATATCTCATGAACATTAATTTTGTTTTCTCGTAAATGTGTGGGGAACTTTTTGAAACACTATAAACCGACTTCGATATTTCATGGACAATTACAGATTATTTCTAAAATCACCCATTTACAAAAGCAGAGCTACACAAGGTTATAATCGGAAAGTTGTATAGAATGTCCATACCCCCCCCCCCCCCCCCCCACAATAATGTTGTGTCATTAAACATGCATGAACTGTACATGTATCGAAAACGGAAAGTAACTCTCTTGGATAACTGGATATCAATGCAGCCAATAATTAGTATAACAGTCTAATCGGGTCAACTTTGTCTCCTTCACGGGGGTTTGCGCTATTTCGGTGCTTTTCAGTGTGTCCACTAGCCGTCAGTCATGTTCCATCATGACCAGCAGACAGCAGAGAAGACAACCGATGTTCGAGAATACTGGGTTGTTAAAGAATACTGGGTTGATATTAGACAAGAGACTGATTTGTTTGTCCCCCCCCCCTCCCTCACCCATTGGGGATAACGGGGAAGGGGTGGTATTTCATA
The DNA here is from genome assembly GCA_017654935.2 of Phymorhynchus buccinoides. Lineage (NCBI taxonomy): Eukaryota > Metazoa > Mollusca > Gastropoda > Neogastropoda > Raphitomidae > Phymorhynchus > Phymorhynchus buccinoides. Next base: position 37,198,204 of record CM065681.1, on the reverse strand, counting down.
CAAATAGATCCCCCACCTTCTGGAAGTTCTGTGCTTGTAACTTCCTCTCATCTGTCACTCTCTTTGACTCTGCCTTTTCTCACTTGGTTTACTGTCATCTACTGTCTTCCTTCCTTACTGGACCATTCTCTTTCATATTGTCTTCTGGAAACTCTTCCAAAAAATGTCTTCAGCCGAAGTCGGATATTCTGGATCTAATTATATCTTAGATAGGCGCATGACGGCAGCTTGACGCATCTACGCTCTCGTGACAGGAAACGGTCTGAGCGAATGACAAAGAAGGGAAGAAAAAACATTTGCTTGGCCCAAGCTACTGCCCCGTTCTCTCGGCCGAGAGGTGAGCAGAACACAGTGAATGTTGAAGATACTCCACCCCACCTCCCCACCCCTAGCAAACTAGTCCCCAAAGGCTGCAGCACAAAAACAGCCAATGCACCCCCCCCTCCTCCCTAGTTTGAGAGCCATAGTCTTATAGTACAAAAAAACAGCCAATGCAATCACCCTCACCCTCCTCCCTAGTTTGAGAGCCATAGTCTTATAGTACAAAAAAACAGCCAATGCAATCACCCTCACTCTCCTCCCTAGTTTGAGAGCCATAATATTATAGTACAAAAAACAGCCAATGCAATCACCCTCACTCTCCTCCCTAGTTTGAGAGCCATAATATTATAGTACAAAAAACAG
>CM065681.1:37180020-37190020 GCA_017654935.2 Phymorhynchus buccinoides | reverse complement strand
ACTGGGTGTGTAGGTGTGTCTGGCGGCTTGTTTTCCGCTTTCCTTCAGCTTTGGGTAGGTGGGCGATCGGGCGGCTTAGTGCGCAATTACTAGATGTCGCGTGCTAGCAACAACAGACTCGCACAAAAATTAATTTTTCATCTTGGTGGGTTTTTTTTTACACCTTTCTCTTTCAGTCCCTACTGTCTGATTGCTGTCCGTGTGTATGGCTCAGTGTTATTGTTTTCTGAATCAGTCTCCCCCCCCCCCCCCTCTCTCTCTCTCTCTCTCTCTCTCTCTCTCTCTCTCTCTCTCTCTCTCTCTCTCTCTCTCTCTCTCTCTCTCTCGCTCGCTCTCTTTCTTTTTCTTCTCTCTCCCCCCCCCGTCATCCTAATACAGTCACGATGACATCAACCCATATTTGTTTTATATAGTGCGTGCGCACGCGTTGTTGTATAATAAGCACTAATGATTAAGTATGCGTCTCTCTCCTCCTCTCTCTCTCTCTCTCTCTCTCTCTTCTCTCTCTCTCTCTCTCTCTCTCTCCTACCTCCACTCTCTCTCTCTCTGGTTTAAACGTTTTTATTGTCTTTACATAACAAACATACATAGCAACAAAACTGAAACAACAACAAGCTAGGCTTATGGCGTGCTCAGTATAAGAAAAAGTGCATATCAGACAATATAGGCGGATTTAAATAACTATATGCTTCAATCAAAATAAACAAATGACACAAAACCGAGTGTCAAGATAAAGAAAATAGGGGTAAATCATAGTAGAATCAAGACCCCCTAAACAAAAATAACAACAACAAAAACACACACAAAAAACACATACCCAAAAAACAAACAAAATCAAATTAAAATTGATTATTTCAAAGCAGAAAACAATTGCAAATCAAAGATGATGATCTCATATAAAACACGCTAATGCCTTACTTTTTAAGCAACAAAACTTAAACTTACAGACACGAACAAACAGACATAAACATAGAAAGACAGAAAGACACACCAGCAGATATATACACTGAGAGAAGAGAGAGAGAGAGAGAGAGAGAGAGAGAGAGAGAGACCGAGAGAGAGAGAGAGAGAGAGAAGAGAGAGAGAGAGAGAGAGAGAGAGAGAGAGAGAGAGAGAGAGAGAGAGAGAGAGAGAGAGAGAGAGAGAGCGAGAGCGACGTCCACCTTAATTAGCGACCTTAGCCCTGTGTCAATAGTAAATGATGAAAGCAATCACATCATGCACAACATCACTAAGTCATCAATTACAGCATACACAATAGCATCAAACACTGTCACTAATTACAAATACAGAAAACAGAAAGAAAAGGATACAAACTCTCATATGATAACGGCAAGAAACAGAGGATGAGAAGACCAATACTAACACCTAATGAAGCACTAGCGACCACATCAACAGATATATTCCAGCAGGCACACAAGCAAACAAAGAAACTGATGAGCAAGCAGACAGGTAAGAAAGAGCAGGTATCTGAGAAATAGTAATAATAGAATTCAACAATCACTTTTGCTGTTACAACCTTTTGCTTTGAGCAATGAAATAGTGCACTATTTTGAAAATTGTTTCATTTTCTGCTATCGATAACGTTTGGTCACCAAAAAGAGAAGACTGCGGGTGTTGACTTTGTTAGGATCCAAAGTCAAAATAGTGTCTTTCCTTAGTTGGGTGTAGTTTGTACAATATAAAAGGTAGTGTTCTGCGTCTTCGGTATGGTGGCCACACGAGCATTTTGAATCAGTTACTAGGTGTCTATTGTATAAATCATTGTTTATATTACTCATCCCTAATCGTAGTCTACAATGATTTACTTGGTCTTCTCTGGATCCAATATAATAGTAAGAAGGAACAGTTACATCAGAAAGAGACAGATGGCGTTTGAAACGACTAATGGAATCTGTTGACTTAATATCATCTGGTAGGTTGTTCCACGAATGTGTTGTACTTGGTAGAAATGAGTTTTTGTATAATTCAGTCCTAGATCGTGGCACTATTCTTTCCAGTGGCCGACGTCTATGATACGGGTTTTGATTAGAAACAAGAGAAGGAAGCAGATCGGTTAGATAATCAGGGCAAAGTCCATTTACCATTTTGTAATATTGAATTAATTTATGTCTTTTTCTCCTCTCTTTTAAAGAATAAAAACCAGATTCATCGTATAATCTTTGGTGGCTTGTACCTTTAACTCCGCCAATAATAGTACGAATTGCTTCGAGGTGAAGATTTTCTAGCAATGTTGACTGGGCATCTGAGCAATTATCCCATATAAAATCTGCATAGTCAAATATAGGTAGTATAAAAGATTTATACATTATTTCTAAAGTCTTACGTGCTAGTCTGTGTTTGTACTTTCTAAGACATGCTATTAGCATGTTTACTTTGCTAGATATAACTTGGATGTGTTCGTCCCATTTGCAATTATTCTGGAAAACTACTCCTAGGTGCTTGTGTGAATTTGTAGGTTCTAGAAGCTTGTTTCCAAACGTAAGGGGTGAATTGTGAGTGTTATCACGCGTTGTATTGAGAAGTTTAGTCTTGTTTTCATTGAAAGATATTTTCCAATCAGTTGCCCATTGGGCAATTTTCTGGAGGTCTGAATTTAGAATTTCTGCTCTAATGAGTGGTTCATTTAAGGCATGTGACAAACTGGTATCATCAGCAAAAAGTTTGATTGTTGCTTCAATACTATCAACAATATCGTTGATATACAACAAGAATAGTAGGGGACCAAGTACTGATCCCTGTGGGACACCCGCCAATATTCTTTTTAACTCTGATTTTTCACCTTTTACAACCACTGACTGTTGTCTGTTGTTCAGGTAGTCACTAAAAAAGTCATGTAATTTCCCCCTTATACCCGCAGCCTCCAGCTTCAACAGAAGTCCTTTGTGCCATACACGGTCAAATGCCTTAGATATATCTAAATAAATACTTTGCATTGGTATTCCCTGGTCAAAGGAATAACAGAGATTATTATATGTAATCAACAGTTGATTCACAGTGGAATCACCTGGTGTGAAACCGGACTGAAAAGGGGTGATTACATTATGGGATTTTAAGAATATGTATACATGTTTGTGGACGCACCTTTCAAGAACTTTCCCAACACAACTGAGGAGGGAAATTGGGCGGTAATTATCACAAAGTTCTCTTGGACCTTTCTTATAAATAGGAGAAATATGTGCAATTTTCCATAGAGATGGAAATTTGCCTTCACTCATGCATCTGTTGAATAACCGTGTGAGGGGAGCTGATACAACATTGAGTGCATGTAAAAGTAGCCTGTTGTGAATTAGATCTGGTCCAGATGCCTTTGTCTTATCAAGGTTTTTAATAACTGACACCACATCTTCTTCTGTGAGAACTATTTCATTTATTTCATAATCAGTAAAAGGAACATGAGGTGGTTCGTCATCATTATTGTCTACGGTGGATTGTTCGATGTAAAATGTATTGAGTATTTCTGCCTTTTTTTGGTTAGAGTAATATAATGTGCCATTTGCTAACAGAGGAGGAACTTCATCGCTGTCAATACCCTTTTTAATAAAAAAAAAGATCGAACCAATTTCCACCAATCTTTGTGACCCAAAACTGATGGATCTGATGCTTTATTGTCAATTTCTGCATAGTACTCAGCCTCTCGCTCTCTTTCCTTAGTAGTGACGAAGTTACGAAATTGCCTGAATGTGTGCCAGTCTTGTGGGTCATTACTATGTTTAGCTTGTGCATGGATAACTTTCCGCTCTTCTATCAACAGCCGTATATCATTATTCATCCAGGGCACATCATTTGAGTATACTTTAATAACTTTGGTTGGCATACATTGTTTTGCTATGGTTAAGAAGGTATTGGTAAATAGTTCAGTAGAATCATCAACAGTTCCCATGTTTAGAATATGTTCCCAATCAACGAGCTGTAACAGTCGACAAAACTCCTCTCTGTTTAGCTTAGCATAATTAAATATAGTTCTTTTAAAGCTAGTGTTGTTTTTTACTGCATGCTTAAGGTGCAGGCATGGAATGCTGTGATCACTGAAGGCTGCGGGTAGCACCTGAGTTAACTCGATGAGATCAGGGGTTTGGGTCATGATGAGGTCTAGGCAAGTGGATGTTGTGTCTGTGATTCGGGTTGGCTCATTTACTAACTGGTGGAGACTATATAATTGCATAATGCCTGTTAGGTGTGGAGACGGGTTATTAAAGTAGTCTGTATTAAAATCACCTAGCACAATGAATGGTAGTGATGTGCTGTTAACTTGTCTAAGGTTATCACTCTCTCTCTCTCTCTCTCTCTCTCTCTCTATATCTCTCTCTCTCTCTCTCTCTCTCTCTCTCGCTCTCTCCCCCTCTCCCCCCCCCCCCCCCCCCCCCCCCCCCCCCCCCCCCCCCCGTCATCCTAATACAGTCACGATAACATCAACCCATATTTGTTTTATATAGTGCGTGCGCACGCGTTGTTATATAATAAGCACTAATGATTAAGTATGCGTCTCTCTCTTCTCTCTCTCTCTCTCTCTCTCTCTCTCTCTCTCTCTCTCTCTCTCTCTCTCTCTCTCTCTCTCTCTCTCTCTCTCTCTCTCTCTCTTCTCTCTCTCTCTCTCTCTCTCTCCCGTCATCCTAACACACGATAACATCATCCCATATTTTTTTTATACATAGTGCGTGCGCACGCGTTGTTGTATAATAAGCATGAAGCATGCTCAATGCGCTTTACAAAATTAAAGTCTATATAAAACAACAAACAAAGCTCGCAGATGGTTTTTGTAGTGTGTTTTTTAACATAAACTATGGACTTGAAATATGAACATACTTTGTAGTGAAAGAAACAAAAATTAAAATAACCAGCTGCAGAAAACTTGGAAAGCACGGAAAACAAGGAAGTGGGTCTAACAAATGACACCTGCTTGCTACCTTTATATCGATTTTTATTTTAAATCTGCATCCTTTCCAGCTTCTCTTCGGCGGTACACACACACACACACACACACACACACACACACACACACACACACACACACACACACACACACACACACACACACACACACACACACACACACACACACACACACACACACACAAACACAAGACATGATGTGAAAAACAGAAGATGAGCGCATGACATACGCGTCGAAGGAAGATACGTTAACATGACAAGATACCATAAAAGACAACCCATTTGTAAGATAACGACAGACTAAAAATAAATTACTAAAGCATCATAAACGTATAACATACGCATCATAGAAACATTCATAGAGAATTTGCTACACAGCAAGCTCGCAGATGGTTTTTGTTGTGTGTTTTTTAACATAAACTATGGACTTGAAATATGAACATACTTTGTAGTGAAACAAACAACAATTAAAATAACCAGCTACAGAAAACTTGGAAAGCACGGAAAACAAGGAAGTGGGTCTAACAAATGACACCTGCTTGCTACCTTTATATCGATTTTTGTTTTTAAATCTGCATCCTTTCCAGCTTCTCTTCGGCGGTACACAAACACACACACACACACACACACACACACACACACACACACACACACACACACACACACACACACACACACACACACACACACACACACACACACACACACACACACACACACACACACACACACACACACACACACACACGCGTGGGTTGTAACTGAGAAGATTGTTCGTCGATGCACCTATGGTTTCATGAGAGAGAGAGAGAGAGAGAGAGAGAGAGAGAGAGAGAGAGAGAGAGAGAGAGAGAGAGAGAGAGAGAGAGAGAGAGAGAGAGAGAGAGAGAGAGTCTGAATGATTTACTGATTAGGCCTTAGGCCCATTTCAAAGAGAGAGAGAGAGAGGGGGGGAGAGAGAGAGAGAGAGAGAGAGAGAGAGAGAGAGAGAGAGAGAGAGAGGGGGGGGGGTCTAAATCAGTATGACGAATTTCGCAAATGTACTGATCTTCCAATCTTCAGTGAATTTGAGGAACAAATGCAATGCATTAACCGTTTCACTCAGGGATTCTGCAAATGTCCTAACATTTTCAGAAAATTTGCACATTTCCTGATTTGGAAGTCCAGGAAATTTGCATATTTACTGACTTGCAATCTTCAGTAAAATTGAGAAACAAATGCAAGTGAAACAGGTACTAGTTTTGCAAATTTACTGTAACATATTATTTATTCCGGTTGGTTTCCTGGACTAAATTATTACAAGTATTATTTTTGCGAAGGAAAATAAATAGATTTTGCACCCACAAGTAAAAATGAACTGCGAGGAAGCTGCAGTAAAGCGTTGGTACTTGACTATATATTGCGTTTAATGTGTTTTTATTGACAATTAGTTGTACTAACGCATAAACACCCGAGTGGGTTGTAGCCAAAAGGAAGATTATTCCATTACATTGTTATTTTTGTTTTTATGTATCTGACGGCTTTGTACCCCACGCAGTACTAACATGCTATATTTTAAGCCAAGGAGATTACACTTTTTATAAGCCTCCACAGGCAAACAATGTGGGAAAAAAAGACTATATTTTATATAACGATGGCTTGGAGTCAAAACGGACTATCTTTAGATAGTCCATTGACATATTATTGAACTTATTACGAAAACTAATAACTTGTATATAAAAAAAGGACTGCTGAAATATAAACAGCACCCCCCCCCCCCCCCCTTTTATACTTCTGCAGTCATTGCTTGATACAAGTTATTAGTTTTTGTAATACATCCAATAATACGTCAATGGACTATCTAAGATAGTCCGTTTTGACTCCAAGCCATCGAATATTATATGTTTATTTAGGGAAAGGTTTAATCAATAATGACACTTTGCTTTCCTTCTCTTAAGTACACTTTCATCTGCCATATATAAGGCACAATGCATGAACAACCGCGTAGGATGATGAAGGCGAACGGAAGATTATTTTTTGAAATGTTTATGGTTTGTAATGCGTTAGGTATTTGTTTCTAAGGCCGTGTACACACATAAGCGGATATTCCATGCGGAAACCCGTGCGCAATCTATAAATAAGTGAAACAAAGAAGGGAAAAGATTTGCGCACGTGTTCGAATTTCCCCTATATGCGTAAACTTGTATCCTTCTTTTTTCCACTTATTTAAATTTTTCCGTACGGAACTTAAGTCTAATGTGAACCCGACCTAAGGCTAGGTCCATCATTTCCACGTTAAGTGTTACAGTTTTGTTTTTTTCTCTGTGTGTGTGTGTGTTTGTGTTTGTGCGTGTGCGTGTGCGTGTGCGTGTGCGCGCGCGTGCGCGTGCGTGTGTGTATGTGTGTGGGGGTGGGGGTGGGGGTGTTTCATTTTGCAATCCTTCGTTTTACTATTTCTTAACAGTATTGACACACGACAAAGTAAATCATTGCCAATAATCATTTGATTTTATGAACGTTTCGACCAAGATTACATAGAAATGAATGTTTCTTTGTTTCTTTGTTTGTTTGTTTGAAGTTACACTGAATTATTTATCAAATGTAAGAATGGCGTAAACGTTATTAGTATCCTTCTCCCAAACTACGCTCCACCATTATTTGCCCTTCACTCCACACTTCACACCCACTCATGCATATGTCTCAGTCTGTTAAACTTGTATATTCACTCATGCTCTGTGCTTAGATTAACTGCTCCTTCGCGCTTCTCTCTCTCTCTCTCTCTCTCTCTCTCTCTCTCTCTCTCTCTCTCTCTCTCTCTCTCTCTCTCTCTCTCTCTCTCTCTCTCTCTCTCTCATTGCCTAAAATCTTCAACCTTGTTAAATAAAGTCTTTCAGTGTTCAGTGTACATGTTTTTTGCTCTCTCTCTCTCTCTCTCTCTCTCTCTCTCTCTCCTCTCTCTCTCCCTCTCTCTCTCCTCTCTCTCTCTCTCTCTCTCTCTCTCTCTCTCTCTCTCTCTCTCTCTCTCTCTCTCTCTCTCTCTCTCTCTCTCTCTGTGCGTGTGTACGTGTGTGTGTGTGTGTGTGTGTGTGTGCGTGTGTGCGTGCGTGTGCGTGTGCGTGTGCGTGCGTGTGCGTGCGTGTGCGTGTGTGCGTGTGTGTGTGTGTGTGTTGATGGTGGCGGGATGGGGTGGGTGGGGGGGGGGGGATTGATTGCGTGACTGAGTGTGGTCTGCATTCTTATAAACCCTTACACTCTCCATTCTCACACACAACACTCCAGATGACTGTTATGAAGAGCAACAACAGGGGGGGGGGGGGGGGGGGGGGGGGGGGGGGGGGGGTAGTAGCATATCCTGATGATTGATGTTTGAGCACCACTGTCTAGGGCCATCAACAAATACTGCCATCTGCTATGATTATCGTATTGTGATTGTAAACGACGCAAATGTGTGTGTGTGTGTGTGTGTGTGTGTGTGTGTGTGTGTGTGTGTGTGTGTGTGTGTGTGTGTGTGTGTGTGTGTGTGTGTGTGTGTGAGAGAGAGTGTTTATGTGTCGGTGTGTGCGCGTATCACTGTGTGTGTGCGTGTGTGTGCGTGCGCGCGCGCGCACGTGTGCGCGTGTGTGCATGTATGTGTGTGTCTGTGTCTTTGTGAGCGTGCGTGCATTCTCAGAACCTCTCGCACTTTTTTTTTTATTACCCCTACCCCCCAACGCGCTAATGCTCGGTGTCCATCTGTGTTCTACCGAGGACCCAGCATGTTGGACAATCGTGTGACAGGTAGCACACGCCTCGTTGCTTTTGGCTTGTTGACAGGTTATGCACACAAGCAGGTCTGCTTCTTTTGGCCTCCCTTCCCCCAAGACGCAAACAACATGGGCGACAGCGGACCAAATGCGTACACTACGCACAGCCAGTCGGTGCGAATGACATGGCAGCAGGTGTGAGAAAAACACAGACTGAAACAAAACAGATGCTTTGTATTAGCCAGGACACAAGATGTACACCGAGCTTAAGATGTTATGGAGAACAACAACCAACCGGGAGAAACAGTTGGACAATAATGACGGATGCTCGCGCGCCGCTGTCTAAGGCAATAAACGCTACTACTACTGCCGTCTGCTAGGCCGTCCCTAAAAAACGTTATGATTGCGAGAGATACTGACAGAAACGGGGGAGACAGAGATGGATAGCGTGAAAGACAAAATGAAAGAAGCGCGAATCAACAGTAGGAAGACGTAGGCAGGCACCCTACGCAGTTCCTTGAATGTGTTTCCGGAAGAATCGGACGTTCGTGAGAGGGAGATTGATCAGTACACAGTGGAACCTCCCTGATAAGACATCCCAGTATAAGACTCCCTCCCACATTCCCATCTTTATTCATTTTCTAAGTAATTGATAAACATAATTTCCGCCCCCCCCCCCTCTCTCCCACACATTTATAGTTAGCAATGTCCCATATATGTGCCCTTTTGGGTCAAGGGGACGTTAAAGTTCAAATTTCGTTCAACTCCCTCCCACATAAGACCTGTTTCTCTGAGGAGACATTGCCCTTCTTTGTAAGTATTAAAATGACCTCCCTTATAAGACCCCTCCCTTTAAGATGATTTTTGAAGGTCTTATAAGGGAGGTTCCACTGTATAATCATTATTGTAATAATTATTACCTCCCTTATAAGACCCCTCCCTTATAATACCTCGTTTTAGATGATTTTTGAAGGTCTTATAAGGGAAGTTCCACTGTATAATCATTATTGTAATAATTATTACCTCCCTTACAAGACCCCTCCCTATAAGACCTTCAAAAATAATCTAAAACGAGGTATTATAAGGGAGGGGTCTTATAAGGAAGGGGTCTTATAAGGGAGGTCATTTTAATATGATAATTATACAGTGGAACCTCCCTTATAAGACCTCGTTTTAGATGATTTTTGAAGGTCTTATAAGGGAGGTTCCATTGTATAATTATTATTGTAATAATTATTACCTCCCTTATAAGACCTTCACAAATCATCTAAAACGAGGTCTTATACGGGAGGTTCCACTGTATAATTATTATTGTTCAGTGTTAAATTGGGTGCCGACACGTGATAGGCAGATTGAGCTAATCGAGTAGGTTACATAAACGTTAC
>CM065681.1:37170020-37175020 GCA_017654935.2 Phymorhynchus buccinoides | reverse complement strand
TAAAAAGAACGTCACTTTCCCTTGGACTACTGGTCTCGGATTCTGCGACCTGAACGTGCGGAGGTGTGGCTGCGAGTTGGGACTCGGAATGAGCGGCGTGGGAGCAACGCCACTGTACGGACAAAAAAATGGGACAGCAAAAAAAAAAATAAAAAAAAAATAACGTCACTTTACGCTTGTGTAGTTTGTTTGTTGTATGTTCCAGTGACGTTGCAGTCTGTTTCAGGTTTTTTTTAAAGATAGAAGTCCAGTAAAGATCGACTGGACGCAGTGAGGGGTGGGAGAGGATGGGGGTGTGGGTGGGGGTGTTGAAAGAAGGGAATGGGCGGACGGAGGCGCAAAGAAACTCTGGGGAGAGCCGAACAAGAGAGGGTCAAGAGAGGGAGAGCTGGACAGAACAGTGAACTCTTGAATGAACCCCGCTCCTGGATCAATTATAGATCGAAGAACTGATGCGAACAGGGAATGCGGGAAGGGTCGACGTGGGGTGAAGCGGGTCAAAGCACTGCCGTCCTGAAACTATGCCATACTCTATCCATGATGGCGACGGTTAAAGGGTCAGGCACATGAGCGGACGGAGAACAGGGGGGTCACGTTCAAAGAAAAGGAAACAACCTGAACTGAAGTAAAAAAAAAAAACACGAGATACAGCTGAACTTTCTTGCACCATGGTACACCACCACACAAAATTTTAAGCGATTCTGTTCACTAGTTCACGAAATAAAGCTGGGGGGAAATTACATAGCCAAAGAAGGAAATTTCGGTTTTCAAGGTCAAACTTCAAGGTCGAGTCGAAACCGTATAAGACTGATTATCGCTTGAATGTGCCATGGACTCTCAAACGAAGAGTCATTCGCAATGACTTTTAGTGCTGCGGCCAAGGGGATTCAGTGTGGCACTTTGGGCACCTTCCCACATGCCAGCTGCCCTTCACCAGTCCTTTGGGCCGAAAGAGTGGGGATCTTCGCAACTTCTAGCCCAGCCTTCCAAATTAGGGGCGACATTCAAAAGCGCGGATTTCTGAACCGGATATGTTTCAAAAGCGCGTATTAACCCATGATACGAAAGCGCGGAGGTGGGTGACCTACCAGAAAACGAGTGTGGAGCACGGGAGGCACGAGTAATGCAACTCGGCCAAGCTGTTCATGACCCAAAATCAGCAATGGTGTTACAGGCCAGTTTGTCACAATGGCACTTGTTTCTTATCAACGGTGTGACACACCACATACACATATCGTGGCGCTGCACCAACAACAATAAATGAAAAGGAGGACTTCGAACTGACAGTGACATGACATATCTGATCCCAGTGACAATGGAACACAACCACGACGGCGACGGTGGGGTGAATTGGTAGGTGGGGGTTGGAAATCTGTGCTCAAAATTGTAAAAAAAAATCAAAAAAATCTGCGCTTACGTATGCCGATATGGCTTCGGCCGGGAGGATGTAAAGCTAAACTTTGCCTCGTCGTATGCCGATTTGACGCGCTTTCGTAAAAACAAATTTCCGCGCTTCTAATATGCCAATACGCGCTTTCGTAAATCTCCCCCAAATAGCAGTCACTTATTTTTTCCATCTGGACATTATGGTCAAACATTGGCTCACCTAGCTACACACAGTTTTGTACGCTACTCGACAGTCTGCGGGGCGAAATCGGGTGAAAAGGGGTTTGGTGGTTTCTTACTTATGGTTAGGTATTAGGTACTTTATAGTCACAGAGGCGTCTCTGTGAAATTCGGGTTGCTCCCACCGGGAGAGCGCGTCGCAGCTAGAGGCGCGCCACCCAATTTTGTTTTATGCATGCAATTTTTGTGTGACTGGTGAGGAAGGAAAGGGGGGGGGGGGGGGGGGGGGGGGGGGGGACGAGTACATTTTGACCAAATGACAACTTTTTCGTTGCCACTGGGTTTTAATGTGTGCTAAGTGCATGGGCACACGGAAACCTCGGTTTATCGTCTCATCCGAAAGACTCCACGTTAGAGACCGTAAGGCCTTGTTGCAAAGTGAGAGGAAAAAATCCCCTCTACCCAAGTTCGAACTCGGGTTTACTTGACACAAGGCGAACGCGTTACCTCTGTGCCACTCTACACCTAGGGGTCTCCGGACTGTATGGGTCGAGTCTTTGCACGAGTGACCACGTAACGTGTGATGCACGTGCAAGTGGATGTTGGAATCAGGGAGCTGGCCGTTCGTGGCTCGGTCAATGCCCAACGCGGCACAACAGAACCTGCTGTGAAACTTAATGAACCCATCAGGCTCTTCAGTTCACCGCTGAGGTCACCGTAAGAGCGACAAGGAGATGGAGAGAGAGAGAGAGATAGAGAGGGATGGAGAGAGAGAGAGAGAGAGAGAGAGAGAGAGAGAGAGAGAGAGAGAGAGAGAGAGAGAGAGAGAGAGAGAGAGAGAGAGAGAGAGAGAGAGAGAGAGAGAGAGTGAAGACTGAAGACTGGAAAACTTTATTACACAAGGATTAAGACTTTAGGCCAGGCCTATTCTTCCAATCTGTCCTTGGGACGAAAACTAGACTAATACAAAACAATTAAGCAAAAAGATATGGGCATGCATGATGCTGCAAGGCAACAACAATAACGACAACAACAACAACAGAGAGAGAGAGAGAGAGAGAGAGAGAGAGAGAGAGAGAGAGAGAGAGAGAGAGAGAGAGAGAGAGAGAGAGAGAGAGAGAGAGAGAGAGAGAGAGAGAGAGAGAGAGAGAGAGAGAGAGAGAGAGAGGAGAGAGAGAGAGAGAGAGAGAGAGAGAGAGAGAGAGACGAGAGAACACTGAACACTGAAAAACTTTATTTTTGCAAGGATAAAGATTTTAGGCGAAGCCTATTCTTCCAATCTGTCCTTGGGTCAAACGAAAACGAAAACAAATGACTAGAAACAGAGAGGGCAGAGACAAACAATCGGACAGAGACAGGGGAGACTTGAAAAGTAGATACTAGATGCAGAAACGGACAGACACAGTCCAGAAACGGGAGGGGTAGGGGAACGGGGGGGGGGGGTGGTGAGGGGGGGGGGGGGTTGAACGAGAACCCGATCAACACCAAATAAAATCCCACTAAATTGGCCTGCGTAACCCCTACTTCATTCAACCTTGATCCGAGCTTCAGGGTTTTGCCCGTTTCTACGGCTCCATCCTTTCTCTTGTCGCCCAGATTGCTTTTTGTTAGCCAGGTCAGTCCCGGGTTTGGCCAATTTTCTCCTTGTGGGAACTGTTCACGGGTCCGTTGTCATTTTCTACCAAACTGACACTAAGACAACTTTTTCTTAGCGAGACTCCATTATCGTAAATGTATTGTCCTAGTAACTTTCTCTCTGTCTCTGTCTGTCTCTCTCTCTCTCTCTCTCTCCTCTCCTCTCTCTCTCTCTCTCTCTCTCTCTCTCTCTCTCTCTCTCTCTCTCTCTCTCTCTCTCTCTCTCTCTCTCTCTCTCTCTCTCTCAGATTGTAAGAATAGGCATTACCTAAAATCTTCATCCTTGTTAAATAAAGTTTTTCAGTGTTCAGTGTTTTCTCTCTCTCTCTCTCTCTCTCTCTCTCTCTCTCTCTCTCTCTCTCTCTCTCTCTCTCTCTCTCTCTCTCTCTGTCTCTCTCTCTGACGTGACAACACAAGAAACTGTGTTTGCTGTCTTATCTCGAATTAATTACAAAATTAATGAACTACATTTAAGTCAAGCACCCAAAGGTGATCATTACAAGATAGATGGCGCGTTGATTAACCGAAAACTACCGGTAGAATTTCAAGTCTAACCTGTGCTCGTGATTGTCCCATTGGAAAACCTTTATTAAATAATAACAAATGGCTCCCCCCCACCTGCGTGCGCATGTCGACCCTTCCAACGGAAGTGTCGCCATCTTAGTCCTTATTTGTGTGTAAAGAAAGTGAAAATGTTATCTAAATGTGTAAAGAAAACATGTTATAAATACAGTTTAGATAAGTTTCGAATTGGAACAGCCAAATACGCAGCATCGATCTGGCATTTTTCAAACAAAGTTACTGACTAAGATGGCGGTCTTCCATAATATGGCGCTCCTTGTGGCCGGATAAGACGACACGTGGGTACCAGCCATACATTTAATTGCAGTTGTAACTTTCGAGTTCCTGTTCGTTTCTCCGTGATTTAACTCGCTTGGAGTTTTCATATTAAGACATAGAACAAAACGTTTGACATCCAAAGAAACAGGTGAGCAGATTCACAATGGTCAGTGGCTTTTTTTTTTTATAGTCTCAACGGTCCTAACCCATGTAAGACCATTATGAGTAGATTGTAAGTATCACAATTTTTAACAAGTGCAACGCCGAGCGGCTGCAAAGTCCCCTCGCAGCATCGCCGAGCTACTCCGAAATCGGAATGTGTCGGCTGTACACATACATAAAAACGCATCAAAACAGCACGTAACTACATAAAAACGCATCAAAACAGCACGTAACTGAATAGTTTTTTTATATATAGCCTTGGGGTTCGGACCCGTAATTTGAGCGTGCGCGATCATGCGCACACGTGCGCACAGAAACATTCATGACAACTGTGTTATAGACCATTCATCAAGAAATGTGAAAAAAACCCGCATTAAAATACATGCAAAACTTCGCGAGATATTAGCGATTATGTGTTTCGGGGTTTGAACCCCGTAACTGGCGCGACCTTGACCTTAATGTAAAACTAAATACATCAGTGGATAGCTTGCCTCTTGGCAAACTAGTATGCCAAATTTGATGATGATAGACTGAATAGTTTTTGGAAAAACGGACGAATAGCCGGACGGACCAGACAAAAACAATAGCTCCCCGAACCTTCGGCTCGGGGTTTAACAAAAAGATGATCAGTTAGACCCGCCTTACAGTGTAGCATGCGATTCTCCAATTTCCATTCGTCATGTCCTTATTTGGACTGTTGGGATCCATACGACATTAGAAGGAAACACTACACTGCGGAGTCAATGAACATTTTGTTCCGTGACGTTCCGCCTGACACGATCTTTAATATCTTGAAA
>CM065681.1:37157520-37160020 GCA_017654935.2 Phymorhynchus buccinoides | reverse complement strand
TTGTTGGGTCAGTCTGTACTTCTGTCAATAGTTTAGGTTGCAGTCACAGGAGGGGTTACTGTCCACGGTGACAATTTCCCACTGACTCCTCAACCTTCCTGTGTTAGTTAGCACCCTACGCTCAGCAGCTAAAAAGGAACTGTCACTTCACGTCAATTCTCAGGAAATACACTAAGACGTTGGAAAGAAGACACTGCAGCGGTCAGCTAAGGAAAGGAGAAAGCGGTCTCTTCTAAGACGCTTACACACACAACAGAAAGGTGGCTTGTCGCTCTCTGATGGGCTGCTTTCTTGGCTGGTTGGTTGGCTGGATGGTTGACTGGTGGTAGGTCAGTGAAGAAGAAAAAGGCAGATTGCAATCAGTGTTTGGTGAAGCATAGAGAGCGGTTGACAGGTCACCCTGAAAACAAAAAAGGGGAAGAGAAGATACATTGTGGCATACTTGCCAACACAGTTACATAACGTGTTACAACGTAGCATAACCCTAACTACAAGACTGGTAGGATTTACTTGATAATCAAGTAGATTGGGGTGCATTCCCTTTCATTGCGAACACTTAAATTTACCTCCTTAAAAACATACTCCCCCGTGAGGATACCGGGGGTTTTTTGGGTATAAATAGTCCCCCCCCCCACCTCCTGGAAGTTCTGTGCTTGTAACTTCCTTTAATCTGTCACTCTTTGACTCTGCCTTTTCCCTTTGCTTACTGTCATCTACTATCGTTCTGCCTTACCGTTCCATTCTCCTGCTTTTTTTCACGAAACACTTTCATAAAGATTTCCTCCAGCCGAAGTCGGACTTGCTGGGCCTAACTATTTCGTAGTTAGGTGCATAACGGCAGCATGGCGCATCTGCGCTCATAATTGACAGGAAACTGTTTGAACGATCGAAAAAGAAGAAGAAGAAGAAGAAGAAGAAGAAGAAGAAGAAGAAGAAGAAGAAGAAAAACATACACATAAAATAAAAGAAGATAAGAAAACGAAAGATGAAAGATTGAAGGCAACAATGAGGATGACGACGACAATGACGACGATTATGGTGATGAGGAGGAAGATGATGATAAGGAGGAGCAGGAAGAGGAAACAGGCGGTGCTGGAGTTTAATTTGTGTCTTTTCCTATCAGTATACCCGTATATGTCTGTCTACCTATTTTTTTTTTACCGTCTTTGCTTTAAGAAATATAATTTATTTTTTAAGAAATCAATCAAAAGTTATGACTGCATTCTTTATGAAATTTTCTAATGGTTTGTGGCGGAGCAATCCAAAGAATATTTCATGAACACTAGGAACATACATGGATAATGCTATCATTCTTATACGATACTTTAAAAATCTTTATTCGTACTCGTCTTAACTCCTGGATAACACGCCTTTTAGTGACATGTCGCTAAAATGCGACATTGGTGGCGAAACAATTTTTTTAATTTAATTTTTTTATGAAAAATTAAATTAAATTACTCATCTTCTTTTTTTATTGTATCTTTTTCTGGTGCTGGCGAAGAGAACTCGAATCTGTCAGGTGATGGTTTACAGTCTCTCAGTACTCTTGTTCTTCTATTATGACGTTATAATTTAAAAAAACTGATACAGACTGCAACGTCACTGGAACATACAACAAACAAACAACTACACAACAAGAGTAAAGTGACGTTATTTTATTCACAAGAGACAAAACAAAACTACTGGATATTTCGGCGAATGCAACATAGACAAACAAGAAAACAGCAAATATAGCAAAAGGAGCAAAAAGCAGGCAACAAAAACAGCAAAAAACCAACAAGATCAAAATTTAAAAAACAATACTTCCCCTCTACAGTCCAATGCGTAACTGATACAACCAAGTTGAAACCAAAGAACAAGGCATGCATTTGTGAACACAAATCAGGGGGGGGGGGGGGGGGGGGGGGGACGAAAAGAGAAGAGAGAAAAAAAAAAAAAAAAAAAAATGTTTTGAGATGAGAGAGGTTGGGGACAGTGAGTACGCAATCATAAATGGCAGAAGTTGGAAACAAGGGTCAGTTGTGTGTAGAGTAGGGGGTGGGGAGAGGGGGGGGGGGGAGTGTTTAGGTTGTTTAGGTTGTTGGGTGAAGAGAACAAATCTCGTGCTAAAGTGGATACATGTAGCACAAGCTGACGTTACATTACAATTAAAAAATGAAACTGATAGAGAGAGAGAGAGAGAGAGAGAGAGAGAGAGAGAGAGAGAGAGAGAGAGAGAGAGAGAGAGAGAGAGAGAGAGAGAGAGAGAGAGAGAGAGAGAGAGGGAGAGAGAAGGAGAGAGAGAGAGAGAGGGAGAGAGAGAGAGAGAGAGAGAGAGAGAGAGAGAGAGAGAGAGAGAGAGAGAGAGAGAGAGAGAGAGAGAAGGGGGGGGGGGGGGGCAGGGGGAGGGGTTTATACAGCAATTTTACCTCTAAAAAGAAAAGAAAACAACCACAGACAAAAATACTTCGAACATAAGCGTCCGAATTACAAAACAAGATGAATTAATACCAACATTCAG
>CM065681.1:37145020-37152520 GCA_017654935.2 Phymorhynchus buccinoides | reverse complement strand
GCTCTGGTTTCCTATAAATCAAACCGTCAAATCGGCGATTCCTCCTTGGCGGAGGTGCTGGAAGTCAAATTCTTTCACCCAAAGAGAAAGCGTGTGACGTCTCTTTTCTAATGGCCGCCAGCGTTTCGTTGGCACGAAATTTTCGCAATGCAAGCCTTTTTTCTTTTCTTTTTTAAATGTGATAGATTATCTAAAGGAGTTTCGCTCACAACAAAGGAAACATCTCCGATTTGTTTGTTTTTATTGCACTACAAAAAAAAAGAAAACGCTTCGACCACAAAGAGTGACCTTCACCCACCCCATCCAAAATGGCTACTCTCTCCGGCATCTCCGCCAAGGAGGAATCGCCGTTTTGACGGTTTGATTTCTAGGAAATCAGAGCAAAGTGAGTGTTCCTATCCTTGAAAAGGCTGTCTTTCTGGTGATCTCGACGTATTTCTTGCACAAACTCACCCGTCAGGGTCCACCTTTAATCTTTTTAACCCTATTGAGGTGTGGAGGATACAACACAAAACAAAAAGGATACATTGGGTCACATCATCAAACAATAAAAAGAAATACAAGTGCAACGCCCAGCGGCTGCAAAGTCCCCTCGCAGCATCGCCGAGCTACTCCGAAATCGAATGGGTCGGCTGTACACATAGGCCTACATAAAAACGCATCAAAACAGCACGTAACTACATAAAAACGCATCAAAACAGCACGTAACTGAATAGTTTTTTTTTATATATAGCCTTGGGGTTCGGACCCGTGATTTGAGCGCGCGCGATCATGCGCACTGAAAAATTCATGACAACTGTGTTATAGACCATTCATCAAGAAATGTTGTGACAAAAACTGCATTAAAATACATGCAAAACTTCGCGAGATATTAGCGATTATGTGTTTCGGGGTTTGAACCCCGTAACTGGCGCGACCTTGACCTTAATGTAAAACTAAATACATCAGTGAATAGCTTGCATCTTGGCAAACTACTATGCCGAATTTGATGATGATAGACTGAATAGTTTTTGAGAAAAACGGACGAATAGCCGGACGGACGGAGGCACGCCGGACGGACACCGGACGGACCAGACAAAAACAATAGCTCCCCGAACCTTCGGCTCGGGGACTAAAAACACATTTTGAGAATATAAATGACGTTTCTCATAATTATTTAAGTCAGAATAACAAATGTAGGCCTATGTTGTTGAAAATAAATAATTATTATTCACATGAAATGCATTTAAACAACTTTTGTCTGCTTTATGAAGTCACTCAAGTTAAGTTCTGTTTTCTTGTTAGCACGGAACAGATTGCAAAGATTAAACATTGATAAACAAGATCGATATTTTGTTGTTAGCATTAAGCATTCTCCGAAGTAGCCTAAACTTTGGGCATTGCAAAACAAAATGAAACTCATCACCGACAGCATTCATGCTACATTGTTTACATATTCTGTTCTCTCTGATCTCACCCTCTCTTCTTCCAACTTCGATCGGCAATTTATGATTACTAATTCACACACACACGCACGCACGCACGCACGCGCGCACGCACACACGCACACGCACACACACACACACACACACACACACACACACACACAGACACACACACACACACACAGACACACACACACGCGCCGCGCGCGCGCCAATAGTAATCAACAATGGCTAAAACAGTGATTCAGGAACAAATTTTTGTTTATACCATGGTTGGTTTGTTCAGCCCGTCGTACATGGCGAGAGCCGATACGCGACGTTAAACTGAACTTCCAAGATGTGTAACCTAGATGAGGTTATTGTCAGTTTCACACTAAACTAAACTAACCTAAAATGGGTAAAAAACCAAACCATTTACATAATTTTCATTAAAATACTTTTTGCACTTTTCTATTTTTTGCAATCCTGATGTTCAGCCAAAAATAAGTTAATACAGATTTTCAAGAAACGGAACGTGTAACCAAATCACTATCCAATTTGATTCCTAAATTCAAATGCTCTCTCTCCCTCTCTGTCTGTCTCTGTCTCTCTCTCTATCTCTCTCTCTCCCTCTCTCTCCCTCTCTCTCTCCCTCTCTCTCTCTCTCTTCCTCTCTCTCTCTCCCTCTCTCTCTCTCCCTCTGTCTCTCTCTCTCTATCTCTCTATCTCTCCCTCTTTCTCCCTCCCTCTCTCTCTCCCTCTCCCCCCCCTCTCTCTCTCTCTCTCTCCCTCTGTCTCTCTCTCTATCTCTCTATCTCTCTCTCTCTCTCCCCTCTCTCTCTCTCTCTCTCTCTCTCTCTCTCTCTCTCTCTCTCTCTCTCTCTCTCTCTCTCTCTCTCTCTCTATCTCTCTCGCGCGCGCTCTCTCTCTCGTAGAAACGTATGAACAAAAGCCTCCAGGAATTCGGGTTTTTTTAAACATCGGCTGAAACCATGAAAGTGTAATATCATTATGATATTGTGACTCTCTCTCCATCTCCCTCTCCCCCACCCCCCGTCTCTCTCTCACTCTCTCTCTCTCTCTCTCTCTCTCTCTCTCTCTCTCTCTCTCTCTCTCTCTCTCTCTTTCTCTCTCTCTCTCTGGTTGAAAAGTACGAATGTCATCCCCTAAGCTAAAACAAACCCCGAAAACATTTGTAAAAAATGTCACTGTGTTCCGCCCCACCTCCCCGTTTTTCTTTGTTCTCTCACCCCTTCCCCTCTTACCCTTTACTCATAAACCCTTAAATATAATTTACGTTTTTTCTTCAAACAAATTTCTTCACTGTTTGTGATGCAACGTCAAGAAAGGATTAACTGCATCCTTATGTTCCAGAAAATAAATGTCAGAAACACAGGCTCCGCTGAAATCCACCGAAGTGACTCAGCAGCAGCGCAGTGTCTCCTCGGTTGGTTGCCTCCTGACGGCCTAACAAAGATTCGCTCCCCTTGGACTGCTGGTCTCGGATTCTGCGACTTGAACAAGCCGGGGTGTAGCTGCGAATTGGGATTCAGAATGAGCGGCGTGGGAGCAACGCCACTGTACGGCCCAGAAGATGGGACCAAAAAAAAAAAAAAAAAGTCAGAAACACACTTTAGAACCCTTTCTTTGAGCCATCTTTGAGCCAAAAATGTCCATTAAACTTACTTGGCTGCAGAAAAGATTTCATCTGCAATATTGTGGGATTTCTCTGTGACACGTTTAGAATACGGTCAATCCTTTCTGCTCAAATTTAGGAACACAATATCAGATTTCAAGAGCTTTTATGACATGGTTGTTAAATCATTGTGGTGCAAAAAAGCGACATTGGCGGTGAAAGGGTAAGACAACAAGCAACAACACTGACAACGAACAACACAGACACGCACGCACACGTACGCACGCACGCACGCACACACACACACCACACACACACACACACACACACACACACACACACACACACACACACACGCACGCACGCACGCACGAAAACACACGCTCGCGCATACATAGAAAACCCATAAAGTAAAGTCAAAAGGAAACAAAATTTTCATTTTCTGAACAAATGTTGAATAGAAAAGGTTAAAAAGTTTGTGGTGTTAAAAAAAACAACAACACTATAACAAAAACTGTGTTGGTATGTTAATAAAGGATAACGAATGGAAAGGTTAAAAAAAAAAAAGAACACGAGGAAAATCAAAGGAAAAAAACTAAACAGACAAACAAATAATAACTATTGAATAAAAAATACAGAATTTCAACTAATAATTCAGACGATGAAAATCAAAGGGGAAACAACAAACAATAACTAGGTCTACTGAAAAACATAACAAAAAACGAACAACAACAACAAAACCCCATAATTTCAACTAAAAATTCACGACCTTACCTCAGTCAGATTTCCGCTGTCTCACAGCCCTCAACACATTTAATTAACTCGTCGATGGGGAAAAAAGAAAAAACAATTTTGTCCGATGAAGTTCACCCCCACTACTGCAGAAGGCATTCAAATCAATGGAACTAAGAATTTGTTGATACAAGTGACTGTTGCCTACGTCACAATTTCGTCGTTTTTATATCATCAGGAGGTCTCCAGTAGACCGGCGAGACTTTTCAAACACCTTCGCGAGACGCACACACGCGCACGCATGCAAAGAACAGACTCTCTCTCTCTCTCTCTCTCTCTCTCTCTATTTCAGCAACGCAGTCGCGTGGCACATAGCTCACGCGCAAGCCCGTGCACACGCCTTAGGCTAACTTCAAGAAAACCCAAGTAACACTGCGCGTGACCAGACAAATATCTACTGACTCCAGCATGTTTTCTTGTCTTGAGAGAGAGAGAGAGAGGGGGGGGGGGGGGGGGGGGGGGGGGGGATTGGGGGTTTATGTGGTAGATTTTGGGTTGGAGGCAAAAAGGTTCTCTATGTCGGTGGTTGGGGGTAGGTGTTAAATACTTCGGGTGCAGTAGATGCAAAGTATAGCACGTGCAAGCTCGCTTGGCAGCTACGCGTGATATTTTGAATTTCTGTACAGCTGACCAGTTTGAAACTTAGACGATAGCATTTTATCTGTAAATTACTTGCATACATTACACATTTTCCAATTGAAAAAGACAACAACAACAACAACAACAACAACAACAACAACAACAACAAACAGATACACAGAAACGGTTAGGGGGCACGAAGGGTGGAGGTGGAGGGGGTTGAAATTAGGACACAAATTTCTAACAAATGTAACATTTGGAAAAAAGAAGAAAAAAGAAGAAAAACCGAGAATGATGATAAACGCGTTGTAAACCCAGGAACGGGGAAGGGCGAAAGGGGTGGGGGGAGTCGGATATGGAGAAAGACAGAAAGGGTACAAAGATTGGAATGAAGACCATAAACGATTTGAGAGAGAGAGAGAGAGAGAGAGAGAGAGAGAGAGGGGGGGGGATTTAAAAGCCATGGTTGTTTTAGACACGTGATTTTCAGTAACCATAATAATTATGCTCAAAATACATCGTTTCCGCTTGTTATTTCCTTTTATGAAACGAAATGGCAGGTGATATTTTCATAATGATAGCCGGACGCATTATTATTACCATTGCCGGCAATACTACTACTATTGCAACTACTAGGGGAAGACGGGGTAAAAAGCGCATGGGCGGGTAAGAAGCCCACCCCAATTATCTCATGAAATAAATAAAATTTCAGTCAAATTTGCCCATGAGATGAATGCTAGACATTAACGCTCGTCTCATGGGCAAAATGAGACTGAAATTTGCTTCATTTCATGAGATAATTGGGGTGGGCTTCTTACCCGCCCATGCGCTTTTTACCCCGTCTTCCCCTACTACTACTGCTGCTGCTGCTGCTGCTGCTGCTGCTACTGCTACTACTGCTGCTGCTGTGGAGAGGTCGATTCAAACGTACCTGTAAACCATTGTTTTCTTACTCTTTAAAAAAAAAAGTTGATATCCGATTTTTTAAAAACATAATAGAGGATTGTAGTGTCTAGGCTACGTGTTTGGGAAAAAAAAAGTAGAGTAGACTGTATAAACAAGAATGCTAAAACTCACAACAAAGTTATGCTGAACTTTGTCTAAAGAAACGTTTTCTGTTTAGGCCTATCTATATCAGGGAAGTAAGGAAAGGTAACTCTCAGTAATTAACTCCCTTCACCAAAGTTATTTTCAGCAAACATCGCCTAGCAAAGCATAAGCAACAGCCACATGAATACAGACCCAAGTTCATCCTGGGGGAAAAGGATGACCCAGGTCTGCCCATAATTATGACCATCACCCACACAATACACAGCAACAGTGGTGGAGAGAATGGCGCACAAGGAAATCAACATTTATTCAAGAATGGCATAGCCTTCTAACCTTCTTCTTCGTTGTAGGGGAAGACGGGGTAAAAAGCGCATGGGCGTGTAAGAAGCCCACCCCAATTATCTCATGAAATGAAGCAAATTTCAGTCTCATTTTGCCCATGAGACGAGCGTTAATGTCTAGCATTCGTCTCATGGGCAACTTTGACTGAAATTTTCTTTATTTCATGAGATAATTGGGGTGGGCGTCTTACCCGCCCATGCGCTTTTTACCCCGTCTTCCCCTACGTGGCCACAATCAACACTTTGATTATTTTGCCACGGAACCGGGAGGTTCTACCACTTATGCCGGAAGAAAAGGCCGCTCAAAGCCTGAGAAGAAACTGAAAAGTTAGGCCTTAGACAGAAGAGGGACAGATAACAAGATAAAGGATTAAGTGCTTGCACTGGGTTAAGACCATTAAACCCCCCAGTTCAGCCGGGAAGGAACAGTTGAAGTATATTACACTTAAACAACACACAATACAGAACAAACTGGTATGCCTATATATAGATCTATATCACTTCAGTGGAAATCTAGTTTTAAAAGAGCTGGATATTGATTTTTTTTGTTTACATCACTAATCCAATCAAAGGGCTCGTTTTGTGTCAGGTATGGGGATTCAAATTTAATAGTTATATATAAGTTCTCTTTAAAAACATATATGGGCAATTAAAAAATTCAATATGTTTACCTGGGGGCAAATTTACAAAAGCGAACCAGGTTTTTGTTTTTCATTTCACTTTTGAAGTCTGAAGTGTTGGAAATCACAATGGCTTTTTTCCGGCAGTGACTTCCCCTGGTTGGCAGCCATGGTGTTTTTAATTTTTTGTTGTTGTTGTGAAAAGTTCTCAGTAGTGAAAAGGTCACATTGAGTTCACATGTGTGAACAAGTATAACGTTATCGTATTGACATAGTCAGCCAGCCAGTCAGTCAAGAATAAACAGACAAAACCGAAAACATGACCAACTTCTTCACGCGGCTGGTAAATATCATTCCCTTTATACGATTAGCTCATCTTTGCACTCGTTTTAACGAATTTTGATAAATATCGACAATTAAACAAATTTATTCCGATTCAAAGGATTTACTGTTTCATGGCTTACTCAATTCGTAGGCATCACAAATATCCCCCAAAGTGCCCCCTTCTTTGCAAATGGCTACTTTTCCTCTGTTTCTATGATTATTTCTTTTTAAGGGCTTCTCTTTAGGACTATGAACATTGAAAAATGCCACCAGTTCTTTTCACTGTTTCTCCTAACGTACACAAACATTACAAGAACGTAGCTCCTTCTCAACAAATCTTTGACTCTTTTCACTGCTTTTAATCTTCACAACAGCAACAAGGGCATCGCCGAGCGGCAGCAACGCATTGTGACAATGCAAACCCGACCAGAGTTATGTCCTCCCCCCCCCCCCCCCCCAATAAACACACCACTTTCCACCCTTACAGAACGCATAAAATACATAGCCCAAAATTTGAAGCGATTCTGTTCAGTAGTTCACGAGATACAGCTGAACTTTTATAAACTTCCTTGCACCGAGTGATGTCCTCTCACCCCCCACCCCCACCCCAATAAACACACCACGTTCCACCCTTACAGAACGCATAAAATACATAGCCCAAAATTTGAAGCGAATTTGTTCAGTAGTTCACGAGATACAGCTAAACTTTTATACAAACTTCCTTGCACCATGGTACACCACCACACAAAATTTGA
>CM065681.1:37072520-37142520 GCA_017654935.2 Phymorhynchus buccinoides | reverse complement strand
TGGAAACTTGGTTGCCTACGGTAATCCTATACCTTGTTAGTTTTAAAAGCCAATTATCTTTAACAGTTGTGGACATTAGTTTCTTCTTCTTCTCTTCTTCTTCTTCCCACCATGCTAAATGTTTTAATCCGGTCCGGTAGATGAAGGAGGCCGTTGACTGCAGCGCAGCTACAGGACTCCACAGCGTGTCTTCGTGCGTCGCAGGCCTGGGACAAATTTCAGATCTCAGTGTGGTGAAGCTAGAGAGGGCAGTCCTGCAGTATGTGGGCTGGGGTCTGTGAACCGGTACCACGCGGCCATTCGTCCCTGTGGGAAATTTCCAGACGATAGAGATTGGAGAGGAGTTGGCAGTGCCCAGTTCTGAGTCTGAAGATGACGACCTGCTGGGCACGATTCAGCTGTTGGGTGTTATCCTCTCCAGTGTCCAAGTGCAGACGTTCTCTGCATTCCGCTCTGAGGTGGCTCCGAAGTATTGTCTTTGCCTCTCCAAAGGATATGGGGGTGTGGAGGTTGCTCCAGTGTGCTGCCTTTTTTGTGTGGAGAGCCTGTCTGCCTGTTCGTTGCCACCCAAACCACAATGAGAAGGGATCCACTGCAGGATCAAAGAGGACTTGCTGATTAGTTCTTGCAGCTCCTTTTTGATGTCCTGCAGGATTTGGTCTCTCTCTCTCTTGACTGGAGACTTTGGAGGACGGCGCTTCACATTGTTGAATACCAGCAAATGAACGAGTAGACCAAGCTGCAAAAAAGGCAGCTCAAAATACTAACAACACGGTATCAATTAATGGTCCTTTAGATCTGACAGAATGTTTCCTAATTATAAACAAAACATCTCATGAAAATGTCAAAACTGTATCAATGAACTCAGACGTTCAATATTATAATAACCGTATTAAATCTAATTATAGATACAACGGGAAAACATCATACAAACGTGTTGCTTTCTCGTCCAGGGAGTTTGAAAGTCTAATTCATAGACTTCGTTTGAATTAATTCAAAACAAAATATTGTAATAATGTTAAATGTATGTGTGGTGAATCTTTGAGTGTAAGTCCTTTACTGATTCACTGTCCAAAAGCAAGAGAACCTTTTTTCAGAATTCGGGTATTGACGGTTTTACTGATGGATCGACACCATTGTCTCTACACTGTGTACTAAACTATTATTATGCTATCGATTCAGTTTGTACATGTTTATTAAGTAGTTCACTTAGTTTTTATCTTTAGCATTGTTCTTTGTTCGGTTATATTCTTTAAGTGTAAGTTTAACTGTTTTTTTTTAATGAGGTTGGGGGGGGGGGGGGGGGAGTCATGATTAGACGTGCATCACTTACCTATTACTTTTTTTAATACTTGCACACACTCACTTACAGACACAGACACTCATATTCACCATACCAAAATCACGCTACAATATAATATTGTCTGAATCACTTTTAGTGGAAAGACGTTAAATTGAACAACAACAACACACACACACGCGCGCGCGCGCGTACAAGCACACACAAACAAACAAACGCACACACACACACACTCTCTCTCTCTCTCTCTCTCTCTCTCTCTCTCTCTCTCTCTCTCTCTCTCTCTCTCTCTCTCTCTCTCTCTTTCTCACTCACACACACACACACACACACACACACACACACACACACACACACACACACACACACACACACACGTACACACACACACACACACACACACACACACACACACACACACACACACACACACGCACGCACGCGCGCGCGCGCACA
The DNA here is from genome assembly GCA_017654935.2 of Phymorhynchus buccinoides. NCBI lineage: Eukaryota > Metazoa > Mollusca > Gastropoda > Neogastropoda > Raphitomidae > Phymorhynchus > Phymorhynchus buccinoides. The sequence continues at coordinate 37,140,764 of CM065681.1, read as the reverse complement.
CCACAAAAATACAAAGAGACAAGAAAGTCAGATAGACAGACAAACAGACAGAGAGGGCGTGTGTGTGTGTGTGTGTGTGTGTGGGGGGGGGGGGGGTGAAGGGGGGGGGGGGGGCACCGGCTACAGGTTATTGGCTTTTTAAAAGTTGTTTTGGTACCGTTGTTTTTTCTTCTTCCCGAAATCACCGATCCACTAAAACGTAGTACGGGTCAAAATCCTCTTAAGGGTACATCATTAGTTAAATTTAGACTGTCGGTAGATACAGTACGTCTGTCTTAACAGTAGGATTTCTTTTTCTACGCCGTATCTTATCTATAGAAAAGAGAGACAGCGTGACTAAATCCGTGCAAATTGGATCTCTGAGGGAAGGTTCCTGAGTCTAGTACAGTTGATTTCAGATTAATATCTCGCCGTATTGGAGCCTGGTATTTCTTAATGACGTTGAAGAACGCATGGCTTACGGAGAGAATGAAATAAAGAAAAAAGACTGCCTTGTACGTTTAGCGGGTCATTATCTTATGTTTTAAACTTTTTTTTAGAAGTGTGGGACTAAATAATTAAAAATAGAACATTAATTCGTCTTTTTCAGAGGTTTACGTATGTTTTTATAATGGATGTGTGGGACTAAATAATTAAAAAATAGAACATTAATTGGTCTTTTGTTTTTAGAGGTTTACGTATGTTTTTGTAATAGATGTGTGGGACTAAATAATTAAAAAATAGTCTTTTTCAGAGGCAGTACAAACTCGAGAAGAAACCCCCCCCAGACATTTATAATTGCAAAGTTACTAGCACGTAATGTCTAAAATAACCTTAGCCAATTTTGTTATTTTTAAAATTTTATTGATTGATAACTTGTTCATTGTCACTTAAGCTAATATAGCATAAAATTATCATATAAAATCATTCTATACACTGGTCAACATTTGCTAAGGATAGACTTTTATAACCTTGATTGCTAAAAGGTGGGGTCATTGTTGGCAATACAAATTATATGACCGGAAAGAGCAATCATCCATGAACACAAGCTCACTCAAACTTCTTTTATCCATCCGCCTGTTCACGTGCATGGTGTGATTTTCGCATGCCACCCTAAAAAAAAGTTTCATTTCGCTGAAATTGAGTGAATAAAAGTGAGTAAAATTGTCAGAATCAACGACATTTCTTGCTCACATCGTAAGCGTCCTAGAGTACAATAGATAAAGTTCCATGGACGAAGTGAGACAATGACGTTGTGGCGGTGTATTTTTACTCTATGAGATAAGTAGTCCTAACCGGAAGTAGTCCTAGCGTAGCCAATCAGAATCGTTTGTTTGTCCGCCATTGTGAATTTTACGGATTATGGATTTATGGACTTGTACATCGATTTATCGGCAAATATGTAGATTTACACCCTCCTTCTCTATTTTTTGGTTCTTTCCGTGGTTAGGGATAGGGTTAGGGTTAGGGATAGGGTTAGGGTTAGATGGGTACAGTTCGCATGCGAGAGGTAGATATTTAATGACAGGTACTTATTTATCATAACAACGTCATTTGACACGCAAAGAGTTGTCTTTCTGTGTTGGCATGCTGGAGAACAGTTGTACACAGACTCCGGTTGTGTCATTAGTGTTTGGAATATCACAATGCGTCGCTTCCAAAGCTTGGATTCACTGCCATGGGGTTAGGTGCTGATACACGTCGTGAATATGGCAGAATTTGGGCGACTGGTAATAAAAATGGCAAGTTTCTGCTTTTTTATGCCTGCCCAAATCGCTCTCTGGCAGCATTTTGATTTGCTGAATGTCTCATTGCGGAACAGTTCCACCCAAACTGTGAGGAACGTACTCCAGGATGCTGCCTTTACTCCCCATGAGCATGTTTGGGCATTCTGCTCATTCCAGCTCATAAGCAGTGCTGTCTTTTGAGAGCCCAGAACCACGTCATCTGGACATTGTGAGGCTGGACATGAATTCTCTTCACCAACGTGTTCAGGATCAGTCTTAATTTCATGGATGGTCTTGCTGGGATGTGGAGATTTTCAGGAGAGCATTACCAGGAAATGTGAGTCAGAGAGCATAACAAATCTTGAGGTGGCCGTGGGTCTGTATCAGCATGTTGGGAAACTAGTGTCGCAAAGTCTTCAAAAGGAATCCCTGATAGCTGTTCACTATATGGGTGAAGCCATCGATGTTCGCGTCAAATCTTCTGCTGGCATGATCCGAGATGTCATCATCTTCATGGATGATAATGCACCTTTTCATCGAGCATAGGTTGTTGGCGTGCATCTGCAGCAGGAGATCGTCGTCCATATGTGGTAGGCTTCCCAATCCAGAGACCTCAGTCTGATAGAACAATGTTGAAACATGCTCCAGGCAGCCGTAAGAAGCCGTTCACAGCAGCTCAGAAGTCTACATAACCCAGATCAGTGACTGTTCGAGGAGTGGAACACCCTGGATCAGCAGGAGCTTCAAAACCTCCCCCAGAACACAAAATGGCGTTTCCAAGCTGGAATTGCAGTGAGCGGGTCTCGCACATCCTTATCCATGACTTTTTTTGCCACAAAAAATGCACACACAAATCTGAAAATGAAAAGCATGCGCATGTACACACACACACACACACACACACACATACACACACACACACACACACACACACACACACACACACACACACACACACACACACACACACACACACATACACACACACAGAGGCGGATCTAGGGGTGGTAAGATTGAATGTATTCATGCTCACTAGTGCGCTAAGTCCCCCCCCCCCCCCCCCCCTCACCCCACCCCCACTGAACACACATAACATATCTAATCAAGAAATGCAAACTTTACAAAATATTAGAACAATAAAACCAATGTCATGTTACACACACACACACACACACACACACACACACACACACACACACACACACACACACACACACACACACATTTCTGCCATAGTTGATGTGCGGAAGCGAGGGTGCTGACTGAGCACGGGGCTGCAGGCCGATCAGTTCAAATGCTGTTGACTCAGACATGGCGTACTGCTGTCGGGAGGTAAGACCGCCTCAGTCTGTCAGTACGTGCGCTGAAACTGATCAGCCTGCCTGACCTGCCAGAAGTCTGCGCCTGCAACACCTCACACAGTGGATGACTGGAGTCCCCTGGATGGCCCTCAAACGCCTAACTGCCCTCTTCTCAAATACCTCCTGAAGACTGGCCACAGGAGCACCGATCAGCCTGCCAGCTGTCCGAGTTGGTGACCATCATCAGCCTGGCCTTGTCGAGCTCATTGAGGCTGCCGAAGTGGCTGAGAAGGTTGCAGGTGAGGACTGACTCAACTGTGGCTCTGTAGAACAGACCCAACAGTCTCCGGCACACCCCAAACTTATTCAGCTTCCTCAGGAAGAAGAGGCGCTGGTTGCCCTCTTGAGGAGGGCCTGGGAGTTGGCGGACCAGTTAAGCCTGCTGTCGATGATGGATCCCAGGTACTTGCACTGGTCCACCATCTCCACCTCCTCTCCCTTGATGACCAGTGGAGCCGGCGTAGGCGGTTTCCTCCTGAAGTCGACAACCATCTCCTTGGTCTTGGCCACGTTCAGGAGGAGATGGTTGTCATCACACCAGCCAACGAGCGCCTCCACAGCGCCCCTGTAGGAGTATTCAGAGAAACAGATTTTGAAACTTGATTGAGTACAACAACAGACTGGAATCGGTCACTCAAGTAAGACTGATGTGAACCATTTAAGGACACAACCTGACAATCCAAAAGAGACTTGTAGTCTCTTAAGCAATATGTTGAGAGAAGAGAAATTTAAAAAAGAGAGAAGAAAACAGCAAAAAACAAAAGACCAAAAAATAGTAAAGCGGAGAGGAAAAAATGTCTAGCAATTACATGTACCCCCACCCCAATCTGCCATTGGGATGTGTCACGGATCCTATATTTACATATAGTGTCCATGGATGTGTCTAATGTGAGTTATTGGAAGGGCCCATTAGACTGAGTTGACCGTCTGCGTGGCTTGGCCTAGTACTGCTCGATTTGTCCTCTGTATGCCATATCCCCCCCCCCCCCCCCCCCGCTGTTTCAGTCAGATCATTGCTAGTATATAGAATATATAGTGTGAATTGGCTGAAACATTATCAGTAAGGACAATGAATCGATCTCTCACAGCTCTTACTAAAATATGACCCATATGAGCCACACGACAGTATTGTTTTTCATCCTTAGTAGTGTCTAAGTGTCTAAGATATGAATGTTTTGTTTAAATAAATGAATTGCAGGAAGACTCTCATATCAACTATTGGCCTTGCTCGGGGTGGGGTGGGGTGGGGTTGATTGAGGTGGTGATGGTACGTGGTGGTGGTGGTGGCGGCGGTGAGGGGTGATGGTGCAGTTTGCGTCCAATTAGTCAGTTGTTGGTGGGGATGGGGCGTGATGGTAAGTTTTACGTCCAATTAGTCGTTGACTCTTATATATGGACAATTGGGGGTGGGGGTGGTGCTTGAACTATGATGATAGCCCCGTGCTCTACTAATTTTCTTGTCATAGGCCTATTCGTGTTTAATTAAAAATATTAATTTTTATTTCCTCCTCCTCCTTCTTCTTCTTCTTTTTCGATCACTCAGACAGTTTCCTGTCAATTATGAGCGCAGATCAGTGCATCATGCTGCCGTTATGCGCCTAACTAAGACTGAAATAATTAGGCCCAGCATGCCCGACTTCGGCTGGAGGAAATCTTTTTGAAAGTGTTTCTTGAAGGAAAAAAAAAGGCAGGAGAATGGACCGGAAAGACAGAAAGATAGTAAATAACAGCAAGCAGAGGAAAAAGGCAGAGTCAAAGAGAGTGACAGATTAGAGGAAGTTACAAGCATAGAACTTCCAGAAGGTGAGGGATCTAATTGCACTAAAGACCCCCCCCCCCCCCCCCGACCCCCCGTATCTCCACGGGGGGATTTGATTTCCTAAATCTCGGTTCATGATTATGCATACTTATATTATTATTATTATTCCGATTGGGTATGTTTATCCTGCCCCACGCCCACGTCTTCGTTTAGACTGCTATTGTGATAAAGGTTTTTTCTCTTCTTCTTCTAGTTGGGGATGTGTATCCTGCCCCGCTCCCACCGGTCTTCATTCAGACTATTAATAGAGTTGTTTTGTGTTTAGGCTTCTTTAAAAAAACACCCCACTTCATCTATGATGAAAACAAGTAGAAACAAGGGAACTAATAAATATATTGCAACGTGTAGGCCTAGAGTTCCCTTCCCTTTACAGGAAGTTCTTGACGTCGTCCAATCAATTTGTGCTTTGCATCCCAGCTCACAAAATTTGAACAGTGCTGTTGAAACGTCGCGCTGAACAAGAAGAGCAACAGAAACATGGCATCGTCAAGAATATCGTCACATAAAATGAAGTCAAGCATTACGGGTAACAAAGAAAAGAGACTCTTGCGAGTGCATCGCCGATCTCTTGATCAACGAGAGATGCGCCAAGAAGCACTCAACAAACGTCGACAAATCGACGACGACATGTCGCCTGTGATCGAGTCACAGGAAGCGTCAAAGAATCCGTCAGCTGCTGCTACTCCAGGTAGGCCTATCGGCTATCCTCTTCATTTAGGCCTACCTCTAGGCCGATAAGAAATTGAATCTACTGTAACTGTGAATTATAATAATATAAAAATCTACTTTAAAGTGTAACTGTCCACTGGGCTCCTTTTTGAAATGGAGACTTGGGACGTGTCTCACATTCTGATTCTGATCTTTCTTTGAACAACCACCATCATCTTTTTTATGGTTCTGGTGTACTAAAGGGGGACTTCTGTCAGGCAGAAAGACTGCAGGCAAAAATGTAGCCGCCCGGATGGTCGGCCTTGTCGCAGTCAAAAAAGTCGCTCGTTCAAATAAATCGCCCGGCTACTATGACTATGATAGTATGACACAGTATGAGAGTGTGTATTTGCGACATTCAGCATGAACCACAAATTTCACTTTTTTCTAGGGATAGGGTTAGGTAAATGGTTCAAGTAAAGAAAGAGTGAAATTTATGGTTTTCGCAAATACACACACTCATAGTATACTATGAGTCATACTTCCATTTAGTATCGGGCGATTTATTTGAACGAGCGACTTTTTTGACTGCGACAGGCCTCAATGTAATGGAGGGGGGAGGGAGGGATGCAAGGAGGTGGGTCAGGGGTTGGAAACGGTAGGTGGGGTTGTGGAGGGAGGGATTGGGGGAATGGGTGTGAATTGGGGAGGGGGGGGGTGCTTATTTAAATCCGGGTCTTGAAGCCTTCCACTGACTGACTGAGGCTGATAACAGTGTGAATTGTGATGTCACTGCCTCAAGTGGAAGGGAGGTCCAATCTCCAATGGTCCGAGGAAAGAAAGCTTTCTGTAGCTCGTTTTGCACGAAGGAAGAAGGTAGGTTGACTGGTGTGACTGTCTGTCTTGTTTCAAAAATGTTTGTCTAGCTGGCCGATTGAGGGATGGGCTGTACTGTGTATTGATGGATGTGAAGCTTGAAGAAGGCAGTCAGTCTCAGTCTGGAAGTGCGTCTTCTGTTGGCGAGTGGAGTCCAGTGTAGCTGGGTGTACATGTCTTCCACGCTGGATGTCTCGCGGTGCCTATTCACCACCCAGCGGGCAGCTCTTCGCTGTACCTTCTCCACCCTGCCGACATCTTTCGCAGTGTGCGGATCCCATACCGGAGGGTATGGCGCTCAATCACGGGACGCATGAATTGTGCGCAAATGTCTTCAAAAACTACTATGTTCCTAACCCTATCCTTTACCAAGACACATTCTGATTCACCATGCTTTGATTTATATGAATAAATTTCTACCAACATTGTGATTGTCATTGGGCAACAACTACTCAGTAAATACTCAGGAAATGATAAACCTACAGAGATGGTGCTAGAAATGTTCACTTTAGGCCATTTGGCCTAAACAGCCACAAAACCGTAGGCCAATTTCAAAAATTTTACGCCGGAGATACGGGCGCCGAGAGGCCGGCGGATGCGCGTTTCGCGCATTTGTGAAACTGCGCAAATGACACTGTTGCCATTGCCATCGCCCCGTGAGGGCTCACAGCAAATTTGAAGCGATTCGGTCGAAAAACGGCGGAGTTATAAGGCCCGTTTCGTGTTTCAGACACACACACAGATACACGGGAAAAGGATAAAATGCTGCTTGAATGTCAATCAAATCTGGGATCGAATTCCAACAAGCAGGCCAAAACCGCTTTCGTGAAAGGATCATTAAGATTACTAAAAAGAGCTACGACATTAAACCACTTAAGTTTGTCCCTCTGTATGTGTGTTATTGGGTGTGGGTGTTTCACTGTTTGTGTGTATGTGTTTTACACGCATCTAGGGAGCAGGGGATGGAGCGTCTCCCATGTTTTCGCCGTTATCCCTTAATACTTGCAACTGGGGGTGAAAATACCTGTTAAAATTCTAAACAGGGGGTGAGCGCACCCCTTATATTATAAATAAGAGGGGAAAAGATCAGAAGCCCTATGAATGCGATGCGATTTTGATGATGTGAGTCTTAAATCATGTGAAATTCATGTATTGGGTCAACTTGAGTATAGTGAGCGAAAATAGAATTATTTTTAGACTTGTATGTATTTCACGTGATTCATAACTCACATCGTCAAAATCCCGTCGCATTCAGATACAATTCGTATATGTGTGGCTGGCCCTTAACTGATCTCTTATGAATTCAAGATTCTTTGTTCTCAGTCGCAGCCTTTTAGTTCTTTTGCTGTGCAAAACCACTCAATTCTTGCTTCATAATGCCATGTGATGTGATGCATTTTCAGTCTCCCAGTCCCAGACTGCCGCGGCTTCGCGCCTGGAGCGGCTCAAGAAATGGAAGGAGGAACGGGAGCTCAAGCGCAAACTGGAGGCCATGGAGCGGGGCAAAGGCAAGCCCAGCTTCAAAGTGATGCACATGGACCACAAGGACATCCACCTCTATCGCAAAGATGAACCCCTCAAACAGACATCTAAGGTGATAGAAATGAACAAGGGTAGGAAATGCTTCATTAGTTAGCTCCCCTCCAACAAGATTGCTTACGGTACCCATCACCTATCACTATGTGAATGTCATACATGAATCAATAGTCAAACTCAAAGGCCTTGAAGCTGAAAGGGAAGCATTTATCTCCTCTTCCGGCCTCACTATTTCAATCTTCAGACATCTATGATCTACGGTATTGTGTGTGTGTCAGCCAGTCGTAACCGAGCATGACCTCATGTAGGGGGGTCATCTGACCCATGAACTTTGCAATAAAATTTAAGTGTAATAATATTGCAGTGACACATCACTGGCACATTATTTTGGAAATTGACCCATCATTTTCTTTAATCAGGGGTCATATGACCCATGAGGTTTGAAAACAATCTGAAGCTCTGCTTATTCTGTTTGAACATGTTGCGTTTCTTTCCTAATTTGCAGCCTGTGCCTGTGAAGGCAGCATCGGCTGTTCAGTCCAAAGCTGCCAAACCGAAGGCAGCAGCTGCGCCAGCAGCACCCACCAGGGCCTCTACAACCAGGAGCAGTGCTCGGGCGAATGCAAAGGGCGATGCTACATCGGCCGCACCCAGTGAGTCTGCTAAGCCCTCAACTACGACCAGGAAGATCAACGACTCGGGCAAGAAGGTGGAGGTGTCTGCTCCAGCTGGCGCCAAGTCAACAAGAAGCCGAGGCGCAGCTGCCGCGAGAGCTGTATCACCCGTACAGCCGAAGAAGGTACGGATTTATGTGATAATTTCATTGTGATTCTTCTTCTTCCATTTATGATTTAGTATCAACAGTTTTATTCTTTGATACTGTTTGGTTGAGGTCCAAAGGTCGCACACAGAACAAAAACAAATAAAAACAGTTAACTAATCTACAGTGACCCAGCCAGCCAAGACCCGTTCAGCAGAAGCTCGGCATGATGCTGGGCTTGCCATCCTTTGTTATTTGTCATTTACAACTTAAATCTGTCGGTTGTCCAAGTAAAAAACCACACCAAACGCACACAATAATAAAGCAAGCATGCACATTTTTTTTATTTATCTCCCATTCCCTCCCTAAAAAAAAGAAGTTAAAAAGATTTAAATTAAAGTCTTCCTGCTGCACTCTGTTACGGGCCTCTTAGTTTCATAAATTATCAAGAATGATGCTTCAAAAATTTCATTATAATCACTATTCAGGTCAGTTCAGTATTTTTATTAATTGTATTTAAAAAAACAGACTCACTGGGAGTATGTTTATGTGGTTTGCTATTTGGTGAAGCTGACATAATGGGCATCATTGTCAGGACATGAGGTACGTGCCACTACCAGTCTGCCAAATTTCGTTAAGATTGGTTCAGTGATTTATGCTGGGAAGATGGAACACATTTCTGTTTACAGACTGAGACAGGCACATGAGATACATACACACACACACAGTGACACATAAATGCACAGGCCCTCATTCCAATTATGTATGCTCTTGTTCTTTTTCTAGTTTTAGAACTGGGACTATAATTCATTAATTGCATAAAAGAAACATTAACAATTATTATCTGTGTTGTGTTTTCAGGCGAGGCAGAAGAGATCTGGCCGGTCCAACTTCATGGCTCCCACAGCCGCGTCCAGAACAAAGGCAGTTTCCAATGCCAGGAAGGCTCATACTGGTGGGTGGAATTTAGACACTGAAAAAGTTGAGTGTTTTTGTGCAGCGTCTGTGAGAGACTCAGAGAGTCTGATAAACTCAGAAAGTGAATTCCCAAATGAAGACAGGGAGACACAAAAAGAAGTTAGATGGGGAGGGGAAGAAAATGTACTCCATCTTTATTCTTTAAGCCCCTCCCTGTCTCCTCCCACTCCTCCCCGCCCCCTCATCTTATGCTTTGTTTTTTCTCTGAGTACATGTGAATACCAATTTGAGATGTCCTAGTTACTTATGTGTAAGTACATTTGAACTGTTGCAAGTTGTAACTTAAAGTTAAAACGTCATATGTTTGTGAGATTGATGCTATTTATCATATGCCCCCATAAATACACGTATAATATGTATTAATAAATATATGTGTGTCCAGATTTTCCCCTCTTTATTTCATGTTTGGGCTGTTTCCCTATTGGAGAAAGCGAAAGAAAAAAAGCCTTCAAAATTTCTGACATCAAACTCAAAGTTAACAACCCTTGTGTTATTCAGATACAGCACCTGCAACATCAGCACCAGCTACTACAACAACTGTTGCAAAAAAACATAAAAAGCAAGGTGCGGCAGCAGCAGTACCATCAGCGACTTTTGTGGTCAAAGACTCGGGCAAGGTGACCAAGCAGCGAGGCGACGAGGCCTCCTCATCTTTATCACCATCGTCGGCGTCATCCCAGCCGTCTTTTGCTCCCGCCGATTTCGTCTTTGAGGCGCCTAGCAATTTGCGTACGTACTGCGGCAACCCGCTGAGTCCAGCCAGTGCCGCAGGGTTCCTGTTCCCCCAAATTGAGGATAGCACGACGGCGTCCGTATTCACCAAGAGGGTTGGCCGGTAAGTGTTTGAGGAGAGACCAGACGGTGGTTCTGGCTTGTTTTTTCATGGTGTGTCAGGGCTCCCAATCGTCCCACAAAACAAGGGGTCCCAGGGACTCCTTCACTTACATTATAGAGGGTCATAGAGGCGGGATAGAGGGTCCCAGTGGCATTGCGAATGCTAAAAAGTATTTTTCTAGTGCATCCCTGGGACCCCCTGCACATTCTTTTAGAGGGTCCCTTAGAATTCTAATACTTCATAGACCCCCAAATGGGGGTCCCTGGGAACCCTGTGTATCTTATCCAGGCTTCTCAAGAGAAGCTTTTTGCTTGCTCTATCAAGATTATATTATTTTTGTTCTAATTAAAGGGTGCAACAAAATTGTTTAGAACTTTATTCTTGAAGCAAAAAACACTTCCTAATGTTATTCTTGTTTCTTCAACTTTTAATCTTCAGAGCAAAAGATTGCATGCACACTATTTAATTGGCCAGTCAGCTTTGTGTAGAAAAGCTTGCATTTAAATTAAGTTGTCAGGCAGGAGCTATGGCAGACACTGGGTCAGAGGCTGTCTGTCAAGACTATGTAGTGCTGTCATGTGACTATGATTAGCAGATTGGGTTTGTGCATTTCTTCCAGTTTAATGGTCTGAGTCAGCTTTGTAATGTATTGGAATTTGTCACTTTGTGCCTGTTGTAAGGTAGATGCAGAAACTGCAAAACATTTCCTAGTAAAAGACAACACTCCTTGAGCAATCAGTGCAGAAATAAATTGTCTTTAGAATGTACATAACTATTTTTTCAAATATTTTATTTTAAAAAATCCACTAAACCTGACCATTATAGATTTTGTGACAACAGGACTTCAACTCCCAAACGTGCTGCCAAGCTGACATTCAGCAGCGAAGAAGAAAATGTCTCTGATGGAGGAGCCAAGTGTTCAGACGATCAAGCAACCGCCCAAACCCAGCCTTCTTCTGGTCGTGACTCTCGTTCTAAGGTCAGACAGAGCCAATCCAAATCTGCTGCCGATGATGATGGTGGATCACCAACTCTAGCTGACCAACCTCGAGCCACTGAATCGTCGGCTGTTGTTGCTGACTCCGGGATTGAAGTACACGCTGCTGGTATGGATTCCAACATTGTGAAAACGCTTGCGCAAAACCCCTCCGATGATAATGCCACCACGGCAGAGGAAGAGGGAGTGCTTCCTGATGAAAAGGCTTCCAAAGGTACTCGTAGGAAGAGTCGGAAATCAGTTTCCAAGACTGAAAGTGCTAAGAGTGTTTCTAAGGAAGAAAATATCGCTGCGGATCAGGCTGAAGTAGGTGAAGAGTCCACAACACTGTCCCAGTCTTCGGCTAAAAAGGGGAAAAGAAAAAGCAAGCGTGTCACAATCCAAGACCTTTCGACTGAATCCAAAGAAGAAGGAGCCACTCCAGTGAAACAGCGCCGCAAGTCACGCCGATCTGCCATCAAAGTAGTGTCGATCCTTGAAGCGGAAATGGAAGTGGAAGCAGATCCCAAGGCAGAAGCTTCCGTTTCTGCTCAGCCCTTGTCAGAGAATGTTGCCAAGGAAGAGAAGGCAACGCCCAAGAAATCGCGTTCTAGTCGCAGGTCTGTGGCTTCAAAATCTCACAAAGCAGAGTCCATCATGGAAGCAGAGGCAGAAGATGCAACAGAACCAAACACTGAACTTTCTGTTTCTGCTCAGCCCTTGGCAGATGTCGGTGAAGAAAAGGCAACACCAAAGAAATTGCGTCCAAGTCGCAAGTCCGTTGCATCAAAATCAAATGAAGCTCATCCAGAAGAAACAATGGATGAGCCAAAAGCAGACGAGTTGAACTCAGATAGGAAGCGCAGAAAGAGCCGTCGTTCTGTTGCCATGAAGCAAGCGGAGGATTCCTTCACAAGGAAGGAGAATGCTGACAGTGAGGAAAAGCCAATGGACACCAAGCCAGAGGCTCTATCAGATGATGCTCTTGTTGACATGAAATTGCCTGAGCCCTCCACTCCAGAGAATCGCCGATCCAATCTGCGAAGCGGGCGTGCCAAGGACGACATGTTTGTGACTCCTGGGTTGCCTGTGTCTCAGAAACGCTCTACCACCAAACGTCGTCGAACAGCTACTATGATCGCCCTGTCCTGCGCTAAGAGTCCTGAGGAGGCGTAAGTTTGACATTCACTTGTTTGAGGTTATTTTACGGATGGGTTATTATTATTATTTTTTAAAGTGAAAGTAAAATTGATGTGCACTTAAGAACTTTATAAGAAGTATTTTTATGAAATTGTTTTTATCCTCCATAAAGTGCACATTGTCATTGTGGTGTGTGTTTTCTGGTTTAGTATGAAAGAAGACAACAAAACAACGTACAACCAATTGAAGCAACAGAGATAAGTTGGGTCATTTTGTTTTTGTATCTAAATTATTTATTCTAATTCTAAATAAAATTTCTGATGATGTTTTGTTGTTTAGCATTTTGCATCCACCTGAAACTGAAACTGAGTGACAGATCTATAGAAAGAAAAAGTGTCTTCCAGTTCCAAACATCTTTTTCTTCAAATTAATTCTCTTGTCAAACTTTTGTCTTTTTTTGGTTTCATAAAGTTTCCATTTTTGTCACATTACTTTTTTCTTAGCACCTACTAGTATTTTTTAGTCTGTTTTTGTACTTTTTGGTATGATGCATGATAAATATTGTTTGTTTTTGTTTGTTGTCAGAATCAAGATAATTGCTACAAGTCCGATGGTTGAAATGAATCGTCGGCGCACGCCTAAGACAAAAGCTACACCAGGTATTTTTAAACGACTCATTGTTAGAAACTACATTGTTAGTTACTTTTCTTTTACAAGGTGATTTTTAGACGAAAAACTGTGGCAAGTGAAACAAGTTCTGGGTGAAGATGTATGTGTGAATTTGCCAGGGCCTGTATTCACATTGAGATAGTATGAGACTTATGATATCTTAGAAGTCCTTCTAAATTGGTAATATTTAATAGGACTTTAGGACTTCTAAGATAACATGATGATAAGTCTCATACTATGTCAATGTGAATACAGGCCCAGGTGTCTGAATTTGGGCAGTTTATATAGGTTAAGGTAGTAGTGTGCATTTAAACAGATTTAGTAGCATGATCATGAACTGATGAATTCCTTATTAAATGACAGAAAGCCCTCTGTTCCACTGGCAACTGGTTGCTCTTGCGCTATCATGTTCAATAGTAAAGCTGCCACACCATAAACAGTTTGGCGTGCTTGGTAAGGATGCAGATTGTTTAGTCACATGACATAGGGCCTGCTTCATAGAGTGAGACACTAACAATGACGTGAGTTCCAGCTGATGCTTTTTCTAATACTATCCATCAGTCTGGTATATTGAGGCTTCCAAGTCATGATGCACCCGATTCACCTGTCACCCAGGGTTGCTCAATAATAATAATAATAATAATAAATGAAACTTTTATATCCATCTTTCCCACCTCACACCAGCTCTCACTTTTTCACTCACTCGTCGGGGATGTCACACTGGGATTATAAGTATGCAATCTTGAGCGAGCACTCGCTCCTGCGCTGGAAGTAAAAACTACAAAGTTTTGGACTCTTCGTTTATTCTTGCACCAATGTTATGCCACATGTTTTGCAGAGGTGCGGAATGAGAGTGCAGCGTTGACCTTTGACGAGAAAGACTTTGCTCTGGCACCCTTGCAGCTGACTGCAGCCTTTGACACCGAGACTGCTAGCAGTAGCACTGACGGTTGTCCATCCACTAGCTCTGCGATTAAAGATGGTGCTGATGCCAGTGGTGTGAAGGATGCCCAGGACAATCAGCCAATGCCCTCTACTTCTGAAGGACAAGGTAACTTACTGGGTAAATTTTCTGTGGTGCTTCAGAGCTTCATTGTATTGGGTGGGTTGTTTTAACTCTCTTGTGCGGTGAACGGTCGTGAACGTTAAAAAAAAATCGGATCGGAAACATCTAGAACGTTTGGGAACGTACGGATTCCACGTGGCCGGTTTGGGCGCTTCCATTTTGTTTCTATCACATGGCAGTCACGTGAGCGCTTCAGCCTCGCTTTCGCTATAGATTACACTTCCGTCCTGTTGCTATGAATTTTTGAAAATTAGTGACCGACTTCGGCATTTTCGCGATATTTCCAATATGGATGACGAACAGTTATGGCGTCCATTGACTGAGGAAAGCGATGAATAGTCCTATTTTTGTGAAAGATGGGACTTATGAGATCGCGAAGTGATGAGTAAGGAGTGTATTCTGACCTATTTCGGCAGCGAGCTTGTGTTTGTTCGATCGATGCGAATTTTTGAAGTCGTGTTACTGACATCGGCATTTTCCCGACTTTTACATCATGGATGATGAGTCGTTATTGCATCCACTGAGTGATGACAGCGATGAAAGTTCCCTTTTTTGTGAAAGATAGGAATTATAAGATCGTGAAGTGAAAGGGTAAGTGAATGGTTTTGATCTACATTTCCATTTCAGTCGTCTTAGGCTTCAACAGTCTGCAAAAGTAGGCAGTGAATGACTAGTGAATGCAGTTTGCAAATACACTTTGGCATTTTGATTTTTTTTTGTGGAGCCATGCATCCCCATAACATCTTGGAATTCCTTTTGCAACTCAGACAGACATCTCGGCAACACATTCAAAGCAAAAAAACACACAAAATCTGGTAGGGTATATTTAATTTTATTATTTTTCCGACGCTACCCCGCCTTTTGTACGGAGTGACGTCCCTTGGGTTAGGATTTCAGAGGTGATTGAGAGCACAGAGCGTCAGGCACAAGAGGGTTAAGAGAGAGGAAGAGATCATAAAGATGTGATGATTTAAAGTTGTGTGTACACATACCATATTTTACGGACTATAACAGTATAAGTATAATGTGATTCTTTTTTCCAGACCAAGACCCCTGAGTCTTATAATATGACTCAAATATATTAGTAAGAAAATATAATAACATTCTAAATTTTCTGTAAAATTTGGGGGATGTGCCTTATATTTAAGTTATAATCAGGTGCGCCTTAGTTATACTTATAGTCTGTAAAATACGGTAGTAGTTCATTAGGTATCCTTTACTTTTAAGAGCTTGTTGAGTATTTTACAGGAACTTCAAGTTTGTTTTAAAGTTTAGGGCTTAAGTGGCTAAAATAATAAAGCATGGTTATATGGTAATAAATTCTATTTTGTAAACTTAAAACATACATATGTGAGAGTTACGCGTAAACGCGTAAATGCGCTTTTTCTATTCGGGAAAGAAGAAAAAAACGAAAGCAAAAAAACGTAATGACGGTCGATTTCGCCGACGTTCCCGCACGCTTACAAACAACCCGAAAGCAGAATTTAGCTCGTAGTACTCTCCCTTGACTGAAAATCGTAAGCTTCTTTGTGATTGGTCAATTTCGCCCAATGACTGCGCGATTCTCATACGCTTGGCGTTTGTCCGATGGCGGTGCAGGCAAGTGATCTTGAGCGATTGTTTTATCCGCAACAATGAAAACTATTCATCGCACTGTTGATGTGAATGTCGAGGAGACCGACAAAGGATGCCGATACAAATTTGACTGGGCTTGGCTAGATGAAACTGTGGAGGTCATTAAGATACGTGTCTGTCAGCGATTTCATCAATAAAGTTGAATCGGAAACTCGGGAAAGTTGATTGTGACGGGCAGCTATGCAAACAGGGGGAAAGTGCTGTGTTTGACCACGTAAAAAAAAAAAGGACCATGACAATGCGAAGATTCGAAGCATGAATTAAGCGTTATCTTTGAAATTTTTCAAAGGTGCTTCTTCAAACTCCAATGACTCGTTGAGTGAGAAACACGCACACGCACGCACACACACAGTTTCCCCTTTTCATACTCTCTCTCTCTCTCTCTCTCTCTCTCTCTCTCTCTCTCTCTCTCTCTCTCTCTCTCTCTCTCTCTCTCTCTCTCTCTCTCTCTCTCTCTCTCTCTCTCTCTCTCTCTATCATTTTCTCTCACACACACATCTGCTAATACATCATGCAGTTTCACTTTGCTCACATGCTTAAGTCTCACACACATATATGGGTAACTCTCCTGAAAACTGGGTCATTGTGACCTATCCTATTTATTAAACAATAAAAAATCAAATAAAACAATGAGATATCATTCATTTGTGTATTTCAGCTCTAAATAGTTGTAAGAATCATATAAAATGTTTCTTTTATCTGTGCATGTACCAAAATGTGTTTAGTAAACAATTTTGTCTTGAAAAATGGGCATTTTGGGTGCTTAGTTTTGTGACATGCCCAACAGTCTTGCATAAAGTTTCTATTTTTTCAGAAACCACAAAAGATTCTGCACACATATGCATGCACACTCAAGATGAGTAGTAGTCCTTCCTTTATAGTAACAATTTTGTGGATTTTACCAAAAAGTGTGTTTTAAAATAACATTTTAAATACCAGGTAGCGCTGACAACATGTGGTGTCCTCAAATATAATAAAAAATAATGCAGATTTTCTTTGCCTCAACAATCTCTAAGACCCATTTTTTTCTTATTTAGTTATCAAAAAACATATTGTTGACAATGTATGTGCATGAACAGTAAATATAATTGTTAAATAGATTTTTTACAATTTTTTAAAAATCTTTGGTCATTGTCGTGTCCACAAAATGTGTTGTCAGCGCTACCTACATAATTAAAATTTTCACCTAGGGACTTCTTCTGCCCAAGTCAAAAGTTTACTACTTTCAAACAACTACTAAAGATCATTATTCATACAAAGTTTCAAATGTGTGGGATGTTTTGATTGGTCAAGAGAGCACAAAAACAGTATGGTGTCCACCCCTAAAAGGCCCGTTGTCAGCGCTACCTGGCCACTGAATGGGCCTTCTATGTGTAGAATAGCTTGTTCACAGTTAAGTTCTTAACCATAAGGCCAAATTTGCCAATACAATACACATTTATTCTTGTAGCAGACATATCTTTCAATTCACAAGAAATTTAATTCATACAATTTTCTTTTAGTGGATGGATGACAATGGCGTCCTTCTTGTTGTCTGTGTTGCCCACAATTTTTTTCTCAAATTTAAATCTTATTCTTTTTTTTCTATCATTGGATACATATAAAAGTCTTCATTTCAAAGTAATCTGTAAGTTAAAAGTGATAAATGCACCGTAAAGTCTGTTTAAGTAGGTAAAATCATGTAATGATAATGGAGGACACCATGTTGTCAGCGCTACCAGTTGGTGTCCCTGTTGTCAGCGCTACCCAGAAATTATTTTTGTTATTAAGCTCTTTATATTTTACTTTTTTTTCTATCATTGAAAACATGTCTTCATTTCAAGGTAATCTGTAAGTTAAAAGTGATAAATGCACCATAAAGTCTGTTTAAGTAGGTAAAATTATGTAATGTAGGACACCATGTTGTCAGCGCTACCAGTTGGCGTCCCTGTTGTCAGCGCTACCCAGAATTTTTAAATTTTTATTAAGCTCTTTATATTGTAAATTACCGTATCTATGGGTTATTCCTGGTGGTAATGAAACTATTCTAACACGTCCGCTATGAAAAATTGTCATTTTGAGTGGTGAGACATTATATAACAACATTTTGATATTAACCATGGTAATATGCATAGATGACACAAACCAACACTAGTATTTAAACACATTTCTTTTGTATTATTTTGCAAATGAAACCATTTGTAAGTCTTTATTTCAAGAAAGTCTGCCATGTTAAAGTGATAAATGCACCATAAAGTCTATTTAAGTGGGTAAAATTATATAATGGTCGACACCATGTTGTCAGCGCTACCAGATGGTGTCCTGTTGTCAGCGCTACCCAGAATTTTTTTATTTTAAATTTAACACTTATTTTTTAATTGTCAAATTAATGGAATATCAGAGATAATAATGAAACTATTCTAACACATTTGAAATAAAATAAATGGCATTTTGAGTGGCACGACATTATATAACAAAAAATAAAACAATCAATTATGGTAAGATCCAAAGACGGTATAAACCAACACCAATATTAAACTTTAAAAAAAAAATGTTTTTAATTAAATCATTCATAACTCTTTATTTCGAGACAGTCTGTTATTCTAATGAGATAAATGCATCATAAAGTTTATTTAAGTTGATGAAATTATGTAATGAAGGACACCGTGTTGTCAGCGCTACCAGCTCTGGACGCATATAAATAAAGTCATAAAACCCAGCAACGATAGCCTTGACTGATTTTGTTTTCATTTCATAAGAAAGTTGATTCATAAAGCTACTCTATGCATGCATTTTCTGTTCAATTTGCCCAATTTTATTTTTTGGCTTCTATGTCACATATTGGACCAGTTTTCAGGAGAGAGA
The DNA here is from genome assembly GCA_017654935.2 of Phymorhynchus buccinoides. NCBI lineage: Eukaryota > Metazoa > Mollusca > Gastropoda > Neogastropoda > Raphitomidae > Phymorhynchus > Phymorhynchus buccinoides. The sequence continues at coordinate 37,121,915 of CM065681.1, read as the reverse complement.
CCCATATGTACACACACACACACACTCACTCAAGTCTCATACACACATCTGCTGCTCTAGGCCTATACATGTATAGTCTTTAAACTTTGTTCACATACTTAAGTTTCTCTCTCTCTCTCTCTCTCTCTCTCTCTCTCTCTCTCTCTCTCTCTCTCTCTCTCTCTCTCTCTCTCTCTCTCTCTCTCACACACACACACACAACACACAGTGACACACTCATCTATACATGCATAATATTAGTCTTTAAACTTTGTTCACATACTTATTTATAGTCACACACACACACCTAGTGTTTACACTTGACTCGCATACTCTTAGACACATGCACACCTAGTGTTTACACTTGACTCACATACTCATAGACACATGCACACACACACACACCTTGTTTATAGAGCTTTACACTTTATTTACACAGTCACACACACCACATTTATGCTCTTTACACTCCTACCGCGCAGTCCCCACCGGGGGCCCGAGGTGGCCCATGGATCCAGTAAGCTTTTTTATTTTGGGTCCTCTCACATCCCTGAACATATACGTGGAGGATAGTTGCTAGGTCCAGTTGGTGATCACTGGTCCATGGTTGATGTGAATACCATTTCTGTTTTTGGCTTGGTTACTATGATCACAGTCATTTGCTTGCGTATATATTTTTACGGAAAGGTTTTTTTTGTCTTTTGCAAACTAAAATATAAATATAATGTGTAGTAATAATAGTAGTACTAGTAGTATATATACTTAACGGGGTAAATCATAAAAGGAATCTGATTCTAATATGTTGCCTCTGGGTATTGTGAAATCTGCATGAACATAATTCATAGCAGAAATTTGGTCCATATACCGTGATATATAGAGTCTTCTGTGATGATTGTTCAGGTGTTGATAACAGTGACACTGACAGTGGGCAAAAGACGCGAGACGTGACGCCCTTCAGAGAACAATTGTCGGTGGCGACAGATAAACTGACCAAGCTGGCTGACCACTGGACCTTGGTCAGAGAAGCCACCACAGGGCTCACTGAAGAAGGTGGGTGAAAGTAAAACATATAGAAATCAATCTGAGTTTGTTTGCAATCACCAGGAAGCATTTGTTTTAGACAGTTTACGTAAAGGGTTGGTTCAGGGTATATTTGCTGAAAAATCGTCTGTCAGCGAAAAATACGCCTTTGTTGACGACTAGTTTGAAGAATACGGTTTTGTTATCTATTTTGGCTATATCTTGTTCGTCTCCAGCTCTCCTGAAGCGGGAATTGAAAGATGTTTTGGTTTGAACCGCCGCTTTTGGAAGGGCATCGTACTGCCTGCAATGAAATTTGTCATTCTGAATACCTATGACGTAACTGCGCTTTATGTGGCATGACGTATAAAAGAACTGAATTATAAAAGAGCCAACTAGTTCCATATTCTTTTGCCCACCACCCTGGCTTTTTGTGGATTCGCAAAGTTTTTGTGGTTGTTGAGTTCAGTCCGTTGTCTTTTCAAGCCATTTATAAGTTGACAGGGTCAATCACAGAAAGGTACAGTTTGACATATATGTGTGTGGAGTTCATGCGCCCAGACAAGCGCATGGACATCGTTGTACTTCCTTTATTTCTATTAGATCTGTGTCGTCATTTCCTAGTTCGACTCGGTCAAAGTCTCATATTAGCAGATCTATGATTTTGTTCAATTTCTGAGCATCATTTTATTTCAAAAACAAAATAGAAATCCAGAAAATTCATCCTTTCAATGCATTTATGACATTTATTTTTGTTCATCTAAACAACAAAATCAAAGCTAATCAAAGCCAAGTGCGTCTAAAAAGGTTTGCGATTCTATGTCTGTGATCTTTAACTTACTAGTTTAAGCTGGGTGAAAATTGTCTTCGTGTATGTGAGTTGTACGCATACATGTGTGTTTATTTGTAGTTCAAGGCTTGCTTTTATTATGCATTTTTTTATGACAGAATGTTACTGAAAAGCAAATTTTTGTTGCTCTGTGAATGAATTATAAAAGAATTGCAACTGGCAGAGTACATGCCTTGTTTCTGTTGTGGTGGTCAGTGGACAGTCAGATATGCTGGGTGGTGGGTCAGGCACGGCTGCTGATGGACCGCAAGGGCAAGTTCCACCAGTTCCGGGGCCTAGTGGACCAGTGCGAGGCGGGCAACACCACCACCACCTGCACCGACCTGCAGGGCTTCTGGGACATGGTCTACATCCAGGTCAGGAGAGTCCTGCCACACCCAGCTCTCTGTCTCTTTCTGCTTACCTCTTTCTTTCACCTGTCAAGATCTGCTGGTGCTTCTGGAGCATGGTCTACATCCAGGTCAGGAGAGTCCTTCCACACCCAGCTCTCTGTCTCTTTCTGCTTACCTCTTTCTTTCACCTGTCAATATCTGCTGGTGCTTCTGGAGCATGGTCTACATCCAGGTCAGGAGAGTCCTGCCACACCCAGCTCTCTGTCTCTTTCTGCTTACCTCTTTCTTTCACCTGTCAAGATCTGCTGGTGCTTCTGGAGCATGGTCTACATCCAGGTCAGGAGAGTCCTGCCACACCCAGCTCTCTGTCTCTTTCTGCTTACCTCTTTCTTTCACCTGTCAATATCTGCTGGTGCTTCTGGAGCATGGTCTACATCCAGGTCAGGAGAGTCCTGCCACACCCAGCTCTCTGTCTCTTTCTGCTTACCTCTTTTGTTCACCTGTCATTAGTGGCAGGATCTGATGGTGCTTCTGGAGCATGGTCTACATCCAGGTCAACATTCATGCCACACCCAGCTGTCGGTCTGCACATATGTTTGTCTCTTTCTGTCAGTCTTTCTTTCTCTGTCTCTCCTTTTCTCCCTCTTTTTTTCCCCACCTGTCATGACCTGCGGCCCTGGCTTCTGGGACATGGTTTGAGCACATCCAAGTTAGCTGATTCCTGCCACAGCCAACTTTCTGTCTGTGTCTCTCTAGTCTAAGTCTCTCTTCCTTTCTCCTTCCCTCTCTCTTTCACCTGTCATGATCTGCTAGTGCATTTGGAACATGGTCTACATCCAGATCAGCATCCATGCCACACCCAGCAGTCTAAACTGTCTTGTCTCTATGTGTATCTGTCTCTGCCTCTCTCACTCCCTTTTCACTTTCTCTTTGGAGGGAGCACATTTCTTTAAATATTTGATAACCATTAACAAACGATTTTAACATTAGCATTGATTAAAATTAGAAAACGACAATGACTAGTTGATTTATTTTGTGTGCAAACGCACATTTGTTCTCACATACATGTGTGTGTGTGCTTGGGGAAAGAACATTTTTAGCCAACTTAATGCCATTAAGATAATAATTTATTGTCTGGTATTTTTTCAAATTTAGGCGGAGAATATCTCTGCCAAGTTCGATCAACTGGAGCGACTACAACAGAACAACTGGCAACCCGACCCGTCAGCTGAACAGACTGCTGCCCAGCCAGCAAAAAAGACCAAGGTAGGAATGTTTGTCTTTTCTTCTCTGCCTGAATTGCCCTTCCCTTTTCCAACATTTTTTTTTTCCATGTGCCATCTACTTTTCTGTTAATTGGAAAAGAGTTTGTACTTTTTAAAGTTATGCTGCAGCTTGGAGCAGATGTTTGTGTTGTGTCACTTTAGTTTAAACATGCTGGTTTGCAAAATGTGTATCAAAGCAGTCAAGGCTTCAAAATAAGTTTTATAGATGGGTCATTTACAAAATGACCATTGAAATTATGCATTCATGTAGATAGAGCTACACACGCGCGCGAGCACACACACACACACACACACACAATGTGACACTTGCAAAAACTCTCTCTCTCATATGGGATATGCAGCAAGTAAACAGTAGTCTCTCTTTATCTCACTAAACTCCCACGAAGACGGAGTGTGGCTGCCCATGTGGTGGGGTAATCAAAACCGGTCACACACGTAATGTTCTCATCCCTAGCTGTGCATTTGTACCATGGTGTTCAAGTGCTTCGGCTGTTGGGATGATCCCTGGAGTCTTTTACTCATGTCATGTCAGTTTTATGAACCATTCATTTTTGTAATTGATTGAACAGCTGATGAAAACGGAGCCATTTTTTCCCTCTTCATAACTATGTAAAAGTTTCTTCAGTATGTTGCCAACAAGCTGGCCATAAAACCGGACCGTTTTACTCTCTCTTCACCAGCCCCACGCCCTTGAATCACAGACATTGTGTATTTTTCAGAAAATGCCAATTGTCTCCAAGAAACCGAAGGCTGCGATAAAGTCCAAGTTTGCGGCCTTCAGAGCGGAGATGCAGAAGCAGCGTAAAGCTCAGGAAAACAATGGCAGTGTCAGTGCCAGTGCCAGCCCCGCCCCTCCAGCAGAGGAAAAGGTCTTTGACGCTGGCTTCTTCAAGGTCAACAGCCCCGTCAGGTCACCAGCCTACCATTGTGAAGGTACAGAATATAAAAAGAACTATTAGTACTACAGTGGAACCTCCCTTATAAGACCTCCCATTATAAGACTCCCACATAAGACCTGCTTCTCTGAGACATTGCCCTTCTTTATAAGTATTAAAATTACCTCCCTTATAAAACCCCTCCCTTATAAGACCTCATTTTGGATGATTTTTGAAGGTCTTATAATGGAGGTTCCACTGTACTAAACTTAAAGACATATTCCTGTACAGGCTGGAAAGTCAGGTAGATTTGGCGATTATATTCAGGCTCCCAATTTTCTGCAAATTCTCTTGCTATAAAATGTCAGAGAGAGAGAGACAGAGAGATAAAATTGGGGAAGATGGAATGGGGAGGGAGCTATGGGGCTTGAGGAAAAAGTGGATGGAGGAGGGGGAAGATGAAGCGAAGGGAGAGCGAGCGAAAAAGTGGGCAAACACAAGCTGTATGTTTTGTAAGCTAGTGGACATTCAACAGTAAAAACATGTGCACACTTTTGTTCAAGCACTGTGCTGAAAGAAATGTCGAGTTTTACGTCCTCCCGGCCCGTGAAAGCACATATGGGACATTAAAGCACTGTGTTGATTTACTGTAAGCCTTTTAAAGCACCGGACGATTTTAAAAAATATGTTTCAGCTGGCACACCCAAGCGCAGAAGCGCTTTAGAGCAGCAACCTCCAAGTCCCGTTGTCCCACCTTCGTTTAAAACCCAGGAAAAGACAACGCCAGGTGCCGCTACCACCACCACCACCCCTGCTGCCACAGCCAGCACCGGCAAAGCAGACAAGGAGAATGTGGCCCAGGTTCTGCCTTTTTACTATTACAGATATTTCATGACAGTTGCTTGACAAATTTAGCATGCTTTTCAACAGTTTAAAGGGGCACCCTGAATGATGAGTTTTTGCAAGAAACACGTCGAGGTCACCAGGAAAACGCCCTTTACAGAGATCGCAACACTCACTTTGTTCTGGTTTCCTAGAAATCAGTCAAATCGGCGATTCCTCCTTGGCGGAGGTGCTGGAAGTCAAATTCTTTCAGTGAAAGAGAAGGCATGTGCCTTCTCTTTTCTAATGGCCGCCTGAGTTTAGGCCAAATCGTTTGCACCAAATTTCAACAAGCCTTTTTATTTATTTTTTTATAATTTTATACAGTTTACCAAAAGGAGTTTTGCTCACAGCAAAGGAAATAGCTCCATTTTTTTTTTTACTGCACTACAAAGTACAAAGAAAAAAAAGCTTCAACCACAATGAGTGGCCTCCACCCACCCCATCCAAAATGACCTCTCTCCGGCATCTCCACCGAGGAGGAATCACCATTTTGACGGTTTGAATTCTAGGAAACCAGAGCAAAGTGAGTGTTCCGATCCTTGAAAACTTCTTTTTGGTGATCTCGATGTGTTTCTTGCAAAAACTCATCCATCAGGTCTACTTTCAAAAATGGCAAACTGAGTTCACTATTTCTGTTAAAATAAGGCCGTTTTGGGCTGGCTGTTGGTATATCTGACTTTTTTTAGTTGACAAAAATTCTCATGACCCAAGTTTGACCCCCACACACACATTAGATACGTGTGTAAAAAAATATGTAAGCAATTCTCAGAGTAATGGTGATGAAATGAGAGAAAAATAGTTAACTTGCTGTAAAGATGCGTTTTCTGTCAATAATTGAAAGATTGGTCTATTTCTTCATACAAGGCTGAAGAGACATTTTGTGACAATTTTCTTCCAAGAATCAAGACAATTGAAAGTTCGACAAAACTTGATTAATTTACAGAAAAATAAGCATTCACAAATAGATTGCTGCCTGTAGAAACTATACAGTATGTTTTTTGGGAGAAAAAAACCCCTCAAGTATTATTATTTTCATGACACTGGTATATGACTCAAACAGAAACTATTTTCGCTTTAGCAATGGCGTCTTCCTGTGACATCATCTTGCAAGACTGATTAGCATAAGAGCAGCAGACATTTTTTCCAACTATGTTCAGAAGCTTTAAAACCACAAGAAAAATCATTCTGTGCAACATCTTGCTCTTATTTACGACGTCCAAGCAAACAGAAGTGCTTTCTTGATGAAGTTGAACGTGTGAAGCAAAGTCTTGTTAGATTCAGCGTTTAAATCATCAAAGAATGTTGGCACGCAGTCTGAGTCGATCGGTTCGACACCGGGCAAGGGAAGCCATTCTTTCTGTAAGAAAACAGGGCAAAATGGTGCGACGTCGGTAGGCTTGATGCGCTGGATGTAGAAAAAAAATGTCACGGTTCAGTTTCTTTAACCTTTGAGAAACTCACTAGAAGGATTCATCTTGTTACTACCATTGCTCATCAGCCTGCGGCGGGCTTATGTATCGAGTGGACAGCTGTTTCTGTAAACACTTTTCAATTTGGTAAGCTACGCAGCGTCGATCAGTGATCTCTCAGAAAGATGAACATTTCGGCTTGAAAGCGAGGAAGCTTAATCCTCTGTACACCCGTCACTTCTTCTTTTAAGGTAAAATTAATGCAGCAACAAGATTAACTCCTTTTTCCGTAATGGCCCGTTTGCAAACTCAAAAAGTTTAAAAAATGTTGATTCGCTTAAATTTTAGCAAAGGGACGTAACTGTGCGACCGGCAGCAATACAATCGTCCCTACAGAGATGACATGTGTACACAGCACTTAATCGTGAGGTGAAAGCAGGAAGGTACTATCACAAAAGGAATAAAGGAAGCTGATAGTGCCTTCTGGCTTTCACCTGACATTTAAATTTGTAATCTGAGGAAGCAAAAAATATAAATCAGTTTGGTTACAAGAAAACAAAAGTCAATAATTATAATATGCTTCACTTTCAGGTGTTTCTGCGACGGTCCGTCGGGGCCACCACACCTGGTCGCCGCAGTTATCTCCCTGCAGTCCCCAGCCCTCTGGTGAAGGTTGACGCCCCTCCTACTCCCTTGTCGCCGTCCAAGGGGGACAATTTGGCTGAGAACTCTGAGGAGAAAGACAGTGGCCAGAAAGGAGGAGAAAAGTCATCAGATGTTGGGACCCCTGTCAGGCCTCGCCGATCCCTGGCGTCAAGGTAAAAAGAGAATAAAGTTCAGCCTGTATTGTGCTTTGCACATCAGCCTGCCTTTACTGAAGGCTATTCTGTCGTTAAATCGCATTGCGATGCTCATTCCGAGCTCCACTCGGGCATCAGTATTCCGTCAGGATTTGCAAATTTCAGAGGATTGAGCATTGCTGGCAGATGATTCGTTTGTGGTGGCACAGGTGGCATTGTTTCTTGGGGTAATATTCACCACCAAATATTTAAATCAATTTCTTCATAAATGGTACCTTTACGGTCGTGTGGGGAACTGATTTCAGTGTTGTTCCTCAACTCTGTGGGGCCTTGATGGCCCCTTTACTGCGGTTTTCAGAGGATTGGACCTTGGACAATTCTGATGCCTGCTTCTGCCACCACAACCGGTGCACACTCAATCACCTAAAGTGCTCGGCTGAGAGAGTGGGCAAGGCATGACAACTATAAACCACTTTTAGCCCAGATTTATGGAATAGCAGTTGCCTACTCTGCTCTCTGCAGTCCTGTTATGGTTGAACAGAACTGATCAACACACAGACACTGCTGATTTCTGGAAACGTCAAAATGAAACAAGAAAAATGGGAAATGTATTGTTTCAGCAAACATTCTGTAGTCGCAGGGTGAAAGTAGTTCAGGAATGCTCCTGAAATCAGGAATGAAAAGCTGATAAAAAAGGGTCTTTAGGATTGGCCACCTTGTCATCAGGAACGGCGGTCTTATAAAATCAAATATTTGTGCCAACATTGATGGCAGATTAAAACAAGATGATAAAAATCCAATTCTAACACTGCACCCACCCAGACACACACACATTGGAAATTAGTTTTAATGTGGTCACCACTTCAGGAATGGGAAGATTTAGAGAACATTGAAACGTGTCATTTCAGGATTGAGAGAATGGTTTACTTTCACCCACGAATGTAACTTTTTGCCAAACTGATAGTTTTGTGCGACTGGTTGCAGGCGCAGTAGTCGGAGCAGGAAGTCAGTGTCATTTGTGGAGAAGCTGCAGGGAGAAGGTGACGATGGTGGTGAGGGTGATGATGAGCAGCAGCAGGAGGAGGAGGGAAGGAAGGGGGAAGGCGAGGGTGTGGACATGATGGCGTATTTTGAGCCCTCCACCTCCACTCAAGCCACTACCAGCAGTCCATTCCAGGTAGAGATTGCGTGACTGAGAGAGAGGACAAAAGTTGGGGGGGGGGGTGTCTCCTACATCCTTGCTCAACAAACCTTCCAAAGTTCCTTCCATGCTAGAAGCTAGAAATAATCTGTCGTTTACAGACATGGGGTGCTGCCAACAATTTAAACTTTTTTTTATAGACTTACTGATGCTTGTCCAGTTGCGCTCCTATGGCCTATGGCTGTGTTAAACACTCTTTTCTATTTTACCCTACTCACGGTTAACTCTCCTTAAAATAGAGCAAAACCGAACAATAGCAACAACTAATGGTTTAGTGTTTGAAACTGGTATTTTAAAAAAAGTGCATGAAATACCTAACAACTGATGTACTATTATAATCTGTCATTCGGTCAGCTGCAGATTGCATTTGAATAGAATTATATTCCTTTTTTTCATCACCATATGATTATGATCATGAAATTATTGATTCATTCATGATACAAGATTTGTTCTTCTATTCCCCAGATAAATGAGCAAGCTAACCAGCAATTTTAATGATGAAGCTAAAAACTTGCTGCGTGTGTGCAGGAAACGGCAATGGAGCCGGAGGATTCCCCCTTTTCAGTGGAGGATGTTCTGCGTCCCAAGAAGTCGGACACTCCTTTATCTAGCGGTTCTCCAGCAGCTAAACAGCCTTCAGGTAGGTTTGCCATCAGACCACCTGATCGAATCGTATTGTACAGTCATGCGATTTGAGTGGATGTGTGGCTGGCCCTTTAGTAGCTGTAGCAGTAGCAGTAGTTGTTATTGATTGTTATCTGCACTTGCTGCTCATGTTATTGGATTTCTGTTTCATGTTTTTATTCCATTTTCCAATAGTGTTATGTGTAATGCGCCCTGTAGTCTACTTAGTAGGATCAGAGAGAATGGTAGTATGGACACTATATAAGTATTCCTCATTACTATTATTATTATTTGTGAATTTTCTTTTTATTTGTAATTCTGTTAAAAAAATACTATGACGTTAAATGTATTTTCACATTTAAGATAACTGTCCAAATCAACCATAGCCTGTTTTGTAATATTAACAGTTTAATATAAATTTTTTAAAAATAAAACAGGATGGGTCTTCACTTACTATCAAAAACCCAGACACGTGCATAGTCAAAATACCACATTTTTCGGACTATAACTCACACCAGGCACCTCCCCCCAAAGTTTACACAAAATTCAGATTTTTGTGTGTTTTTCTCACTATATTAATATATTACTACTACTATGGTTGGTATTTTCAACAAATGTTTCAAAATGATAACACATCATACACAAGAATAAAAAGCACACCAATAGAACCACAAAAGACAGAAGTACAATTGGTATGAATTTTTATTCATAATTTTCATTCAGGAAGGAAAAAATGAAAGTTGAAAACAAGCAAAAATCGGCATTCTGGGCAGTTTGTCACAGCTGCAAGGCAGGGCTTTGGAATACCTACTACAGACAAACCCTTATTTTACGACCCTTTGTTAAGCGACCACCTCTCATTTGAGACCGAATTTGTTGGCACGGATGCATTTTACTATGTAAACGACCTCTCTTAAACGACTTCCTCTAAAACGCGACTTACGACCGCCATTTTGTTGGTTTTTACGACCGTTGTTGTCGTCTGCATAGACTTCGAGCAAAGGGAAACAACCACGGTCAAGTGCCTGAAAGCGGAGTCGCTTCCCTTGTTGTAGAAAAGATGGCGGAAAGCGTAGGAAAAGCACGAAAACCACTGACTTTGAAAAAGAAAACCACTGACTTTGGACGAGAGTGGAGGTGATTAACAGAAGTCGGCGAAGTGATACTGTAATACATCGATTGCACAATCCTATGGAGTTGGAAAGACCCAAATCCAGTTTTAATATGTCATTGTATGTGTGCATGAAGAGGAGAGTATGAACTGTGCTGAACTTTTTCTTTCTACGGCTGCCAGTGAAAACCTCCGTCATACGACCCCTCCAGTTTACGACCGATTTTTCCGGACATTTTGGAAGTCTTAAAATAGAGGTTTGTCTGTACTAGTCATAAGGCGCAAAGGTTTTGCTTTTTAGTCCGAAATGTACGTTAGTTGCCAAAGTAATTTTGTATAATTGCTCAAGTCTTCATGCAAGTTCGGCAGTGGTAGGGGTTTTTTTTTCAAATTTTTTCGAACAACAAAAAAATTAGATAGTCAATAATCTGCGAGAGTGATGCAGGGCTCCCAGGGACCCCCATTTGGGTGTCTATGAAGCTCTAAAATTCTACAGGACCCTCTAAAAGAATGTGCAGGGGGTCCCAGGGATGCACTAGAAAAATTCTTTTTAGCATTCGCAATGCCCTGGGACCCTCTATCCCTCCTCTAGGACCCTCTATAATGTAAGTGAAGGAGTCCCTGGGGCCCCTTGCTTTGCGGGACGATTGGGAGCGCCCTGTGATGATATGCTGTTGTGGGGTTGGCAGGCGATAAAGCGAAGAACACCCGGAGAAGCGCAGCTTCCACTGAGCGGCGTCGGTCAAAGCGTACGGTGAGCTTTGCTGCCCCCACTGCCACCTCTGAAGAGGGGTCCTTTGCCCTGCCGTCGACGCCCTACAACAAAAACGCTCTGGGTGGGTACACAGGTTTCAGTTTTTATTTTATTCATTGTTTGATTTGGCATTGGGGAATTCTCAGTGTTTAGTGATCAGCTATTTTCAAGGGGGAAAAAGACATGGTTGCAGTGAAAGCTTTTCTTTTTCTTTTCATAGGGGATTAGTAAATGAGAGCAGGACTGATTAAAAAAAAAATCAGGTAAACATGTTCAGTATGAGGCATTCTTGAGAGGCTCCAGGCATGAAAACAGCTCTGCTGTCTGCGCCGAAACATTTGTCATAATTGAAGGAATCTGCGCCGAAAGAAAATTATCTCAGCTGAAAATGCGATTGCGATGTTATTCTCAAACGGCGCGGTCCGTGATTGGCAAACCTGTTTACCCTCCCGGATTTATCCCGGGAATTTACAAAAATTCTGGGTAAAATAATATATTCCGGGTGAACGCTGAAAATCCTGGGATTATTTGTTTCCGTTTGTATGAAAAGACGCAAGTGTTGACTGAAACCTTGGAGTTCTGAGACGCGATGTTTCATTGGTCCGTGGACCCCCCTCAACCAATGATAGCATTTATTGTTGGCAGAGATTGCAGACCTGCCGTTCACCCCGATTTCGGCGGGTGAACTCCGATTTTTTGGGCTTCAAACCGATCGCGATAGCCTAAACTCTGATATTTTGAGAGCCATCAAGCAACGTTGTTTAGTCATATTGCTAAGGAAGTGAGAGCTCTCTAATGCAGACGGGAAGCTTTAACGACAGCCGGAAAGCATTCGACTTCCTGTTTCTATGGCCGCCATTGTGCACAGAGCTCGATTGAAGCCTAATTTTGATAGATTTTCTTCAAATTTTTTGGGGAAATGTTTTTTCTCATCAAAATGGCGGCGTTCCAAGCGATAGACGACGATGTTATCGATGTTTTTACCCATAAATTGTGTGCCAATCGTGCTTTTGGACTTAGTTATAGGGGCCAGAGTGAAGTGACTGTTGAGACTCATGCTAGTGCAGTGCCTGTCGCAGCCAAAAAAGTCGCTCAGTCAAATAAATCGCCCGGCTACTATGAGAGTGTGTATTTGCGACATTGAGCATGAACCACAAATTTCACTTTTTTCAAGGGATATGGTTAGGGAAATGGTTCAAGCACAGAAAAAGTGAAATTTCTGGTTGTCGCAAATACACACTCATAGTAGCGGGCGATTTATTTGACTGAGCGACTTTTTTGACTGCGACAGTGCCTACTACTTGTACTAGGCCTATGGTTAACTTTGATTATCGATCGACCGGTCATCTGTCGAGGATTCCCGACACTATTTTAGACAGTGAATTGGATAGTTTCATTGATTTTTATCGGACTTAGAGTGGTTTAACACTTTATACAAAGCATAGACTGATAGAGATATTTTTCACACGAAAACGTCGATCGCGAATGATCGGCAATGAGACCAACGGGTGTGCGTATCCGAACATAATTTTTACCTGTTGATTGCATTACTAAAATAACCCTTACTTACAGAAAGGCAAGTACTAAGTTTATTTTGAGCTTTTAATGTTTCTCTGATCATGTAAGTGACTTGTGTCTGCAATGTTTTAATAATAAACACACCACACATTTCTTTTTAACATCTTTGTTGAACCCACCTTTTTTGTATATTTCGATTTTCGTAATCAATAAAAAATAAACAAACACAAAATGTCAAACTGGCAAAAATAACATTGTCAACAGTTGAACACAGAAAACAATATCATAGCAAGATTACTACAAAGTTTTATTCACAAATAATTTCAATATTATTAATGTTTTGAATAAGCATACCCATTTCTAGTTCATTCTGCCAAATCCTTACAGGATTGTGGGCTTGGCTCAGCCACTTCTTTATAGGATGCTATATGCTTTCTGGGGTACTTTTCTGCTCACTAATCATTAAAAAGTTTTCAGCTTCTGATACCAACTGGGGGCCTACGCCGGCCCCCAGACCCCCACCCCTCTTTTTCATTTCTAAAATGTGGCAGGTCAGAGATTGTAGTTTTGCGCCAAACATGTCGGGCAAGTCAACCGCAGGCGGCAAGCGCCATAAATCTTCGACAACAGCAGTGATAGGGTGAAACGGCCAAAAGTGAAGCAGAAGTTTTCTCAAAAGTATTTGAAAGTGCCAGGAATAATCCAATGTTCTGTGTTCTACCTTTGTTTGTTCTGTTTTCCAGTGGCTGGAAGGCGTGTGACGCGGCGCAGCATAGCCGGCTCTGATGCTGAAGGTCAGTCTGTTCTCAGCGAACTGCAAGAGCTCCAGGCCACTCCGCCTCTGCGACGATCTGCTGTGAGTTGACTTCATGGAAGAGGGGGCAGGAGAGAAAGAGTTATTTGTGTTCAGAAATAAAAGGATGTTGGAGTAAATTAATGGGTGAAAGTAGTTCAGGAATGCTCCTGAAATCAGGATTGAAAAAGCTGATTGTCTTCAGGATTGGCCATCTTGTCATCTGAGACACGGTCTTATAAGATTAAATATTTCTACCAAAATTGATGGCAGATTAAAACTAGAGATGATGGATATGCAATTCTGACACTATCCTCACCCATTCAGTAGACACAGACACATCAGTTACAGACAAACCCCTATTTTACGACCCTCTGTTAAGTGACCACCTCTCATTTGAGACTGGATTTGTTGGCACAGATCTATGCATTTTACTATGTAAACGACCTCTCTTAAACGACTTCCTCTAAAACGTGACTTACGACCGCCATTTTGTTGGTTTTTACGACCGTTGCTGTCGTCTGCATAGACTTCGAGCAACGGGAAACAACCACGGTCAAGGGCCTGAAAGCGGAGTCGCTTCCCTAGAAAAGATGGCGGAGAGCGTAGGAAAAGCACGGAAACCACTGACTTTGTGAGAAAACCCCCAGACTTTGGACGAGAGTGGAGGTGATTAAAAGAAGTCGGCGAAGTGAAACTGTAATACATCGATTGCACAATCCTATGGAGTTAGAAAGACCCAAATCCAGTTTTAATATGTCATTGTATGTGTGCATGAAGAAGAGAGTATGAACTGTGCTGAACTTTTTCTTTCTACGGCTGCCAGTGAAAACCTCCGTCATACGATCCCTCCAATTTATGACCGTTTTTTCCGGACATTTTGGAAGTCTTAAAATAGAGGTTTGTCTGTATTAGGACTTTGCAATGGAATACTGTTTATCACACAAGTTGAGCGTTTGATAAACATCAAAGTCTCAAGAGATAGGATAAAAGCAATATCCTATTGCAAAGTCCTAATGACGATTATATACTAATTATTTTTTGTTACCTCTTTCAGATAAAATCAGCTGATAATCAAACATGCAACGAAGAAGCGAGACGCACTGCATGCAGATCTAAATAATACTAACCTCTGCACTGTAGCAAATCCCACCCATCCGCAAAGAATATAGTTCTCCAAGTTAGAAAGTCGTGAGCTATTTTGATCTTGCACAAGCGATAGATTATGAAAGTAAACTGATTATTATTATTAGAAACATGAACCGTACTGGCCTTAACTGTATTTAAAAAAAAAACGTGTTTTACAATGGAATCAACACACCAATGGTAAAAACTATTAGGTCCACATTTAGATTGGGCAAGTCTCTCATAACAAAAGAGGGGAGTGATCTTTTATAAGAGTAAGTAACTTTCATAATTTTTCGCAATTATAATAATAATTATGTCCCGAATGATAGGCCTACATAGTTTTTGAAACTCTCATTGCACACATTCTCAGATGCTATGTACCAGCTTGTTTCTTGGGCTGAAAAGGAATTATTCTTATTACACTACAACCATGTATTAGGCTATCTGGTCCACTGACGAAATGTTAGTGATGACTTAATTTTAGTGATTGCGTACTTTTAGTAAGATGACGTTTTTCGGTGCCAGTGTAAGAAGGATCTATTAGCAGTCACACTACCCGGTGTGTCTGGTTGTAAGCCGCTATTTTTGTCACTTGCAATTTCACTAACAGTTACTCTTCACCAATTTTTTTTCAATGTAAAATGTTCGTCAGAAACAACTTTTGGCATTTCTCGGGTTAAGTGATAGGGTCTAGGACTAGGAGTATGTTTGGGCTTTTTGCTTTGCTAAACATCACTTGATGCAAATAAAGCATATATGGTTTGAACACTGCAGTTAGTTGCATGTGAGTGTACATTGATGCATGATAATGATAATAATACTATGTAAAGATAAATAACTATGGCGTCAAGTTTCTTGGCAACCGTGTATTCTTACACCTTTTGCTCACATGCATTTACACTAAGCCTATGGGTTAATGATACGCAAATGATATGTGAAGTTATGATTTTATATCCCACTCTTGGCAGCCTTCTTTGCCTCTCTTGAAGATCAGTATATTGAAAAATGTTTTGATGTGGTCACCACTTCAGGATTGGGAAGATTCAGAGAACATGGAAACATGTCATTTGAGGATTGAGAGAATGCTTTACTTTCACCCATGTCGGAGTCATTTGTGTTCAGAAATAAAGGATGGTGGAGTAAATTGTCATGCCTTCTGGAATATTTCAATAAGCATTGACCATTACGTTTTCCTCAAGTAAGCATTATCTGAGCTCTCTCATGTTAAGCAAGTATTTATGCTTGAAAATATATAATCCTATATTGATTTATGTCCAGTGAACCTGTTGTGAAAGGGTGTATTTTACCTATTGTTATGTTTGTAATCTAAGAGTGATTGAATAATACATTGCAGTTTCGACACCACTGTCCACTTGTTTTTAGCGAAATTTTATGCTTATCCCCTTTTATCTCCCTTATCAAGGTCACCTACAGCATCTATTCGCCAGCTCTGCATATTGTCGGTGAAAGTCGGAAACCTCGTAACTCAATTTTGGTAGTTTTGAGGGATTTTTTTTTAAAAAATTAACCGTGTTTACAAGTTAATTAACTATGATGAATATGTTGTTCAAGACATTGCGAGTTCAGTCCTGCATTTTGTTAAAAACAATTTTTAAAAAAAATACTTGAAAAGAATGAAGATACGAGGTTTTATGTCCTTGAGTAGATCTGAATTTGGGACTTACGAGTTTGTTTTCATTTTACACCACCTCATTTACCCCATATAGAAAGTTGTTAGAAATACGAGCTTTTGGTGGAATGTGGCAGTAAAAATGAGAGAGCTGACTATGTATCTTAACTCAAAACCCAAAAAAATCGAGTTACAAGGTTTCTGACTTTCACTGACGATATGACAGCTACATGGAATAAACCCAGAAACAAGGACACATTTATGCATAGTAATGTTGCAACAGTGCTCATACCTCCAACCATTCACACACAGTGTACATTAGACCAGCTGGCTATAGTAGCGAATACTTGGGGATGGGAGGGTGTCTCACCACTATGATTTTCTGAAGCGTTTTTATGATAAAAAATCGAAGACCAGTTTGCATTTTAAAAATTTAGGACCACATGTGTCTAGAACAAGAAGGGTTTTTAGAAGTACATGTATCAGATCTTGAAGCAAGACTTAGTTGTTTCTCAACCTTTACTGGTTTGGGGGATGACTGAGCCAAGTATGCCAATCACAGAATTCAGATTACTAAATGCTCACATCTGAACCCATTTTCTGTAAACACACACAATTCATGATTGTAAAATAATTCATTCGCACATCTCTGGGCACATGCCTTCAATCCCTGTTGGATTACAAACCTAACAATACTAATAGGCACATGCATCCTTTTACACTTTGGTTGTTTGTGGTTGTTGCAGCGACCCAGTCTGCTGTACACCCCTCCCAAGGCGGACCTTAGTAAACCCCAGGCCTCCCCCAAACATGTACCCGTGGCCACCCTCATCGCCTTCAGCCCACAGGGCCAGTGAGGGAGAGACAGTGAGAAGAGGAAAAGACAGTATAGATGGCTTCCACAACCAAGTCAGCAACTTTTCATTGGGAAAACTCTACCCAACTGTTAGCAAATTTCCTGAATTCACCAAAACATGAACATGGAAAATTGAGGGGGGGAAAACAAAAAACAACAACTGCTGTACTAAAACCAACTGTGGTAGAAATCAAAGAGAACCATCACGAGTTGTGTATTATGCAAGTTAGATGACTTGTAAAGTGATTTTGAACTAAATGTCTTGTTTAAGAATCGTACTGTGTACAGCAAAAGAGCTTTTTTTAAAAATGACATCTTACATTTTATGACTAAAAAGTAAAAATTGATGGCCTGACAAAGATGCTGGAACTTCTTTTGATAATACTCTGGATTATTGATTTTCTTCCATGGGAGCTCTACTTTATGGCAAATGTTGAATTTGGTATTAGCCCTCGTCTCAACACTGTTGACCGAGTTTGAACAACGCAGGAAAGATTTAAAAGACTTGTGGCTACATGTTGGTTTTGCCTGAAGTTTCAAATGAAGCAAATTGATGTACATTCAGGTTTGGATGCACTATGAAATGCTGTTTTGTTGAGGCTCATAGTTAAATCATGGCTTGGGATTGAAAAAATAAAAGGATTTAATCATCCTCATGCTTTTGTAAATAGTCCATGGTATGGTGCCTGTTATCAAAACAAGCTTGAAGCGAAAAGATTCTTCCTTCTTTTTTTTTTTAAGCATTAGAAGTTTCTTCACAGTTTATGAATCAGAATCAGTTCCCATTGGAAGACTGAGAAAACAGCTTGCACTTTTTTTTAATTTTACTGCATAGCATTGGCAGGCCTACTTTAAAGTTATTGATTTGAGTGCATGAATTAGCTGTTGTCTTTGGGTTTTTAAAAATTAAGTTTCACATTGGAGTAGATTGCATGTTTTTACCATTTAAAAAAAACCAAATGGAAATTAAGCATTTTTGTTTTTTGCATATATGGCACCTAAATTCTAAACTGGTCCCAATTCCCTTTCCATCAAACCAAAAATCTAAATAAAAAAAGGGGCCTGTGCTTGCATGCACATTTATTGTTTAATCCATGTCTAGAAATAAGGGCAGTGAATGCACGCTTCTTTTAAACAGCTCTTGGTCAGACCTTGAATTTTGTGATTTTACATGTTGAGGCTGAAAGGTGTTAACTATTTTTGGGGTGTGTCATTTCTTTGGTTCTAATTCAGCAGGATTGCTCATATTAATTATGAATGGATGTTTTAAGCTAAGGGAATCGCCCAAGGAGTTAGTCCGCATGCTTCTGATCTAAACACTCAAGTTGAGTTGTCTGGCCTGGTCACACATGCTTTATGAATGAAAAATACCATGAATTCAAAGTAAAAGAATCTTATTGGATTTTTTTTAAAGATACATGTGTTTCAGGTGGGGGGAAAAAATTGAAAGTTTAATATAATAATAAATGGAACTGTTTTAAACGCCCAGGCAAGTGCTATTGAATCTCACTGTCATCCACTATTTAGACCATACCAACCTCTTACGTGCTTGTTCATTGCTGGCTTCTCTGATGACCATGATAAATCGTGAGCAAACAATTTTACTTGAACATTCAGGTATAATTATTTTAGAAAATAAAGCTGAGAATGTTCCTGGTTATAAAATCAGAAGCTTTGAAGGAAACAGAAATAATCTCTTTATAAAAAAAAACAGAAAAAAAGATGCCTACATTTCTAAAATTATGTATCATAATAGTTAACCTCTGTGATTTAACGGTACCCTGCTTTGTACAGAGATTGAGTTGAATGTAGACGTTCATTCGGTGCTGTAATTCTTTGCCTTTGTACCCTTGTGTGTATTTTGCCGTAATTAAGTATGCGTTCTGTCTGGCTTTATCTTTCCCTTTCCGTGTTTGCTCATTCTTATGTTTCTCGTAGCCAATGACATACAGAAACAATCTTCCTGGGTTTTTTTGTTTTCTTTTGAGCATTTGCTGTATTTCTGTATGTCTCGGCTGTCTGGTGGTTTTTTTCTCTTTATATTTCTGTACATTTTTGTTTTGAGCTCATGTTATCCGTTTGTAAGTCCACACCGTCTTGTTTTACCTTTTCGACTTTCTTTTATTTCTTTTTTAATTTTTGACATTTGTCTTTGTCTCTATCTTAGACAGTGTTTATGTCTCACCTTTGAATAGTTTCCTTTTGTTAATGTTTTATTTTATTTTTTCTTTCCTTGTTTTGTGTGTGCGGACAGTTTTTGACTCATGTTTTTGCTGTACTTCATTTTTATGTTATTACAATTCATTTCAAGCTGTTTTTAGCCCATTCATGCTTGCTTTATGTTCAACATGTCCCTTTATTTTGTACCTTTGATGATTATAACAGATCTAATTCTTGTTGATTTACCTATTTCTTTACTTAATTTTGAGTTTGATTTCTTTAGAAGAGTGAGAGATAACTCTGATCTCTGAATGGATATTTGGTCATGAACAATGGCTTGGGCCCCAGGTTTGTAGTATGTGATTATCAAGCGTAATCATGCATGCTGCAGTTTGAAATAGTGTCCATTTACTTTAGTGTTCACTTTACTCCTGTGGCTTTTGTCGCATCTTCCAAGTCCTTGTCTTTGATACTGATAGGTTTTCTGTATGCTTGGGTGGAGTTTGAATAAACACACGTCATTGTGATGGGTGCATGCATGCTTTGAAGCAGGATTATTAAATTAATGGAATTCATCACTTCATGTCTTTTTGTTGCCTTGTCAAAGATGATTTTTAAAGTGGTCAGTTCGTAAAATGATTAATGATAAAGCTTTTGATCACCTTGTAATTTTTTGTTTGTTGGTATTTTGGTAAGTGGGTGGTCCAGAAGAGAGCGGTTTCAAAGCATTTAAAATTCCACGAGTTGTAATTTAATATTTTAAAAAAACCCGATTAGTAATAGGTCGTCGTTTTCTTTGTCAAATCTGTATCTTGGACTGATGTTGAGTAATCATTTTTAATCCTTTGGTGATTTTTTAAAAATAAAAAATTAAGTAACAGTTAATGGGTATCTCATAGTTATTCTGTTCATTTCAGTAAATGGTAAAAAAAAAGATAGAAGAAAACTGGGGGTGGGGAGACGGTTGTTTCAACAAGTATGCTTGGAAACCTATCGCTGTTTAAATTACCATTGTTGCTCTGTAACTTTTGTATGTACAGAAAATGTTACTGTAGCAGTCAGTCGATAGTGTTTTTACGATTGAAATTAATTCAGAATGGCATTTATAAATGTTGAACTTAACAGAACTGAACGGTGTTGTGACTGGTGCTGTGTGAAAGGCCTAATGACCAGAGTAATTTTAGACATTGAAATAAAATAGTTGGGCATATGTTGTCACTGTACAGCCTTACACTCTTTGAATATACCTTCCTTTTCTTTTTCTTTTTTAACTGGGAGACACGCTGCTACATATAACATTCCATTATACAATCCCACACCCCTCTCCCCATTGAAGCTGAGACAACATTGTTTTAAAAACTCTTTTATTTCAAAAACAATAACCCACATCACAACCTTGCTCTTAGCGTGGCCAGTTATTAAATACATGTAATATTCTATCAATAATACACTTTCTCCACACAAACATGCAATGGGATAAGGGAGGGGGACTACAATGGGTTTTTTTTTTATTTTTTTTTTTTAATTACATTCTAAAAACCTTACCAGCATTAGTAAAGGTAACATACTGTATTTTATTATTTTTACAAAATAACAAATTTGCATGTTTAAACTAAACACTTCACAAAAGCACACCGCATCCAAAGTTAAATTAAAATATTAATCTTACCAAAGAGTTGCCTCGACAATCATCTCGCATTTGCTTCTTACACAACATATTCATTTTTCAATGAATTAATATTTTTTCAAGTTTGTGGCTAAGATTGAAAAAATATAAAACGGTCTAAGTTGCACTAAGAATGAAAAAAATAAAGTAGGACCAAGTCGCACCGCATTATTTTGAGCAAGAGCAAAAACATGATCAACTACCCTATGTGCATGGATGCTGCTCCTTGCAGGATGTCCTGAACTGCAGGATTTAGAGCCGGTGTCGCCGGATTATGACAATTTGAAAAGCAACGATTTTCTTACACACACACATTGTACAATAAAAAGGGCCTATATACATAAGCAGATGCTATATTCAAAGGAATGTATCACTTGTACTAGTCTAGAGGGGTAAAAAAAAGAACAGTGTGTGTGTGTGTGCTCTGCCCCTGCACTCAGCCGGGGCCGACCCTTGCAGGATTTTTGAAATTTCCCAGGAGCACCCATGTATGTATCATACAGACATTCCAAATGCTTTCCTTCATCTTTTTTATATATATATATAATTATAAATCAGATCTCCATGAGGAGGTGAAATGTCAAACCTTTTTGTTCAACAGGTTTCCTGCTTCAATGACTTATAATCATAACCAGGATATCTTGCATATTAAAAATCTTAGGTCGTTGCATTTGAGATCAAAATCCCCTTTAGCAATATTCCACTATACATGGTTTTCTCTTGCACTGTCATATTTGCCATGTATTCCATAATCTTTCTCTGTCTTTCACATTCTCAAGTTGGGAAATTAATGAGTGATTTACTTCCATTATATTGCGTAGTTTCAGCAGATAATCTTAAGTTTAACAATCAGAAATGTTCTGAGTATTGCTTCAGCATAGCCTACACAGGTACAAAACTACAATACTGAAATTATAACGCAAATTTAAAAAACCGATAATCCAGCTGTTAACAGAGAATAGTAACAGGTAATAACACATACTAACAAATAACATGCTTGTGCACTTTAAAGCAATCCAACCAATCTTGCAAAAGCCAATCAGATCACACACACAAAAAGTTGAGAAACGAAAAAAGGCCATGCATTAATTTTAAAAATAATAACCTTTACCCTAACACACAAGACAAGTCTACCCAATCATATCACCGCCCGAAAATTATCGTAATCGCAACTAAAAATTGGTGAACTTTGATGCGTTGCAGTGATGTCCCGAGGCCCCGGTCATAAGATACTGACCTATTAAAATTGAAAATGTCATATTGTGTTCTCCCCTGTCAGGACAAATGTGATTACAATTTTAACACTGGCATGCTTTATTGATTTCTACATGAGCCAGGACATAGTCCTATTGATTTATCTCATCTCAGGACAGTTTCCTATCACTATTCAATCCTCGGTATATCACTGATGTTAGACTTACCAGTTGATCAAAGCAAGTGCATCATTTAACAAAGTTGTAAAAAAATAAACAATTTGCAGAAATAAAAACACTGACAGTGACGCCATTTGAACAAAAAACAAGAGCGAAGCGCCACAAAGACTCGCTTATGCATGTGTGCCACATTATTCTTCACAATCTTGTCACTAGGGCCTAGAGCAAAAAATTTTTACATCACAAAGATATCATTTCTTTATGATGTCATAACCATGACCTGTTGTAGGCTTACATAGAGAAATTGAAATAGCATAACCTATTGTACTCAGGAATTCAAATAAATCACTGAAGCTAAAATAATAACAGATTTCCAACCAACTTGTTCTAGTGACTTTTCAATAAAAGCAGGTTGTGCTATTGTAGTTTCTGAGAAAATTGCTATGTTAATCTTTTTAATGAGATGGTGACCACACACCCACACACGGCAAATCATCAATGGCGGTGCATTCGCTCCTCAATGACCTAATTTGGCCTGAAATTACCAAAATATTGAGGTTTTTTCCTCCTAATGTGAAGTGACATCTTACGACACTATATTTTCAGCACGGTGATATGTCAGATCTTTAAAAGAAATACACACAATTGATATGAATGGTGGAAGGAAATATTTAATGCATTTATGCAAAATACTCAAAGCCAAACAATGACCTCCCAAACAAGCTGTGTGTATGAGGTGGGAGTAATCAATGAAAGATGGGGGTTAATGAGTCACACTTGACAACACAGTCATCAATACCTATGATTTCAAGTGTTCGATCAAAGCGACATATGGCCAATGCATTATTAGCATCATAAGCAGGCAATAAGATCAATAAATATAATTAAGATGTACAGACCAAACCCTCAAATACAACATTTGTGTGCAGATATACTATGCATGATATTGCACCTCATCACCAATCTGTGTAGTTTATGCTCATCAAATTAATTCTGTATCACTCGTACATCAGCATCACACACCCAATGCCTTTTAATGTAA
This sequence comes from Phymorhynchus buccinoides, assembly GCA_017654935.2. Classification (NCBI taxonomy): domain Eukaryota; kingdom Metazoa; phylum Mollusca; class Gastropoda; order Neogastropoda; family Raphitomidae; genus Phymorhynchus; species Phymorhynchus buccinoides. The sequence continues at coordinate 37,098,623 of CM065681.1, read as the reverse complement.
ACCCCTTGGTGCTTTTAATATATCTAAATAAAACAGTAGAGCTCCACGGATGTCTATCCTATTCTGATTCTTGTTCTATGGTCATCCCCTAAAGTGTGTACAATTACTTCTATATAAAGAAGTTGGTCACCACCACAGAAGAAGAAGATCCGAAACAAAGGGAAGTAACTCTAGTATGGGTTGGTTTCTTTGCAGGGGTTTTCCACCTTGATCTGTGAGAGAATGTGTGTATGTGAGAAAAGAAAACATTACACATGCATGGGTGAAAGTTTTTCTTCTCAGCAAAGATTTCCAAAATCAGAAAATAAGGAATTCTTGAATTTTTTTTTAAAAGAGTAGAAATTGGCTGATTTGAGCAACCATAGGCTACAAAACATGCACACAAACATGAATGAAAGACTCGGAACTCACGAAATCGGTGTTTACCTTTAAATTCTATTCAGCTTTTTGGGGGGCTTTGCCTCCTAGACCCCCCAGGCAGAATGCTACCCATGCCCCCCCGGCCTTTTCCTTATTTTAAAATAAGTACGTCTAATCGTACGAGTCAGAAAGGCATGCACACAAACCTGTCGTAAACAAAATAATCTTTAAAAATCTGTCCCATGCCAATTCAAATCTGAATAAAAAATATTCAGGAAATAAAACATCTGGTGGTAAATCTCCAAACAAGATTTTCGTGGAGTCTGGTGAAAAGTGAGTGCTTACTGATTTTTTTTTTTTTTTGGGGGGGGATCAGTTCATTGAAATTTCTTTTTAGTGACTTAAGCTTATCTTTAAAAGATGCTACATGGAGGCTGTTTCACACCCATATAATGCAATATCTTGCGGGGGGTGGGTGTGGTTGTCATAGTCTAATGCGACTGACACAAATCCAAAGATATCACAAATAGCATGTAATAAAAGAAAGTCCTTGAGTATTGAAATGATCAGGTTGGGAATGCAACCCATGTAAAAAGCACTGATGGGACATTATACGATGCAGCCATTCGGAATGTTGACAGACAAAACACAAGGACATCTGTACAAACTTTGAACATATTGTTAGACAGATAGGAATATACAACATATTCAACTAAATGACAGCTGTAAGAGAAAACAAAAAAGTAAACTAGATTAAAAGATACATTTAATTCAACTGTTACGGCAAGGATACAACGGTTATCTAGCACTCATGTGAAAGCACCAAAAGTACATACCACGGATAATTTGAACTACACTGGAACCTCCCTTATACAGGCATGTGAATTTCCGCGAAACCCCCCCTGAAATTGTTACTAAATACTTCGTTTTTGTTACTAAATACTTCAATTGGGGGGCTTTTCAGAGTTTTTTGTCTCTGACAATTCCCATGCCTGCTTATAAGACCTTCAAAAATCATCCCAAATGAGGTCTTACAAGGGAGGTTCCACTGTACCAGTAACAGCACTTACTTCTCTACCTGTGCTTCCAATAGTTTCTGGCATACATCACACACTCCTATTCCTAATGTGGCCGTATAATCACGAGATCAAAACTTGCGCAAGCAAACAAGCAAGCAATAAAAAACAAGACTTCAAACAAACCGAAAAATGTAAATAAAAGAAAGGATGGTTGTTATGTTCTCAAAAGACTTTACATTTACAATCACTCACAATATAATCATAATAATGCCTAAACGTTTCAATTTGATGTCGCGAAGATTTCAATGCTATCCATGTATCGTTGCAAGTATTCCCTCTGCATATTTTATACAAACAAACCACAATGTGAAATTATCTTTCACAGACTTCCCTCCAAACAAACCTTGGACAATGTAATACTACTAGTACTACTACTAATGAATATTTATATAGCGCAATACCCCATAGTGGGCTCATCGCGCTTTACAAAAGCATCACAAAAGTATTGGGGGAAAATAAATACACAAATTATTCAGGTACATACTAAGTATACTTGGCAGTAATAAAATCATTAAAAAACAAACCCACACAGATTAAAAACATCAAACAAGACTTAAACCTGTATAAAATAGCATATCACACAAAACAATGAATAATAAAAACTTTGAGACACACAAATCTTACTCACAAAATGAAAGAGAAAGAGAGAGAGAGACGCTCTGAAATTTCAATGCTTTTTGTGGTTTCATTTTTTATCAAAGCTATAAGGCTGTAAAACAACATTAATGTCAAATTTCAATACAGCAAATTAAAAAGTATTTTATTGATAAGAAACTAATGCTTACTGCGGTCTAAATGCGCCTTTCTGGTTTGAATGACTATGTGCCTAATAATACCTTGTGCTTATATACATCTAGAGTAAGTCTATAAGAGTCGAGGATTGTTTAGGTTAAAACAACACATTAATCCTTTAAAAAGGAAACCATGGACCACTTGTATTTACACAAACTTGGTGTAAATAAAATATGTCAATCTAATCAGTTGGTAAAGCATGAAGAGTCAGGTGTGATTAAGTCTAACTCTTAAGTATGACTATATAATCCTTCATGAATACAAGTTACACTAAACTTTGTGCGATATATACATCAAGACGAGACTATCTACCAAATCCCAAATCATTTGAACCTTAATTGGAGCATCTAATGGAAATAAACTATTTACCATGCATAAAATACTGTCAAAGATCCCACCCAACAACATCAGATGCTTTTAAAATATTTACTTGACCCCAAACTTTCTTTGAGTGTTATTCCTATCGCAGTCTGTATCATTAAAATAATTTTGTTTAATGGGTCTAAAATGATAAAATTGTATCAAATGGGCCTGAAATTACATACCAAAACAAAGTGCAATGTTTTGTAAAAGATTAGCATGTTAGACTGTTGACCAGAGTGTACAACGCAGCTCTTCAATGATCAAAATGATTAACAGCAGACCAGTACACAAAATAGCAGGACTTGTTGGAATAAAAGATGCACCCCTTATTTTGTAATGATCTTTTTTACTATATTGTGAGTTTCATATTATAATGTGTAGGAGTCTCACTCTGGGAAAAAAAAGTATTGCCTTATTTGCCCACGAAATATGGTAATCTCAATGTCAGACGACACTCAACACAAACTTGATAATCAGTAAGACATGAAGTGGTCTGCTGTACAAAAGCAGAGCTGAAATCACTGCTTGCTGCCTGTCCAGATGCTGCTGATAACATTTGTTTTTCCAAACAAAATCCTTCATCTGATACAAAGCAGACAGATCTTGATAATCCAGCACTAGAAAGCTGTAACACTGAAAATTTAAATCAAGGGGGAAAAATAAACAAAAACTCAGTTTCAAGTGGGGGGGTCTTGATAAACTGTGTGAATTAAACAATTCTGTTTGTGAATTCATCCAGCTTTACTTCAAAATTTAAAGGCACGTTACACCAAGCTTCATTACAAATTGTTCACAATTTTTTTTTTTTTTTTTTTTTTGCGAACAGAGAAAAAGACAAACAGCAAAGGACAAAACCATTAAGCTCTCAGTGGGGTAGATACAACCTCTTCAGCAGAGGTAATCAAGTGCTACAACCAGCAACAGCATCACAAATAAACAGGTGCCAAGTAAATGCAAGCGTCCCCCACTCTAATTTTGTTTCTCCAGTCACATTAGATCTAAATTATTGGAATGTTGAGGCAAATTTCATCGTGTTACTAAGCCAGACAGATCAACCTTAGGTAACAGACCACCATACAGAATTTGAAAAGAATCTATTCAGCAGTCCACAAGACATTGTCCAACAAAGAAACAAACAAACAAAAAGCACACATAATCACACACACACACAAACCAGGCACAGGAGGCTTTAAAAAAAAAAATGACAAGGCAGGTTATATATAGATAAAAAATAAAACAAATAAAGCAAAAACAAAATACTAATTTCACCACTTAATTCAACAACCCTCAAAGTAACCTCGCTTGGTTCATCCCCTATCTCTTGTGCTGGCCCTTGAGCGTCTCCATCTCCGGCGCCAGCTTGTCCAGGTAGTGCTTGTGGTTGTAGATGGTGGCTAGCAGGCCAGCGCCGTTCTTGGGGTCGTCCCTGGGCTTGTAGGAGATGTAGCTGCCGTCCAACGTGGTCATGGTGCCGTCCACCGCCTTCAGGATGGCGTGGCCCGAGCAGATGTCCCACTTCTTGATGAGCGTCACGTGCACGTAGGCCTCCACGTTGCCCTTGATTACCTCCAGGGTTTTGTAGCCTGAACGTGTACAATATTAATACATGCATGGGTGCTGCTCTTTCATTTTTACACTGATTTCAGTATTTTTAATTTTACCAGAAACTGAACTTCAGTTGGTTTTTTAATTCATCCAAAAAAATCTGACCACAAGCGATTTGGGGCGTCTTGAACTTGGTCGTTCTATCTTGGAAGTTTACAAAGGCAATGTAATAATTTTACAAGGCTTATCAGACTCAAACTGTTTCTATCATTTTAACTATCTGCCTTATCTCGTTATCTTTCTCTCTTAACTTGCCCCCTGAATCATCTGATGGGGCTCTGCCCCTGTACCTTCCTGGGGCCAAGGGTCCCTGTCTTTCATTTTGTTTTCATTTTGGGGAGTTGCACCCAATTTCTCTTACTTTGTAATTGTACTTTGAGACCCAGCTTACCCCCAATCCCCACTGCATGCTACTCTGGGACATGCCTGAGTCAAATTCTTGTTAAATGTTTTATTAAATTAAGTCTGAATATAACGATTTTAAAAGCATATATGTGTGGAATTTCCCAATTGATTGATCCAATCATTGATCTCTATCATGTGTCTAGATTAAAAGTATTTTTTTCATTCACAGCAGTTGTCCAAATGGGCAAGTTTTTAAATTGATTATTTCATGAAACAGGCAAGTTATTTGCAAATGCCATTTCATGAAATAGGCAATTTCACGGATTGGGCATTACATACAAAGAAGAATATTGAAAAAGAAAATGAAACAAGTTTTTCATGTTACAGTATAATATTTTGGCAATTCGATTTCTTCAATCAAAATCTCAGATAGTAAGCTATATCTCGTATAAGAACTATAAGGAGAATCCATAAGGTGCACCCCTTTATTCTAATTTTCTTATAACAGTTTCTTAATATATTAAACATACCAGTAGTCATACAAGGGTCTTAGTCCAGAAGAAAAGATCCCCAGATTGGGTCTTCGTGTACTGTCAAAAGCTAATCCAAAAGTTACAATACCAAATTGTGGTGGACATACAGTGGAAATCTGGTAAGTCAAAATTGAAAGGACCGAAATTTTATTTTGATAGCTGATATTTTTAGATTAATTTTTAAAAAGATTCTGCCATAAGGATTAAAGTGGGACCAAAAAATTACTTTGTGGTACCCGATTTTTTGTGGTACCCGTTTTCGAGTTTGGATTCCACTTAAATGTTATAAAACTGGTTTTCAATCCTGAAGTTTAAAATCTAGTGGAACATTCTCTGGGCGAATTTCATTAAAATCCATTCATAACATTATATATTTTTTTTTAGCAATTTTGCAAACCTGATTGGTCCTTACGTATTGTAGTGACATTCCTATCAGACACTGACGGACAAACACACACACAAACGGATGTAAAAAGTCAAAGAATCGAACCACGGACCTGCCCCTCCCGCCGGCACCACTTCAGTGTTCTCCCCAAAGGACCGCTTGGCCACAGTCTCCACAGACCCCGAATGGGACCGCGACACAATGATCTGCCGGTGGTTGGGGTCCCTCTGGATGTCTGACGCCTTCTTCAGGCTGGGGGAATGCCCGTAGTTGACCCACGCCCACACTGAAACAACATGCATTGAGATAGATGATAGATCTGCTATGAGTTTGTACTTCTGAGCCCATCTCTCTCTCTCTCTGTCTATCTCTAACTCACTCACTTTCACCTCCTCAATGTTAATCCATATCACATTTTCTCAATTACTTTGGTTCTCAATCACATACACAACAACCCTCTCACTGACAATTTATCACAATCAATTTGTAAAATCCCTTATTCTACCGCCAACTCTCTAACACACACACACACATACACACTCACATACATACACATACACAATCTCTCTCACTCATCATTCTCCACCCCACCCCACCCCACCCTCTCTTCTTTCTCTCAAAAGAAACAAATCATTAACAATTTATCTATCAATAAAATGACTATTTAAACACACACACACACACACACAATGGTCAACCTAGATCGCCAATTTGACCGCCAGGTAGCAAACAAATCAATAGGGGCTTATCTCGTGATATCTTTAGTTGGGGGTAGAGAAAGAGAGAGAGGTAGGGACTCCTCTCCCTCTTTATCCCCAAGTAAGAATATAGAGAGGATTAGCCCCATACACTCGAGCGCTATGCCACCTGGCGGTCAAAACAGCCAGCTAAGCCGCTCATTAACTACAAACACACACACACAAATGCATGAGTGCACACACACAAATGTACGCACACACAGTATGACACACACACACAAACACACACACACAGAGTGTGACACACACACACCTGTCTCTCCAGTGAAGGGTTTGTGGATAACACCTATGGTTGGTTCCCCATCCACCACCACACACACCATGGTGGTGACGTACTGGTACAGGCCCTCTGTCAGTAACAGGACACACCAAATCAACAAACAGTTAGAACTAAACAATTCATACAGTACAGTCACAGTTAGTACTCATACCACAAACTTACGTTTGATTGTGAGCATTTGCATCACAAGACAGATTTAAACTAAAGACGCATTATTGTGTGTAAATACAAACAGATCGAAGCCCAAAGCTAAATTATCACACTTTAGAAACACATCCATGCACACTTTTATGAACATAATTATTATCATATGAAAAAATGATGATAAATACAATTTCTCCAAAAGCTCTTTCACTGTGTCACTGTGTGTAAGCGCACATGTGTGACAGAGAGGGGGAGAGAGGGAAGGAGGGAGAGAGAGAGAGATGTTTGTTCATGTGTATGTGTGACTCTCTGTGTAATGTAAGTGTGTGTGTGTGTACTGTATCTGTAGCTCTCTCTGTGTGTGCGCGAGCTCAGAAAGCACACACATTTGAGCATTCCTGCATATATAGTGTGCACATATAATGATGGGCCTACAGTGAAATCCACACCTGTGTACTCCTGTGTGGCGTCCAGGGGGTCGATCCAGACGGCCAGCCTGTCCATGGAGATCTGCTGGTCACTGCTGACCGCAGACATCACCTCCGGCAGAGTCTTCACCGGGTCAGGGATCTGCCGGAAATCCACCGGCATGTTTTCATGCTCCTCTGAAATCACCTGCAATGCAAGCAACAAATGGCAGATGCATGCATGAGTGTGTGTCGGAATCTCTGCCATTAAAAAAAGCTCTACCAAACACAGTAATGTTAACTGGTGCCACTGAGAACAACAAAGTCCAACGCTGCAATTTGGTCTTGGGTGATACTTTCAGAAATGTCATCAATGTATACAGCTACAGTGGAACCTCCCTTATAAGACCTCCCATTATAAGACTCCCTCCCACATAAGACCTAATTCTCTGAGACATTGCCCTTCTTTGTAAGTATTAAAATGACCTCTCTTATAAGACCCCTATATTTTGGATGATTTTTGAAGGTCTTATAAGGGAGGTTCCACTGTAATAGTAAATTAGAAGTGATTCTGTGCAGCAGTTCACAACATTATGAGGTGGAGAAAAGTGGTAGTTGACGGCATTCCTTCGCTGAAGTGACTCCTCAGTCCTCAGGACAACATCGATCAGCTCTTAAGGTATTAAACTCCCTTACAAAGGTTGAAGTGGTTCATGAGATATTGCTGGACAGACAGAGCAAAAAACGACTGGAGCCGCTGTTGGTTAGAGTTGCTGACTCGTAATCCGACAGGCTTGCAAGTGTGGAGGTTCGAATCCAGCTCTGTCCGCAGTGGTGTATCCTAGGGAAAGACACTTTACTCCTACAGTGGATTCCTAATAACTCAAAAACGTGTACCTCAAAAACACTGGATAACTCACAATAATTTTTGGGTCCCAGTTTAATAACCTTTATGTTGAAAGTCTTTTTAACTCAAAATATTGGCTATCTCAAAATAAAATTGCAGTCCCTTCAATTTGGACTTTAAAAGCGATTTTCACTGTATTTCCTAGTCCTTCGGATCAGACTTAAAATGGAGGTCCTGTGTGCGAAAGCATGCTCAATATCTTGCACACACGCTAAAGTCCATCCCACTATTCAGTAGGAGTAGGCCGTGTTGTGCCGGTGGGATGGATGACACATGGCAAATAGCATGCATCCTGTGTGCGAATAGCAGTCTAAGCAAAGACTTGGGGCACGTGGAGCAGGATAAACATCCCCAATCAGAAGAACAAACTGGACGGGAAGCATCGCTTTCAGGTAATTCAATATGCCACCCAAACAAATTTGAAATGGTTCACAACATATTCTATTGCCTGGAGTCTGAACTGAGACAAACAAAAAACAAAGAAACAAGCAAAGCAAAAGACTAAAAGAGACATGGAAGAGTGGGGGTTAGGGTTGGAGGTGTAAGGAGAAAGGTGTGGGGAGGGAGAAAGAAGGGAGAACAATACCAGTTATTTTAACTTTGGAGTGGTACGTAGCCTTTGTTTTGACCTATCAAGAGATCATAATAATAATATATAACATTTAGAGAGCGCCCTTTCTCTCTTGAGCTCACGGCGCTTCACAATTGTTTAAATAAATACATAAATCATAAATAAGCTACTACAATATCAACTATCACAAACATGCACACAGCCACAACACGCCCACGCCCACACCCACATACGCGCGCACACCCACCCACCCACAATGTGGGGGACATCATTTTAAGGCAGGAAACAGGACAAGGAAGAAATCAGAGGTATTGCCGGAACATCATGGTGGTTTTCCCCCACAGACCCACAATCTCGAGATAGACCAAAAGCCATATATATATACCAAGTCAAAATAATGGATAAATACAGATCTTATCATTTAGATTAAAACAGCAGAAAATCACAATACATCAAAGAGGCGAGATGCGCCTCCTTGTAGATCTAAATCATACCAACTGCTGCACCAATAATAGCAAAATTCATTAATCCGCAAATAATATATGAACTGCACATTAGAAAGTCAAGAGCTATTTTAATGTAAATTTAACAAATCTTCGCAATAATAATTGTTATGTCCCGAATGATGCTTAGTGTTTGAAACTCTTATTGGACAGATCCTCAGACCATACTAACAGGATCATTTAGGTGGAAAATAAAAGTGAACTTACTGCACTGAAATAAGGGGAGAACGGGGCTGGTCCGCCTACTTTTCTGCTTTTCTCCTTATACTAATATACTATAGCTGGGAGGGAAGTTGAGAAAATCGTGCACTTGGTGACAAGTCTTTAAAATTTGGCATGGTGATACAGATAGGCATGGGGTTAGTGTTTTCAAAAAACATCACAAGCAAATTGTGATCGGTCCCTTATGACCTATTTTTTCCAAAATCCAATATGTCCGCCTCTGATGGTGGAATGGGTCAAATTAAAGTACTTTTTTTTTTACAGCATAAGGCTTATGAAATACAACTTTTTCTCATGCCTTTGTTATGGATTTAATGTTGTGTAACTGGTATCTAGGATCTATTAGATGTTTGGATGTGACTGTCAAGGTCATTTTCAAGGTCGTTTTAGTTTCAAATGGTAGTATTTCTGGCTGTAGCTAATAGGCGAGCAGACCAAGAGAGGGCAGGTACAACACAAGCTCTTTCACAACAAAAGAGAGGGGGAGGTACAACAACAAGTTCAACGCCGAGCGGCTGCAAAGTCCTCTCGCAACATCGCCGAGCTACTCCGAAATCGGAATGTGTCGGCTGTACACATACATAAAAACGCATCAAAACAGCACATAACTACATAAAAACGCATCAAAACAGCACGTAACTGAATAGTTTTTTATATACAGCCTTGGGGTTCGGACCCGTGATTTGAGCGCGCACGATCATGCACACATGCGCGCACAGAAAAATTCATGACATCTGTGTTATAGACCATTCATCAAGAAATGTCCAAAAAAATGCATTAAAAATACATGCAAAACTTCGCGAGATATTAGCGATTATGTGTTTCGGGGTTTGAACCCCGTAACTGGTGCGACCTTGACCTTAATGTAAAACTAAATACATCAGTGGATAGCTTGCATCTTGGCAAACTAGTATACCAAATTTGATGATGATAGACTGAATAGTTTTTGAGAAAAACGGACGAAAAGCCGGACGGATGGAGGCACACCGGACGGACCAGACAAAAACAATAGCTTTTTTTCTTGTGTCCACATTAATATTATGTCAGCAGCTTATAAATACAACCTCAACTGCAAAGACTGAGCCTGACAGCAGACAAATCATTTAAAGCAGAGCATTGATTAGTTGCAAAGGCCAGGGGCCATCACAATCAATACACCCTTGGTCACAGCTGCACTCAGGCCTCTACAGCAATTTTGAGTTAAGTCAATTACTAAATGCATGCATGGACTGGGATGGAGCTGGTCAATAAATTATACACCTCAACCTTATTGAGTTATGCTCACAGTAACACACACACATATGTACACACACACACACACACACACACACACACACACACACACACACACACACACACACACACACACACACATACACACACGCACGCGCACACAGACACACACACACACACTCCCTTTCAAGTGCTATCATTATCGCCTCATGTTTCTTCTTTTGAACTGACTAAAAGAAGCAACTTGTTTAGGCATAATCTTGAGACTTTCTTCTGTGCTTTCAATGTGGTAGGACAGAAGGAGATATTTTTTGTTTGTTTGAGAATTAGGTGAATGATAACTTGGTAAGTTCAATTTTGTGATGGATCAGTAAGGATAAGGAATATGTGTGCAGCAACGATAATGCAAAACAATGTGCACATGTCACTTTGGCAATCTGTGCCTTATGATGTTAAGTTTCTAATTCTGTTCTTGTAATCTGTGTGGATTTTAAATGAAGCTCAAGATTTCTGGTATACATTAGATTTAAAGAGACTGACAGAAAATATGGGAATTTGTTTGTTTTGTTTTAACACTAATAACAGCTCAGTCCTTCAAGTCTATTCATATTGTTTATCGCTTGCATCAATAGGGCGTTTGCCACGAGTGTTCGTTCACTATACTAGACTACTAATTTGCCCGAGCTCGTTCTGCCCGAGTTGCGCTGACCTTTCTAATTCAACTCTCTAAATTCAACTCAGTGAAATTCAAGGTCGCCGGCGCGTGACAAATGCCCTATTGCTTTCAAAAAAAGTTTCATTGTTAGTTTTTGTTGTGAAAAAGATCTTAAACATTACTAGTTTGACAGAAGCCATGAGAAGGAAGATTAAAGCTTTACAAATGAAGAAATGAAAGGATGTAACAGAATTCACATAAAATTAGGGCCTAATTAATAAAACATCTGTCTGGGCTTTTTGCAATAGTTCTTCTCCTTCTTTGGTGGCGACCAGCTTAGTACTATTTGTACAGGGATGTGACCAAGGAAAAAGGAAAGAGAGCAAAGAAAGGACAAAAAATATAAAAAAGAAGCCTTTGAAGATCACTGATATTTGATGAATGGATGACAATGTTCTTGAGAGTCTTGTACATAGGTGAAGCATTTCCTGCTTACAACTCTTGATTAAGCATAAATAATTTTTTTAAAAGTTAACCATAGGCCTTTATTTAGCAGTATCCAGGCAAGGCCAATCCAGCTAGCATGGCGCTCACCAGGGAAAATCCCCGACCGGCACAGCCCCTGCTTTGACCTATGGCTCCTAACTCCCTATATTCACGGTATCTTCTAAAAAAACACCTGTAAAGACTAAAGCCAGTAAAGGTTCAGGAGACATAAAATAGGTAAGATACTAAGAATCAACAAAAAATAAGAATTTTGAGGTCGGTAGCTGCCAGTGCCAGAGAGAAAGAAGAGGCGATCACCAGAAGCATGTCACATGTATATCCCATATTTGTATCCATGGGTTCATAACTGATGTTTGAAGAGGGGGACAGGAGGTAGGAGTGAGAGTGCTCAATCAGTCAATGGTTAAGAGGCTTTTCAGAGATGTGTGTGTGCATGTGTGTTTTTGTTGTTTTGTTGTGTGTGTGTGTGTGTGTGTGTGTGTGTGTGTGTGTGTGTGTGTGTGTGTGTGTGTGTGTGTGTGTGTGTGTGTGTGTGTGTGTGTGTGTGTGTGTGTGTGTGTGTGTGTGTGTGTGTGTGTGTGTGTGTGTGTGTGTGTGTGTGTGTGTGTGTGTGTGTGTGTGTGTGTGTGTGTGTGTGTGTGTGTGTGTGTGTGTGTGTGTGTGTGTGTGTGTGTGTGTGTGTGTGTGTGTGTGTGTGTGTGTGTGTGTGTGTGTGTGTGTGTGTGTGTGTGTGTGTGTGTGTGTGTGTGTGTGTGTGTGTGTGTGTGTGTGTGTGTGTGTGTGTGTGTGTGTGTGTGTGTGTGTGTGTGTGTGTGTGTGTGTGTGTGTGTGTGTGTGTGTGTGTGTGTGTGTGTGTGTGTGTGTGTGTGTGTGTGTGTGTGTGTGTGTGTGTGTGTGTGTGTGTGTGTGTGTGTGTGTGTGTGTGTGTGTGTGTGTGTGTGTGTGTGTGTGTGTGTGTGTGTGTGTGTGTGTGTGTGTGTGTGTGTGTGTGTGTGTGTGTGTGTGTGTGTGTGTGTGTGTGTGTGTGTGTGTGTGTGTGTGTGTGTGTGTGTGTGTGTGTGTGTGTGTGTGTGTGTGTGTGTGTGTGTGTGTGTGTGTGTGTGTGTGTGTGTGTGTGTGTGTGTGTGTGTGTGTGTGTGTGTGTGTGTGTGTGTGTGTGTGTGTGTGTGTGTGTGTGTGTGTGTGTGTGTGTGTGTGTGTGTGTGTGTGTGTGTGTGTGTGTGTGTGTGTGTGTGTGTGTGTGTGTGTGTGTGTGTGTGTGTGTGTGTGTGTGTGTGTGTGTGTGTGTGTGTGTGTGTGTGTGTGTGTGTGTGTGTGTGTGTGTGTGTGTGTGTGTGTGTGTGTGTGTGTGTGTGTGTGTGTGTGTGTGTGTGTGTGTGTGTGTGTGTGTGTGTGTGTGTGTGTGTGTGTGTGTGTGTGTGTGTGTGTGTGTGTGTGTGTGTGTGTGTGTGTGTGTGTGTGTGTGTGTGTGTGTGTGTGTGTGTGTGTGTGTGTGTGTGTGTGTGTGTGTGTGTGTGTGTGTGTGTGTGTGTGTGTGTGTGTGTGGTGTGTGTGTGTGTGTGTGTGTGTGTGTGTGTGTGTGTGTGTGTGTGTGTGTGTGTGTGTGTGTGTGTGTGTGTGTGTGTGTGTGTGTGTGTGTGTGTGTGTGTGTGTGTGTGTGTGTGTGTGTGTGTGTGTGTGTGTGTGTGTGTGTGTGTGTGTGTGTGTGTGTGTGTGTGTGTGTGTGTGTGTGTGTGTGTGTGTGTGTGTGTGTGTGTGTGTGTGTGTGTGTGTGTGTGTGTGTGTGTGTGTGTGTGTGTGAGTACATGTGTGTGTGTGTGTGTGAGTGAGTACATGTGTGTGTGTGTGTGTGTGTGAGTGTGTGTGTGTGTGTGTGTGTGTGTGTGTGTGTCTGAATCTGAATCTGGCTACGCTGCTCTGTCCCACTGGACACTTATACAGCGTTGTGCGTTGCGACAGAAAGAAAAATAAACCAAACTAAAAATCAACACAAAAACAAAGGAACTAAAAATCGAAGTCTCCCCAGCATTTCATGTCTCAGGTCAGGCCAATCCGGCTACCATAGCGGCCCCCGGGCACGGAGTGTGTGTGCATGCGTGTGTGCGTGACCTGTGGGCCTGACCCAGCATTAGGCTGGGATGGGTCCAGACTAGGTCTCCAGCTTGCTGGGGGCTGAAAAGCATTGTGCCTGTCCGGCAGCTCCACTAATGCTGGGCATATCAAACTAGGAACACCCCCACCCCGGGCCCACAGGCCCACCCACCCAACCCCATTTATTTTATTCTTATTTTATTTTATTTTTTTTATGTAATATAATATGTAAATTCATTAATCAGCACTATATTGTTCATTTATTTACTTTTATCTATTATTTATTCCTTCCTCCTGCCGTGTCTCGGCGCTGCGTGGTGACCTTCGGGTTTTTTTCTCCCAACATATCGGCAGTTATCTTCAACCTGATGAAGTTAGTCAATTGATGGGAATAATAATAATAACTAAATAGCTAACTGTAACATCTTATTCACCACTTGTGATATTAGACAGGGCTTCTGAAAACGCACAGATTGTGCGTACAGTGTTTACACAGTAGAGCTCTCAAATCCCATACAATTAAATCATCTGCTAGGCTTTTCTGCTACAAGCTGTCTAGGCTTAAAATTCTACTGGATCGCACAGAAAGCCCAAATCACTGAAAACTCATTGCTCATTGGTACTGGTACAGTGGTAGACTGTTTTGTCAGCATACAAACCAAGATGGTGAATTGTCTTTCAGTTGTTGATTTTCAATGTAAAAGCAGAGGTGTGAGCATTTTTTCGGTACACATCAACATTCAAGTTTTTTTTTAACAATATCAATGATGGTGAATTGTCTTTCAAATATCAATGTAAAAACAGAGTTATGAGCAGTTTTGATAGAGGCATTCAGATAAATATATACAGAGAGAGAGGCTGACACTGTCACAGTGTCAGCGACAGAGACATACTGTCAGTGTCACATAGTAGAGAGAAAGACAATCAGAAAAAAAAGAGAGATAGAGAGACTGTAAGGGAAAATAGCCTGAATTCTCGAAGGAAATAGCCACTGCCTTTTTGGATTACGGATTTCACTTAAGTTAGGCCCTATGCCTATTCTTTCTTTCCTTTTCTTTCTTTTTTTTTTGTAGTGGAGAGGTGTGGGGGTAGAGAGAGTACATTGAAGCTTTGAGTGAATGTGTGTGTGTGCGTGTGTGTATGTCTGTGTGAGTGGTGCGTGCGTGCGTGCACAACAACAACAGTCGGTAATTCCAACAGTCAGTACTTATAGTTATACGGTGCTAAATCTTGATAGAAATGAAATCGAAGCGCACACACATGTTAAAAATTCATAATGCATTCACACAAAGACGCTATACAAAGACGAATAAGAAGATCACACACACACACACACACTAGTTTATTTGGCATTCTTTGTTGGGTACTATTGGGCATTCTTACCGACCCCTCAGGAACAATACATGCAGTTGAAGGACGAGAAACGCCGTAGAGTCTTGTTTATTTTTTAAACTGTTCACAGAATTTACACGACACATTGACTTTGGTGTTAGCTGAGCAGTGCGCTTCTGTGATCCACTTGTAAACAAGAATGGAGGGCGAAGAAGTGACCTCGAGAGATGATTTTAAAATATGAGTTTTATAGACGGTGGATGGCTATGTAATGTTGAGAGACGCCCCTCTTTCGAATATAGTCTACTTTCTACACTTTTGGCTGTGTGATGTTGATGGGCTCCATTTCAGCCCGTGTAATGTATATTATATGTCACGGGAACATTCTGAATTTTCCTGGGGAAAATCGGAATTGTTTTTTCCCAGAAAAATTCCGAATGTTCCCAAGGCTGGGAAGATTCAGAATCTTCCCATCCTTGTGAAAATTCCGAATTTTCCCGGGAAGATTCCGAATTTTCCCGGGACAAGCAAGTAGCTGCATGCCATAGAAAACGATTCAGTTACAATTCAAAAAGCATTTAATGTCCAAATTATTTTGTAGTGATCACAATGCACTTAACACAAATACATTAGGAATTCATGCACAAACATACCTAAATATCAATGATGGATTTGTACATAATGTTGAATATTCCACATCAAATACAGCTAAGAAAGAGATGTTTTATTGGTAAATTATTGTATAAAATATAAATAGTGTATCAGTTATATCAGATTTTTGCGATACCTTTCCATGACAAATTCTTTGCAGGTGTTCCATAAACTTTTGTGAAAGCGTGCGAGTGTTTAATTTGATAACAAAAGGGACAGGACTTGAAAATCGTGCGAGGGCACATCTCTTCATATACCTCGCTGCCTGTAGGTGTCTGTTTCACAGGTTCATCTGTATGAATAATTATGAGTCACAATGTTGTGTTGCTTCGCTTCACACTATGAGACAATAAAAACATCTCTCTCTCTCTCTCTCTCTCTCTCTGTGTTATAGGTAACGTGTGTGTGTATGTGGGGGGCGTGCGCGCGTGCGTGCGTGCTGTTGATTGAAAAACTGACGATTTTGATTTGTACACCCATCTGCTGATTTTCCTGGGTTAGTGTCAGTGCTCGATACCCCTTCTTCCCAAATCTCATATTGAAACGAACCTATGTGTTTAGTCTGTAAAATGTCTTATGCTCTCTCTCTCTCTCTCTCTTGCGCGCGCGCGCGCGCGTGTGTGTGTGTGTGTGTGTGTGTGTGTGTGTGTGTGTGTGTGTGTGTGTGTGTGTGTGTGCACATGCGTGAGTGCGTGCGTGTGTAAGTGTGTGCGCTTTTGTGTATGTGCGTAAGTGCGTTTGGATGGGTCTAAGGTTATATGTATAACATGTGTTATGATTTATGTTTTATATTGTTTGGAGTTTGTTATATTTGACTGTTATACATCATTATGAATCATTTGGATATTATTGTTTATTATCATTATTATAATTATTATCATATAATTATTACTTTTGTTTGTTAATATTCCTGTCGTCATTCTTGATGATGTAATGCTTTAAATTCAGTTCATCCACATTCAACAATTCAAGTTTCAAGTTTTCCTCTGTCACACACAATTCATGTAACTTCGATGTAAGCTTGGGAAAATTCGGAATTTTCCCAGGAAAAATCAGAATTCTGAATTTTACCAAGACCAATCCGGGAAAAATCAGAATTCCAAATTTTCACAGGAAGATTCCGAATTTTCCCAAACTCGGGACAATTCGGAATTTTCCTGTGAAAATTCAGAATTTTCCTGATTCCAATATTTCCCGTGACATATATACATTCTACAACAAAACCCATAGAAAGTATACCGACGTCAACTTTCTACGAAAAATCCATAGAATGTACACATTCTACATTTTAGGCTGTGGAATGTTGTTCTACGCGTGTCAACATTCTATACAACATACACTGTGAGAATGTGCAGTGTTTCCCATAACGCACATATGTGCGTCCCTGAAGCACAAAAATCACAGAGGGACTCTTTGATTTCAGCTCTGGGCGTCCCATGGGACGCACACTTTTTTCAACAGACCGAGACAGCAGGGTTCATTTTTGGCGTCGGTCATATTGATTTTTCGTCAAAGCAGTCAGCAACTTCAAAGATTCTGTCGTCTGCTAAACTTAGTTCTTCCGCGGCCTCGGACCATAATCAGAACTAAAAAGTTGTATCTGGCGAAACGAACGCCGAAACGAAGAAATGGCGGCATTGCACATTCGGTAAAGCTTTTCCGATCCAACTTTTTGAAGACCAAATAAAGTTCCAGCGTGACCTAGTCTTCTAGCCTAGTGCTAAACAAGATCGTTCTCGGCCTTTTGACAACAATTCGTGTTTAAAGCCAGCCATGCCTCCCCAAAAGAAGCCACAAATAGGAAAGGGGCAGAAGAATATGTTTGCTTGTTTCGGACTCGATCAGACATCGTCTGCAACTTGTAGGATCGTTGGAATTAGGTCAAGCCACCCCAACTTTTCCATACAAAACTCCGAACCCGATTTTCACTTCGTGCCACAGCGGTCAGTCTGTTTGCTTTGATTTTCCTGGTTGTCAGTCTTGTTTCTGACCATCCGGGGTTTTCCTTTCTAAAGCAGACACATGTCCGGTCATTCCAAAACGATCTTTGTTTACATCTGAGTGCTTGTTCGCGAGAGTGAAGTGCTTCAACTTTTAGGTCTGATTTCTTTGTTGACCAAATCTGACCTACTGCATATGCAAGTGTGTGTGTATGCTTGTGTGTCTGTCTGCCTGTCTCTCTGTCCATATCTCGATCTGTTTGTCTCCCTCCCCCCCCCCCCCCTCTCTCTCTCTCTGTAGTCAGCCTATTCCATTTCCAGAGGTTATGCACATGTGTTTGCCTGTATGTTCACTGTGCATGTAGCATGTGTGTTTAGCATGTATTTGCTTTTGTTAAAGCATTTTTTATCATATACTTAGGGGACTCTTAAAAATATGAAAAGGACTCTTAAAATTTTGCACAGGGAGTCCCTGGGACTCTCACATTTCACCCCTATGGGAAACACTGATGTGTGTGTCTGTGTACAACTACAACTATACAACTACAACGTGTGTACGTGTGTGTTACTGTTAGAACTCTGTGTGTATGCATGCACACATGTGTGTATGTGTGACTGTGTGTGTGTGTGAGAGAGAGAGAGAGAGAGAGAGAGAGAGAGAGAGAGAGAGAGAGAGAGAGAGAGAGAGAGAGAGAGAGAGAGAGAGAGAGAGAGAGAGAGAGAGAACAATGAGGGTGGTACTGGTAGGTCAACTTATACCTTAGCTCAACATTTACTTACCGTCATACCAGGATACGTTTTCAAAAAGCCGTTCATAATAGCCCTGTGGCTCTCCAAGTCTCCTTGGGTCAGCATTTCTTTAGCACCCTCCTTCGTTCGGCCCTTCTCTTTCGCTTCCATAGTTTGTGCGTCGGCTATTTCTTTCACTCTTTTCCCTCCCCTTTCAGCAAGGTCCACACTGACAGACAAAAGGTCTCTCATGCTCACTCTCTCCGTTCTGGAGAACCCTGGAACTCCGAACAGATAGAAAGAGAGGCACAAAACGAGGACAAAGAACAAAACAACACCCACTGGTTTCATACGAATGTTTGCGGGCGCCATGCTGGATGGTTTGTGACGACTAGATACACACTCCTGTGAAGATGGCTGTCTTTTCTGCTGCTTAGTTTCGTAGTTGAATAGAGCAGGGTACCGGTACGGATTTTCGTACCTTTTTTTGTACCGGATTTCCGTACCGGTTTTCTTACTGCTGATGATAACTATGCGATTTTGTGACACATGCTTGTCACATACACTGAAACATACACGCGTGCGCTCGCGCACGCACGCACGCACACACACACGCACACGCACACGCACGCACACGCGCACGCACACACACACACACACACACACACACACATGTAAAGACCCTAAAATGGGGTAAACTAGTATTTAAGGTAAAATGAGGTATGCCCTTAGAACACTACATTTTCTGTCAAGAACGATAAGTATTATAGCTTAAGGCTGTGGAATGATGGCACTCCCTAAAAATTGTTGAACAATTAATTGGTCATAAAAATACTAAGTGCCGAAATTCAAAAACGTCTGTTATCGTCAAGGAAACGGATAAACGGTAAAACTCGACAAATGGGAAAGTTGAGTTATATTGAATGTAGGGCTCATTTTAGGTCTTTAGAATACCCTGCTAACCTTAAAACAACAGAGTTAAGTTTGCATTGCCTCGTTCTAAAACACTACCCAGTGTAAACTGAAAAAGCATGGTCAATTACTCCATTCTAGGGCAATTACACACACACACACGCACGTGTGGTCAGGAAAACAAAAGCAATACTGTCCGCAATTATGGTGACCGTCAAGGAGGACACCTTCTGTTGTCTGTAATCCTGGGCAACTTGCTGTGTTTTGAGATGTCTGTTCAATTCTAACAGATCTGACCAACGTCCCCAAAGGTCGGAACACTATTGCTGATGACCAGAATGATCAAAGATGTAAAAACAGCATTGAAACAAGCGAATCCAATATTCTACTGTGTAAATAAACAATCCATACATTCCTGACACTGATTCAGGTACGTGGCAAAGACCTGCTCGAAAATCAAATCCATATTTTATTTAGTGACAATTCGTCAGAGAGATAACGAGGATCATCATACTAGCAGCAGCCCACGATCGACTTTCTCTTCGTCCGTGCAGCACTGACACGAAGTGGCCACAGCACAGAAGCAGCTCTGAGCAGTGAAGTGAGTGAAAGGAGCATCCATGCGGACAGAGACGTTGTTACACAAATTTACAGTTTACACTACCATGAACCCTGATTCCTAAGGTAAGTAAAATAAAACAGGAAATAGAGGACATTCAGAAACGGACTGCTCATCAGAAATGGGTCAGACACGGCCAGAACTATACTGAAGAAAACACTGGATGTAGATGAAGGAAGACGAAGTATGATCAGAATGACCATTACATTTCCCAGTACTCCAAAAGTAACCACGATTGGGTCACCTATATCCCTGATCAGTGATGAGGGAAGCTGTGTTTCTGTAGGGTTGATTTAGATCATGCCAAGTGTCTCCTTTGAAATGGTCAAAGTTCTCCATTGCATGCCCTGCTGCATGGTCACTTCAACACCATAGTACCAACAAGTAATTGGGTCTCAGTTATTATCCTGAACTTCTGTCAAGTACTTTAGTTAATAGGGAAAATTTCCGTAAGTCAGCGCGTTGCTTGACAAAGAATAACTTTGCAACACATGCAAGTTAATGATAGTAAGATTCTCCAGTGATGGCAAAACTTCTTCTTCACACTTGGACGTTGGGAACAATTTTAACGAGGCCTGCCTAAGCAATATGAGTAGACGACAATTTGGGATGTAACATCGCATGATTTTTAGTTTCGGGTGTCGCATGTTTGATGAGAAAGTGTGGAAAATTAATGTGACCACTGAAACTATTCATCTTGAAATTGAGTCTTGCGGTTATAGAAGCGCTGAAATATGAGGCAGTGAAACGCATGATTTAGGGTATATTTGATGCCAAAGAACTGTAATGAAAAACATCTGTAATAATTCTCTTTGAAATATGTTTTTTGTTTCGTCATTCTTGTTGTTGCAGTTGATGTTGGGATTTTCTTTTCATTAACGAGAAAAAGCCTACTATACTATTACTTCAAACAGGGTGTGTCAATGAGAAAACTTTACTTCACTGTTGCATCGTAGACTACAGGTATGTTAATGAGAAAAGCCCTCTTCACTGTTGCATCGTAGACTACAGGTATGTCAATGAGAAAACTTCACTTCACTGTTGCATCGTAGACTACAGGTATGTCAATGAGAAAACTTTACTTCACTGTTGCATCGTAGACTACAGGTATGTCAATGAGAAAACTTCACTTCACTGTTGCATCGTAGACTACAGGTATGTCAATGAGAAAACTTCACTTCACTGTTGCATCGTAGACTACAGGTATGTCAATGAGAAAACTTCACTTCACTGTTGCATCGTAGACTACAGGTATGTCAATGAGAAAACTTCACTTCACTGTTGCATCGTAGACTACAGGTATGTTAATGAGAAAAGCCCTCTTCACTGCTACATCATACAGAGAATGTTAATTGAGAAAAAACTGTCACCCCTTCTGTATTATTCAATTTAGACATTAATAGGATTTAAATATTTCACACCTTACCTACTTTCGCTGTATAATATAAGCCGCATAGATAAAGATGGGTCTTTATGTGCTGACGGAAATCAGACAATCACCGAAGTGAAGTTGTGGGTCCCTGCTTTAGCTCCACGTCGCCTTTTAGCAGCAGCTGACACGGAGATGACATGGGTCACACAGACACTCTGTATGCTGCTCATCAATGATATGCCTTTCTTTTGATTCTGCAGAAAGTGTGTTGTACTTCTTTTCATGTCCTTCGAATGCAATGATACCAATTAAGTATTATTTATTGACTATTATTGTGTTTTTAGTGTGTTATTAAATGTAATTCTAACAGGTGCCTATTATTGACTATTATTGCGTTTTAGGTGTGTATGAGAGAGTGTCATTAAATGTAATGCAAACAGGTGCCTGTTATTGACTATTATTGCGTTTTAGGTGTGTATGAGAGAGTGTCATTAAATGTAATTTCGTTTTCAGAAACATGACTGCAAGTCTGCACTGAAATGCAATAATGTAGAGTTATAAGTGAACAAATAAAGAAACAAACCAAACCAACAGACAAAAGATCAAAACAAAAATCCCAAGTTCTCCTGAATAAGTCAAGTGTTGGAAACCAATTTGACCACTATCAAGTTCTTCACCATCGAATATAATTAATGACAAATAAAAGTCTTTGGTGGTATTTCAAACATTTGTTTTTTCTCTTCATTTTCCAGTATTTGTTTATATATATTAAAAAAAGGACAACAATTAGGCTAGGCATAGAGATTGAATTGTGACTTGGACTAGGTAAGAACCTGACATTTTTTTAAATCATCAATAATATGCTGGTCAGTACTTGGGTGGGTGACAGTTGCAGGTTCGGGGTGATGGTTGTGGTGGCAGTGTGTATGGGGGATGAGGGTGTGTATGTGTGTGTGTGTGGGGGTGGGGTCTGGATAAAAAGTGGTGACAGCAGAGACCCAGAGTCGATCATGATATATTGTCAGGAGTTCTGGGCCGAAACACTTAAAGACCATCTGTTGTCCAGCTCTCCGTAGAGTTCCTTTGCCCCCTTAACCCCATTCACTGCCTGCCCCGTGTCTACTACTGGCCGTGTGATGTCATTGATGATGTCATAACTTTTGATGTCATAGTCCTGGAATGGTGGTTTTTGATTTATACATGTCAGGAAAGACATTATCTCTACGAGACCGTTTTCAGATTGAGTCTAGTTGGTCTCTTTTTAAATTTTATAACAAGAAAATCGATAATTTTCTCTGGCAGTGAATGGATTTAAGGACTACATCTTCACAAACAAATGAGACAAGCAGAAACATATATAGCAGACACACAGACAGACAAAACAAATACATGCTCCTCCTTCCATATATTATAGGCCTTACCAAGCCTAACGAATAACCAACGCCTGCAGTGGGTTTAGAACGCGACACACATAACTATATTATGACGCAGTCAATACAGGTAATTGATCGAAACGTCACAGATTGCATGTGTGTGTTTGTGTCTATGTGCTAGAAATCAATCAATATTCCTCCACACATTTGACAATTTTATTGTTTTATTGAATGGTCTGGTGACATATTGTATACAACACATGATAGCATAATTTTATTACGATGGGTGCAGTGGTCTCTCTCTCTATCTCTGTATGTATGTATGTATGTATGCATGTATGCATGCACATATGCATGTATGTATGTATGTATGCATGTATGTGTGTGTATGTATGTGTGTGTGTGTGTGTGTGTGTGTGTGTGTGTGTGTGTGTGTGTGTGTGTGTGTGTATGCGCGCGCTTGATCGTGTATGTGTGTTCGGGAGTCATGTGGGTGAGTTTGTTCATGTGTGTATGTGTGAATTCATGTTTGGACGCACGTATGTGTATATGTGCACTTTGTGTGGTGTGAGAGAGAGAGAGAGAGAGAGAGAGAGAGAGAGAGAGAGAGAGAGAGAGAGAGAGAGAGAGAGAGAGAGAGAGAGAGAGAGAGAGAGAGAGAGAGAGAGAGAGAACACTTGCGTGTATCTGTGTGTATGCACTGGCACTCACACACACACACACACACACACACACACACACACACACACACACACACACACACACGCACATACACATACGTACACACATATTATACAGACAAATCAGTTTCTTTCAGTCACGTGTACACAAACAGGCATTACACAATGTAAAAACGTCGTTTTATTATGAATCATAATTCAACAATGCCAAAAGAGAAAGAAGTCTATCGTAATTAGTAATAACAAGAAAAATACTCGTACAAGTAAACGAACATTCACGACTTTCATATTATCAACCCAACACATCAGAAAAAAAAAAAAAGAAGGGAACTTAAGAAAAGATTAAAAAAAAAGACCAGAGAAGGGAGTATAACTTCGGAGAGAAGAAGAAAAAGGAAGATAATTTTACCCAGAAAAGGGAGGATAACTTTAGTCAATAAAGGGAAGATAACTTTCAGTTCAAAGACAACTTCACTAGGCAGAAAAGGGAGATGATTTCAGTTTGAAAAAAACCAACCCCACCAAAACAAAAGAAAACAAATCAAAACATAATTCTAGTCAGAAACAGCAGATAATTTTAGTGGAGATCATAGAAGGGAACATAGGGGAAGACGGGGTAAAAAGCGCATGGGCGGGTAAGAAGCCCACCCCAATTATCTCATGAAATAAAGAAAATTTCAGTCAAATTTGCCCATGAGACGAATGCTAGACATTAACGCTCGTCTCATGGGCAAAATGAGACTGAAATTTGCTTCATTTCATGAGATAATTGGGGTGGGCTTCTTACCCGCCCATGCGCTTTTTACCCCGTCTTCCCCTAATTTCAGCGAGAAGAAAGATAAGTTAATTTCAGTCACGTAGATCACGGAAAAACGGAAGGGAAATAACTTTTTTTTTAAACTCTTCTAGCGCCGGGCGCACTTTAGAACGCTCCCACCAAATGCAAAGACATTCACTGACAAGCACCCTGCCATGTGTTTGTCTGTTTTTAGAACTTTTGTCATTGTTTCTGCCTTTAAAAACCCCGCATGCGCACTCGAAAACCCCCCCAGTTCCTTCCGTCTTGTCGGTTGAGATGCAATGAACAACCAACCAACAACATATAAAATACATGGCGCTAGAAGAGTTAGTTAGAGGAAGAAAGGGGAATTTAACTGCCGTCAGAAAATGGGGGGTTGCTAAAAAAAATAAATAAAAAAAATAACCCGAAGACAACACGAGTTAGACAAGGGAAGGCAGTCTCAGTCAGAAAAGAGCAGATATTGTCAATCAGCAAAGAAAACAAAAATGTTGTTGCTGTTGTTGTTGTGTGTATTTTTGTTGGTGGTTACAACATATGTTTTGGGTCATTAAAGAGAGGCAACTCCGTTTTGTACCAGAAACGGGTGGTCAATTTAAGACACAACAAAAGGGAACTAGCTTTAGTGAGAAGAGGGAAGAAGATTTCAGGTGGGTGGGGGAGGGGAACTTCGGTCAGAAAAGGAAGGTAACGTCAATGGGAAAGGGAAGGGAACTAGCTTTAGTGAGAAGAGGGAAGAAGATTTCAGGTGGGTGGGGGAGGGGAACTTCGGTCAGAAAAGGAAGGTAACGTCAATGGGAAAGGGAAGGGAACTAGCTTTAGTGAGAAGAGGGAAGAAGATTTCAGGTGGGTGGGGGAGGGGAACTTCGGTCAGAAAAGGAAGGTAACGTCAATGGGAAAGGGAAGGGAACTAGCTTTAGTGAGAAGAGGGAAGAAGATTTCAGGTGGGTGGGGGAGGGGAACTTCGGTCAGAAAAGGAAGGTAACGTCAATGGGAAAGGGAAGGGAACTAGCTTTAGTGAGAAGAGGGAAGAAGATTTCAGGTGGGTGGGGGAGGGGAACTTCGGTCAGAAAAGGAAGGTAACGTCAATGGGAAAGGGAAGGGAACTAGCTTTAGTGAGAAGAGGGAAGAAGATTTCAGGTGGGTGGGGGAGGGGAACTTCGGTCAGAAAAGGAAGGTAACGTCAATGGGAAAGGGACAATTGTTTTTCAGTCGATAAGAAGATTATTTTGGGCGAGTAAAGAGAAGAGATCTTTACTCTAGTTAGAAGAAGAAAAGAAAAGACAGTGTCATCCAGAACAGGGAAGATAATTCGACACAGATAAGAAAAAAACAACCTTGTCCATCACGCCCATCCCCTACCCTCCCCCCACCCCCCACCCAAAAAGGGGGGGGGGGGGGGGGCGAGAAAATAGAATCAGCCAGTAGTTAAAGAAATAAGAGGGTGACCGGTAGAAAGTAAGTTTTCATGTGCTCGTGGCTATTGATTGCCCGCCTCTACGGATAAGTTCTTCTGGCGCGGTAGTCTTCGTGACAAGCGGGCCGATCCTGGAGGTACTGCAATACCGGGTCAACCCGTGGCGGTTCTTCATCGTTGTTAAAACATCAAATTAATACCAAAGCTCATTTAATGAGGGAATATCAAATGTCAAGCTAAAGTCTCAAGGATAACCGGTAAAAAAAATGGGGCATATTTTGGGACAAAAGATGAACGATAATTTCGTTTCAGAAAAACAACTAGAAATGACTTCAGTTAGAAAAAGAAAGCTGTATCTACAGTCAGAGCAGGGGAGAATACTTTTAGTTAGAAGATAGATACATTTAGCCAGAAAAGGGAAAGATCGTTTTTGATAGAAGGAAAGATCACCAGTTAGAAAAGGGAAAACAACTTAAGTAAGAAAAAGGACATAATTTCAGTTTTAATGAAATAACTTAGTAACCTGATTCGGAACTGAG
>CM065681.1:37037520-37067520 GCA_017654935.2 Phymorhynchus buccinoides | reverse complement strand
CCATAGGTTTATTGACATGTTTTCTATTTCTTTCAATACTACCTCTAATTTTCCCCATGTAATAAAGCATCCTTAGAAATCTACGATGCATGGAAAATGAAAATTTAAAATGGCAATGTTTTCCATTGAACAGCTTGAATTTAATATTCTCTACCGCTTCAAAAAAACTAAAAAAGATTTCAGAAAGACTACACTGTAGTGAAAATATATTTTGCTATTCATAAATGGGTTCCTTCTAATAATAGTACTTTCCTGCTATTTCTTGACTTGAATACACAGAACCAATTCTAGAATGGCACACATAACGAACATTTTTCACAAATGTAAGAGGGACTGAAAATGAAAATCTTATATGAAAACACGGGCTCTGTGTAATGCTTTCCTAGTTTAGATTGAAAATAAGCCCGAAAAAAAAAAGCGCTATGATATACTTTTCTATTTTCTTTGAACATCTTACTGATTCTAACAATACCCCGCGCATAAATCCATTCCTTTAAATGTATCAAGAATGAAAATCTAGACCAGACAAACAATATTCATGAAATACTTTTCTAGGTCTTTGATTAAACAGCCTTCCGATTATAAAATGCCACACGGAAAACCCCCTGAACAGAACAACAATGCTTAACAAAAAGTAAGACAGAATCAGGGAGAAAAAACAACCACCAGAGTTTATGGAAACATGGGTATAAATAATGAATCGGGATGTCTTGGCATCGTCGTAGGAAACAACTATAAAAACAGTTAACAGTTTCAACACTTTGTTTACACGCGGATAAGGGGGGAAAGATCACAGCAAGGTATTTTATTCAAAAACACTGACAGAGGAAAAACGTTCGGGAAAACGTGAAGGGAATGAGAAAAGAAAAACTCGAAGTATTTTTTTCGTGTTTAATTCATCCAAAGGTTATACTAAAACCACAAGAAACTTGCCAACATTTTTTGTTTGCAAATAGAGCACACACAATCAGCCTAGTAAGTTTGTTTAGTTTTGCATAATGATCACACGGACGATTGTCTAACAAAAGTATTAGTCACCTTAATCATCAGTTTCACGCTTGCTCTAAAATGTAAATTTTAGAAAGAACAAATCCACTTGCTTGTCTCTTTCCCCAGACAAGATTGTGAGGAAAAACAGGATATAATAATGATAATAATAACAATAATAATAATAATAATAATAATAATAATCATCATCATCATCATCATTCATTGCTACTGCAACCAACATGCTAAGGATTACTCGAAACACTAGCAAAACAATAATAATAATAATAATACACACTTAAGAAAACACTCCTTATTATCACTTTGCTTCTTCTCTCAAGTGCCTGGTGTACATATCCAATCCTATTATACATCAGCGCTGAATTTGAAACACACACACAAACACAAAGCAGGGGTCCAAAAGTGCATCTTTGCATTGATTGTAAGGACATTTCACTGGAAGCCTTGGAAACTCGAGTCTTTTTCACCCGTGGCCAATCACTTACAAACTGTCTTTGTCTTCTTATTCTTTGTTCTCCAGCCAATCAAAAGCTCGTTAAAATGGTGTGTTGGCACTGGATTAACCAACCACAACCTCGGATAGAACGACCACCAGCCAATCACAACCTCGGATAGACTGATCACCCACCAGCCAGCTAATAAGAGGGAAGCTGACAAAGCATTTTTTCGCCAGCTTTCTCAATACAAGGACAAACATTCCCTTACCCATCCAATCATAGCTTTCCTAACACAACTCTTGCAGGGTACACTTGGCTGGCCAATCAACAACAACCTCACTAAAACTGGCTAGCCTAACCAACCAACCACAACATCGCTAAAAGAATCAAATGTCTGTTAGCCAATCACAGGCTCGTTCACTTCCTCTGTCCACCAATCAGATATCTCAGCACTAAACAGCCGACCACGTGGGTGGGGTGGCTGGCTTCTCTCCCAGTCAGATGAAGGCGAAAAGTTTTGTCAGCTAGTTTGGGGAAAAACCTGAAGTAAACGAAGCCAGACAAGTCCGTCAGTCAGCTAGAGTACTGTCGACAGGTCGTCCCGCTGTTGGAGGGTTAACACAATAATGTGCAGACGGGGTTGCCAAGAAAAAAAGCAGGGGCTACCTGACTTATCGTTCTGCATAGGTTTGAAGAGTATCACCTGAAACAGAAAGACAGCAAATGATTAGGATGGGGATTTGTATTTTATTTTATATCTGGTATGAGTAAGTAACAAAATTAGATTTGAAGAACTCTCTCTCTCTCTCTCTCTCTCTCTCTCTCTCTCTCTCTCTCTCTCTCTCTCTCTCTGTATCTGTCTCTCTTTCAGGACACCATGCTTCACCCATAAGACCCAGACTACATACACTAAATCCCCACAATGCCTACAGGCCAGGTGGTCACCCATCCACGCCCAACATTGCTTAAAGTTCTGTGATCGGACGACGAGCTAAGCTACCTGATGATGTGTCATGTTACAAACTGTTGGGAGTTAGCCTAGCCAGAGATGTGTAGCCCAACATTTACTGTTCCAGTTTGATGACTGTGATTGGAGAGCAAAGCGTTTAAGGGCGATAATTTACATTGGGCCTTTATTACTCTTCAGCTATGATGTTTAAGCCACTTTAGTTATATGATTCACACACATTTCCCCTGTATTACAATGGCTAGTTAGTTGGTTTAGCCTTGCACCCCCTCCGGTATATAGGCCGCCAACGAGAGACCCCCACAGCCCCCTGTCTTGCGCCCGTGTCTCTAGTTGGTTCCAGGTAAGGCCCATCCATCCTTCTGGTGTCTGCCAGGAAGAGACCTCCACAGCCCCCTGTCTTGTGCCCTTGTCTCTAGTTGGTTCCAGGTAAGGCCCATCCATCCTTCTGGTGTCTGCCAGGAAGAGACCTCCACAGCCCCCTGTCTTGTGCCCTTGTCTCTAGTTGGTTCCAGGTAAGGCCCATCCATCCTTCTGGTGTCTGTCAGGAGGTCTCTTCACCAGGCGTTTCTTGGACGGCCTCTCTTTCTTTTGCCTTGGGGGTTCCATGTCAAATCCTGTCTGGTGGTGTTTGATGCTGGCTTTCTAAGCGTGTGTCCCAATCCACCCCCACATTCGTTTACCAATTTGGCTCTCCACTGGCAACTGGTTTGTCCTTTGCCACAGTTCGGTGTTGCTGGTTTTGTCTGGCCAATGAATTTGGAATGTTCTTATTAGACAGCTGTTGATGAATGTCTGCACTTTGTGTAATGTAGAATATGTCATCCTCCACGTATCTGATCCATACAGCAGTAACGATTTGGCGTTGGAATTGAACATTTCGAGTTTAGTTTGCTGCGAGAAGGATCCGTGAGCTCCAGATGTTTTTGAGCTGATCACAATGGTAGTACTAATTAATTTTCATTGAGGAAGGGCCCTAGGTGACACGTTTTCACTATACCAACTATTTGTTTAAATCCTTCCAGTATCATTCTGATTTACCAGTATATCTAAAATAATCGCAAATAAATCAGATTCACTGTGAGAACGTTCCCATGGCTTGTCATTTGGCGAAACTGGCACACTAAGCACCAAGGTCAGGGCATGGCGCACCATTGTGCCAAGTTTCATTAGTTTTGGTCCAGTGGTTTAAAAAAAAAAAGCCATATTGATCAGAGAGAGAGAGAGAGAGAGAGAGAGAGAGAGAGAGAGAGAGAGAGAGAGAGAGAGAGATCAGAGAGAGAGGAGAGAGAGAGAGAGAGAGATCACAGAGAGAGAGAGAGAGAGAGAGAGAGAGAGAGAGAGAGAGAGAGAGAGAGAGAGAGAGAGAGAGAGAGAGAGAGAGAGAGAGAGAGAGAGAGAAAGAGAGATAGACATAGAGAGAGAGAGAGAGAGAGAGAGAGAGAGAGAGAGAGAGAGAGAGAGAGAGAGAGAGAGAGAGAGAGAGAGAGAGAGAGAGAGAGAGAGAGAGAGAGAGAGAGAGAGAGTGAGAGAGAGAGAGAGAGAAAACTTGAAAACTTGAACTTTATTTTTCAAGGATAAAGATTTTAGGCAACGCCTAGTCTTCCAATCGAGAGAGAGAGAGAGATCAGAGAGAGAGAGAGAGACAGAGAGAGAGAGAGAGAGAGAGAGAGAGAGAGAGAGAGAGAGAGAGAGAGAGAGAGAGAGAGAGAGAGAGAGAGAGAGAGAGAGAGAGAGAGAGAGAGAGAGAGAGAGAGAGAGAAAGAGAGAGAGAGAGAGAGAGAGAAAGAGAGAGAGAGAGAGAGAGAGAGAGAGAGAGAAGAGAGAGAGAGAGAGAGAGAGAGAGAGAGAGAGAGAGAGAGAGAGAGAGAGAGAGAGAGAGATACAGATACATATATATATATATATATATATATATATATATATAATATATAGAAGAGAGAGAGAGAGAGAGAGAGAGAGAGAGAGAGAGAGAGAGAGAGAGAACGAAAACGAAAAAAAAACGAAAACGAAATTTTATTTAACCAGGGAACATGAGATAAGCAAGTTACATGCTTTTTTCCACCCAGCCCTGGGAGAGAGAGAGAGAGAACGAAATTTTATTTAACCAGGGAACATGAGATAAGCAAGTTACATGCTTTTTTCAACCCAGCCCTGGGAGAGAGAGAGAGAGAGAGAGAGAGATCCAGACAGAGAGAGAGAGAGAGAGAGAGAGAGAGAGAGAGAGAGAGAGAGAGAGAGAGAGAGAGAGAGAGAGAGAGAGAGAGAGAGAGAGAGAGAGAGAGAGAGAGAGAGAGACAGAGAGAGAAAGAGAGAGAGAGGGAGAGAGAACTCAGCCTTCGTTCCGATTGCATGGCATGAACATTCTTACTACACGTTCTAAGAGTAAAATCACAAAAACTGCTCCAATAGAAACACACCAGAAAACGTCAGGCCTGCGGAAATGCTATGCATTTTGAGGCCCGTGGGAACACCGAACAGCCCCTACCCTAGTAAGAAAACAGCTCATAGCCAAGGGAAACACTATGCCTATGCCTCTAACCTGCGGACACATTGATAAGGTTCTGTCCTGTAGGAGTATAGTACTACATAATCTTCAAATGTGAAAACATTAGAACGCTTTAGAAACACTTGAAAATGTTTTGATCGTGCAAACACTAAACCCGCATGGATACACTAGAACACTTCGAATCGAGTCAGCGGAGGCATCAGAAAGCTTCTGATACATGGAAACGCTTGAACATTTCTGGGTAGTGGGAACATGAGAAAACTTCCGGCATGTGCACACTCCGGAGCAGTCGAAAAGAGCGCACCGCTAATAAGCGCGTGCCTAAAAGGGCGCATTTTGCATGCTAATATGAGCGCGTGTTCATGCCAAAAAGAGCGCACGTGAATGTGTGGTTTTTGTGCTAATAAGCGCGCATAGGTGAAATCGTTCTCACCAGACATTTACCATTTGCACTCGTCTGTTTGCTAAACTTCAGTCTTCTTGCTGTTTTGGAGAAAGAAACTTTCGATATGGCTGGTGTATGTGACACTATATCGTTGACAACAACAAACAAAGGAAAGCCAGCGCTACATGTTAATGGATACCTCTATCGACTGGATCGAACCTCCGCCAAGTCGAAGACGTGGAGGTGCACGAAGAATTGATGCAAAGCAAGGTGCAGGATCGACCTTGAACACAACAATGTCCAGTTCACCAATGAGCATTGCGACCACGAAACACAGAGTGATCATGACATAACTATTAAAGAATTTGGAAGAAATTGCAAACGGCGCGGGGCAGCCGATCTCTTCCAGAGACCATCAAAAGTTATGCGACTGGAGCTACAGAGCATGGATGCTCCTGTGGAGACTAGGGACATAGAAAGAGTAAGAAAGGCGATGTACCATGAGCGGAGAAAGCAACTTCCGACATTGCCAAAGTCTCGCGCAGAAACACATGATCGCATCGACCAGCATCACGTGACATCCTGCAGAGGAGAACCAATGATTCATGTCAATGATGCGGCCAACGGGATCATCACTTTCACAAGGACAAACGTGGAACTTCTGTGTGATAGAAATGCCCAGATATTCGGTGATGACACATTCAAGACGTGCCCACGTTTCTTTTACCAGCTATATACTCTACATGCCCACACAAATGGACACTATGCACCTTGCGTGTTCGCTCTGCTGCCTTCGAAAGCTCAAGATGCGTACGTCCACATGTTCGAACACATCAAGACAATTGCTAAGAATTTTGACACAGCTTTTCAACCTCAAGAAATCACCCTGGACTTCGAGAAAGCTGCTCACGCAGCAGTGAAATCCATCTGGCATCAGATTCTAGTCAAAGGCTGCCATTGTCACCTGAGCCAAGCCTGGTACCGGAAGATTGCATCCCTTGGTCTTTCTGATGCTTACAAGACAGCTGACTCAGACATCGGTGTTTGGCTGAAGCGATGTTTTGGCCTTAGTTTTGCTTCAGCTCGCGAAATTCAAGACTGCTTCGCCTTTGATCTCATGGATGATGCACCAGCCGACGACAGATGTGAAGCCTTTGGAGATTACATGCTCAGCACGTACATCTCAAATGAAGCGCATTTTCCTCCAGAAGTTTGGGCTCATCCGGACTTGAACACAATCAAAACCACCAATGCCTGTGAATCGTTTCATCGTCATTTTTCAGACCACTTCTACAGAGCCCATCCTACAATTTTTGAGCTGATGGACAAGCTGAAAGAGGTTCAGACAACCTCCTACGTGAAAATCAACACGATAAGCAACCAAGCAAGACTGCCTCAAATGAGCGCTGCTAGACGGCTGAAACTCCAGCAGATGGAACATATGAAAACTGATTATGAACATGGAACGATCACGAGGAAAGAGTATGTAAATGGGATGGCAACAAGAAATCTTCCTGCTGTGCTCTAATCTTCCAAGACAAGACTTAGACTTTTTACATGGTGTGAATTGTTTAGTACACGTACACACAGTCAGCCAGTGATGACTGCAGTACAGATCTTGGATCTGATAGTAATTTTATTTTGTCCTCTGGAACCTGTGTGGATGGCTCTAAGTGTGTGTGTTAGTTTGTGTGTGTGTGTGTGTGTGTGTGTGTGTGTGTGTGCGTGTGTGTGTGTGCGTGTGCGTGCGTGCGTGTGCGTGCGTGCGTGCGTGTGCGCGCGTGAGCGTGTGCTCGTGAGAGAGAGAGAGAGAGAGAGAGAGAGAGAGAGAGAGAGAGAGAGAGAGAGAGAGAGAGAGAGAGAGAGAGAGAGACAGACAGACAGACAGACAGACAGACAGAGAGAGAGAGAGAGAGAGAGAGAGAGAGAGAGAGAGAGAGAGAGAGAGAGAGAGAGAGAGAGAGAGAGAGAGAGAGAGAGAGAGACTTGCTTGTATTTTAAAGGTGATTAAACAATAAAATTGTTGAGTAATGTACAATTGTATCATTTAGTCTACTTTCTGTCCGTGTGTGTATGAGAGAGAGAGATAGATAGATAGGGAGAGGGATGGAGAGAGAGAGAGAGAGAAGATTGTGTGTGTGTGTTTGTGTGTCTGTGTGTTTGTGTGTGTGTCTTTGTGTGAGCGTTCTTGCGTGTGATTTTGACTAATGTATTCGTCTTTACATAAACTGACGATAAAGTTTCACATCACATTTTACAACGCGCTCTTTTTGACATCCTCGATCTTTCTTAGGTTCCAACGATGCGCGCTTATTGGACAAAACATTGCGTTCTTTCTAGCTTCATTTTTTGGACGCGAGCTTTTAGAGAGTAGGTAAAACGCGCGCTTATGGGATGCACCCGCACACTCGCATGTCGAAACACTAACAAGAACCCGGGTAGTAAAAACATTAAAAAGATTCTGGATTGTGAAAAGCCAGTGTTTCTTTAATTAAGCTTAGTATTAACAGTAGAAAAAGGTGTAGAAACCCGATAAATCATGGACTGACCTTTGGTGAGCAGCGTGGGTCAGCCACTGGCATCAGAATACAGCAGATTGTCCTCACTGGAACTGGACGTCGGACTGACCTCCTCCCCCTCTGCTTTCCCTCCCCACTCCCCCTCCCCATGTTCAGCAGCATGCACAGGGCCAGGATGGTGAGAGGGCACGTCAGCAGAGGGGGAAATGGCCAGGCCCGCGGTTTCTGGGGATGCTTCGTGTATTGGAGAACAAGGAGAAGGTGGGTCTGTGTTAGGGCTGTGTGTCACCACCTGGCTTTCCGAGGGCAATCTTTCATCTTCAGGAGGCAGGGACGGCGTCAGTGAGGATTCAGCATGCATGGATTGCGAAGAACTTGGAACGTTGCTGGTCTCCATTGTTGATTCTTCTTGTTCAGCTTTGGAAGAAGAGGCGTATTCCCCACTTCCTATACTTCTTCCCTGACTGTCCGCCGTTTCAGAGAGAGCACGATCTGGGCGAAGAGGGTCCGGTGCAGAGGGAAGGAGGTGGTGGGGGATGGGGTCTGGAAGGTCTCCATGCGGCAGTAGCGGTGGTGGAGGTTCAGCAACGCGTTCGTGGAAACGGGAAGCAACATTGTCACTGAAGTCACCGGCATCGTCACCCATTACACTATCTTCTTCCTCCTCCTCCTCCTCCTCGTCGTCGTCACCCACCACACTCTCCTCTTCCTCGTCCGCAGAGCGGAGAGGGGACTCCGGGGTGTAGCTCCGTCCCTGACTGTCCATGTCGTCTTCCGTGCCCGTGGAAGCAGCGGTGGAAGTAGGGGTGGTGGTATTGGTGTTGAGGAAAGTGGACACAGCTTTCGCACGTCCGTGCCCCACCACCCCCCAGCCTTCTGGCTCTCCACCCAACTGCACAGCCAGCTGCACGTTCCCATTGGCGTGCAGATGCTGGTCCTCCTCTTGCCCGGAGCCCATGGAGTTGGCAGCGGCGGGGTGGCGCAGATCGTCACCAACGGTGTAGGAAGAAGAAGGCGAGGAAGCAGCAGCGGCGGCAGCAGCAGCAGGCGGGAAAGTGTGGGTGTAGGGCGGCAAGAAGAGGTGAGGCCAGGACCTTTCGGGGAAGGAGTGTTGCTGTTGAACAGGGTGGGCGCTGCTTCTCTGGTAGTCAGCAGGGTAGAGCGGAGTGGGGGCACTGCGCTGACGCACAGCGGTCAGCTCGCGAGGCTTGGATAGAAACTGGCCGGCTTTGGACTGCTGACCGACAGGCTGATCCTGGGAAGGAGACCTCTTTCCAGGCAGCACGCCACTCTGCTGTGGACCAGGCTTCAGCTGGGTGGGCTGTTGTTGCTGCTGCTGTTGTTGTAGTGTGGGCGACGGTTGTTTCTGCGTTGACTGCGGATGTGACTGATACTTCTGCACGGATTGCTGTTGCTGTTGCTGATTAACATTGGACGTAAGCTCAACGCCCTCAAGGGGACCAGTCTGAGGCTCTGGCGGGTTGAGAGGGGGGAGGTGGGGATGGGGATGGTGGTTGAGCTTTTGATTATTATCATCCCTAATTACAATCACCCCGTCTTCCTTCGACGACGACGATTCCTTGCCAGGGACATCAGCTGCCAAAGCAGCCCCGGTGAGGTTGTTGTTGAGCAAACTCTGAGCGGTGGTGCTGGTGGGGGTGGTAGAGGTGGTGGAAGCAGCGACGACAGTAGAGGGCATGGAAGCAGTAGCATCGGAACAACCGTTATTGTTGTCAGTAGCAGTAGTAGTAGTAGTAGGAGTAGCAGTCATAGCAGGTGCGGCGGAGCGGGTGGCAGGGGATATATTAGTGTAGTTGTGGTGCCGGTGACCGCAGTCGCCCACTTTGCAGGCTGCCAGGAGCGACTCCCGGCTGTCTTCGTTGTCGTCGGCCACGTGCGGCTCGCGGCGTAGGAGAGAGCGTTTCTTGGACGAAGCGGAGGAAGAAGTGGAGGAAGAGAAGGAGGGGGAGCCGAAGAGAGCGGGGCTGGAGCGTTGTAGAGGGGTGTGTTTCTGCAGTTGACGGGGCAGCCATTGCGGCGGGTCCACCCTGCCGCGCGTTTCGTCCCTCATGCTCATGCTTTCCCCGGACCCTACACGAAAGAGAAGAGAAAATACACACGAGCGTCACGCATGTGCATGTGTACACACACACACACACACACACACACACACACACACACACACACACGCACACACACAGACCATGCGTACACACACACACACACACACACACACACGCATACACACTCCATGCGTACAGGCACAAACACTGACGCATACCCCCACACACGCACAAACAATAATTTTATAATACGCGCACTCGCACCGACATACACCGAACATGGCCATGACACATGAACTCAACCAAGCACACACAGACATAGCACATTATTATGCACACCATAATCAGCATTTCAGTTGATTATACAAGTAATGGTATGTGAACTTGTGATGGATCGTATCTGTGTTTGAGAGAGAGAGAGAGAGAGAGAGAGAGAGAGAGAGAGAGAGAGAGAGAGAGAGAGAGAGAGAGAGAGAGAGAGAGAGAGAGAGAGAGAGAGAGAGAGAGAGAGAGAGAGAGAGAGATTAACTTTGTGGATATTTGATGACAAACATTTATTCCAATTTATTTTTGTAAAACCGAATCCATAACGCCACAAGAAACAAAGACAGGTGTACGTCACGGACACACCTCCTTAAATTGAAAGAAAAGAAGGAATATGCAAAGAAAAGAATGAAAGAGCCCAGGAGGTATCTTTTCACTTTTCTGTCTTATTTTATAATAGAAATGAAACGCAGTGAGGAGTTAAGTCTAGAAAATACTCTAAGAACAAATCGTTTGTGTGCGAGTCGTGTTCAAAAGTAAGTACGAGACATTAAAGATCCACCAGATCACGTGTCAAAATCACGGGTATCACGTGTTTACCCGCTTATAGCTGGTAAGAAATCTTGTTTTGACCAGGTTCTACTCTCACACAAATGCCCGTTAATTGAAAACGAAACATCATTTTAAAGAGCAGCTTCAATTTCAAGTTGGGGGCATTTGTTTTTGGGTAACAGCTACCCAGAGAAAAACAAGGGACTTAATCGTGGTGGGTCAGTGTATCTTTAAGGGAGACAACTTCCCCTTTGCCCTGCTTTCTCGTCTGAGATGACACACCACGTCCATGTGTGAAAATCACGGTTTTCAAATGTTTTCCCTCTTATAGCTGGTAAGAAATCTTGTTTTGACCAGGTTTGACTCCCATACAAATGTCCCCAAATTGAAAAAGAAACAATTTTAAAGAGCATCCTCAATTTGAAGTTGGGAAAATTTGTATGTGGGTCACAGCTACCCAGAAAAAACCAAGGGACTTAATCGTGGTGCATCAGAGTGTCTATAAGAAATCTTTTTAAGGGAGAGAGGAAAAATACACGTGACGAGGTGGGTCTTTAAAGGAACACCCTGACAGATGCGTTTTTGCAAGAAACACGTCGAGATCACCAGAAAGACAGACTTTTCAATGATCGGAACACTCACTTTGCTCTGGTTTCTTAGAAATCAAACCGTCAAAAACGGCGATTCCTCCTTGGCGGAGTTGCCGGAGAGATAAGCCATTTTGGACGGGGTGGGTGGAGGCCACACAAGGGAGGTCGAAGCTTGTTCTTCTTCGTAGTGCAGTAAATAAAATTGGAGATATTTCCTTTGTTGTGAGCGAAACTCCTTTTGGTAAACTGTATACAATAGCTAAAAACAAAACAAAAAAGGCTTGCCTTGTGGACATTTCGTGCAATCGATTTGGTCTGACTCAGGCGGCCATTAGAAAAGACAAGACACTGAAAGAATCTGACTTCCAGCACCTCCGCCAAGGAGGAATAGCCGATTTGATGGTCTGATTTCTAGGAAACCAGAGCAAAGTGAGTGTTGCGATCTCTGTAAAGGCTGCTTTCCTGGTGATCTCGACGTGTTTCTTGAGAAAAAAACGTATCCATCAGGGTGCCCCTTTAAATCGGTAAGCATTGTCCTCAAAGGCCAACTGACTCCTAAGGTTGCAGCACAGAGAGAAAAAAAAGCGCTGCCTACTTTGACAATTGTGTCCATTTAAAGATGTTTGAGTGTACGCGCGCGCGCGCGTATGTGTATGCTTTGAGTGTAATATCCGTCTGCGTAGTGTGTGTGTGTGTGTGTGTGTGTGTGTGTGTGTGTGTGTGTGTGTGTGTGTGTGTGTGTGTGTGTGTGTGTGTGTGTGTGTGTGTGTGTTATTTGTGTGGCGTATGTAAGGAATATATTTTTTTCTATTGTTTTATGTCTTATGTGCATCCCGCACAAAGTTCTTTTTTTTGTAACTCAAAGACATAAAATAATTAACTTGTGAGCTAGTGAGCTTGTGAGATGGATGTTATCAAAACCGTTGATCTTGCAGTCTTCGTGTCTATCTTTGGCGCGGTCACACAATGGAACCAATTTTTAGTGTGTGACCGCGCCAAAGATAGACATGTAGATAGACATAGCGGTCACACACACACACACACACACACACACACACACACACACACACACACACACACACACACACACACACACACACACACACATTATCACAGTTATATTCATATATATTATATGTATTTTGTCTAACAGGGCTTCTGATCTTGTACGCTCACCCCCACACACGCACAGAGGCATTTCCACAAGCATGATAGACTAGTTGTCAATACAATTAGTACACAACACATAAGCATAATCATTTAAAACACAAACTAACGAAAACACTTTTCCATTTAAATATGTTTTGTCCTTGACATCATTTTCAACAGAAAATGATAACAACATGTAATTAGAAAACAAAATTGGTGGCGTGACGTAGCAATATATACATTGGGAGAGTGGACGAAGAGCAGCACAGGAAGCGTGACGTCGCCAGTTTGTGCGTGCACACAAACGTGTGACGTCACGAAGCCAAATGGACAGGTTCTGATGACGAAGAAAGGAAAGCGGGGAAGTAGGGGTAACTTTTGTTCAAAAGATCGCGGAGGAGAAGTAAAGGGTAAGAGGAGAAAGAGAGAGAGGGGGGGGGGGGGAGTAGGAATGATTCACAGCAGGGGCTAAAAAGGGGGGTGGGTGGGGCACTATGGTGGCTGCAGGCTACAGAAACTGTGTATTATAAGCTTACTTTTAAATAAAGTATTACATTTATCAAGAAAATTTCTATAGCGCAATACTTTAAGATGTATGCGCTCCATCACGAACAAATCTTTTTTTTTATATCTTAAAATGGTATCATAATTCCGTATTACATGACAGAAATTGTGTATCACACGAACAAAAACTGCGTAATACATTACAATGTTTTAAATTAGATTACAGAAACATTGTAGTCCACTACATTCTGTATCGCAAGGATTGTAAGCTTACGTACGTTACTTGATATTAGCGTATAATCTCGATATAGTTTTGTCATTGTTAAAACAAGAACTAGAAAATGATACTAAAGTACAAAAGAACCATCAGCAAAATTCATGACTATTATCCGAAGAAATCTAGTATGTCTTATTTTTGTGTGGCAGATAACCGGAAATGCTGTCCGGAAGTAAACTTAGCCGAGTCACGTGCACTAATTGACGTTCAAACAAAGACATGGATAATTTACTGTCTTTTAGAGTTGCTAGTACATGGGTGAATTTGAATCAAATACGTGAAAACATGAACGATTTTAGCCAAACAGTATAATGACATGACCAGCATAATATAACAAAGAAAATGATGCTGATGAGGTTTAAACAAAATGAAAATGCACAACTTTTGATTCTGCCCAACCACCATAGGTAGGAAAAGTCATCGATAAAAAGGAAAAACGGATGGAGGGGAAGGAAGAGATGGAGGGATGGAGGTTTCCGAACAATTATGGGGGGATTGGAGAGACATGGCACTTGTGACACGGACTGGTGTGACCCGAAATATTATCACCTAACA
This sequence comes from Phymorhynchus buccinoides, assembly GCA_017654935.2. Classification (NCBI taxonomy): domain Eukaryota; kingdom Metazoa; phylum Mollusca; class Gastropoda; order Neogastropoda; family Raphitomidae; genus Phymorhynchus; species Phymorhynchus buccinoides. Next base: position 37,053,741 of record CM065681.1, on the reverse strand, counting down.
ACAACAACAAAAAATCGTCATAGAAAATAATGAATTTTTTTGCGACAGACATAATTGCTAGCTAATGTAAGGTTGGTTTACAGGAATCAACTCACACACGTTACAGAACAAAGCTACAGACACTATACAGAAAGGAGGGAAGGATTTGGGGGAGATTAAAACAATGACTTTTATTTTTAGGGAGGAGTTTTGATAGTCAACGTGCTAAATATAGTTACGCACCTCAGCCAGCGAGTGTCGTGTGTGTGTGTGTGTGTGTGCGCGTGTGTGCGTGCGTGTGCGTGCGTGCGTGCGTGTGCGTGCGTCCGTGTTTATGTGTGTGCGTGCGCATATGTTTGTATGTGTGTGTGTGCGTGTGCGTGCGCATGCGTATCAGTGAGTGGGTTTGGTCTGCTTGTAAGAACTATTGCAAACTAATCTAAAGACACCATATTTTCATTCAAAACACTAGTAAGATCTACACGCACCCGCAAAATCCCTAGCCCACCCCCCCCCCCCCCCCCCCCCCCCCCCCCCCCTGCACAGATTTTTTGACAAAATCAGGGGATGGGCGTTTGCTACGTACACACCCCATCGTACGAAAAAATCCCCTTTTGGGCCAAACGTGGGGTGGGTGGGCGTTTGCTAGATACTGCCCCGGGCGTTTACTAGGGATTTTGCAGTATATAAACATATCATGGTAATCCTGTGAGACGTACGTACACGGCGCTCGAGAAAACACATAGATTTGATTGAAAGAGTACAAAGAAGGTTTAATTAAAAAAAAGTTGCTGACCACACAGCTGTTCCATCTCATACAAAATCAAGCTTTTTAGTTAAAAGACTAAATCTAGAAATCTTAGATAAATACTGAACCAAGCTTTTGTTTTTTTTAACATATTTGGGCTGTTGTACTTCATTGTATTTTTAATATATTTCTTCAATCAAATTTATGGTAAAGACTTATTTTGTTGAGCAGTTTCATACAATATATTTAGTAGAAAATGTTCTTGACTAATGCACTTAGTATCGCAAAATTGCCCATGAGTAAAAATCAAACAATATCCACTGAATATAAATAATTTTGTTACATACTACAACATATTCATTACTGTTATTTATGAAAAGTAACTTATGGTAAACTAAAGTTGGCTTGAAAAAACTTACGAAAATATAGATAAACTAAATGTTGCTCCCGAAACAGCTGTGACCAGTACAAATAACCCGAACAATAAAGAAATGCTGGTTCACCTAACATGACCTAGCCTAGACTTGAGGCTCAGAGGTGATATGACAAGAGCTGGGTAAGATTTGTCACCGCTACATGATTATTCAACCACTACTAGTCTACTATGCTAACCCTTAGCGAGGGAGAAAGAACCCAAGGACATAACTTAAAACAATTCCAAAGAACCACAAATACCAGGCTGGCTCAAAACGTGTTTGCTACCAGATACTAAGAATACTAACTCGTGGAATAACCTTCCAACATAATCACTAATTCTACCTAATTATGCCCAAATCCGAATTGACAAACACTTAAAAATAAAAGTTTCAGGAATTACAAACTTTAGTATTCATATGAAAATTTGAACATTCTTGCTAAGTTTTCTTAAAACAATTATCACAAAATGTTTCTCAGAAAGACGTTATTTTGTCCGTTACAAGGTGCACTGAAATGCAGGTAAATCCTACACTGTACACAATGCAGTTCATACATTCAGCAAGCAGTGCAAATGCGAATATTCAATTCTATTTTAAGTTATATTTTTGAAATTCACTGTGAAACTGCTTTATAACAAGCAGTGTTTCAAATAAATGTTGTTATAGATATGGTCGCTACAAACGAAATATTATTACATTTATAGATGAGCGCGTCATAAAATGCGTTTACAAATATTATTGAATAGTATTTAAACAAAATGTATTCGGTTAACTTAGCTGCATGGCTCCCGCCCACCTGCGTGCGCATCTCGACCCTTCCAACGGAAGTGTCGCCATCTTAGTCTGATTTGTGCGTAAACAGCATCGATCGGGCATTTTTCAAAAACGTTACTGATTAAGATGGCGGTCTCCCATACTATGGAGCGCTCCTTGTGGCCGGATATGACGACACGTGGGTACACGCCATAGCCTACAAGAGTTAAAACACTGATGCCAGAGTGGCCTCCTGTTGATAATGGGCGACTAAACAACAACAACAAAGAAAGGACTTACAAATCATATTCACAGGACACGTTTAAGGCTAAAAGTAAAACAAAAGCCTATGGTGCTGTTGTTCTATGTTATGCTATGATGTGTACTTGAGAAAGATAGAGAAGAGAAGAAGAGAAGAGAGAGAGAGACAGAGAGAGAGAGAGAGAGAGAGAGAGAGAGAGAGAGAGAGAGAGAGAGAGAGAGAGAGAGAGAGAGAGAGAGAGAGAGAGAGAGAGAGAGAGAGAGAGAGAGAGAGAGAGAGAGAGAGAGAGAGAGAGAGAGAGAGAGAGAGACTTCAGCAACGTTATTTTTCAAGGATAAGAATTTAGGCTGGGCCTAGTCTTCCATTCTGTTCTTGGTTCTAAGCATGCAATACCAAAACTAGAGAGAGAGAGAGAGAGAGAGAGAGAGAGAGAGAGAGAGAGAGAGAGAGAGAGAGAGAGAGAGAGAGGAGAGAGAGAGAGAGAGAGAGAGAGAGAGAGAGAGAGAGAGAGAGTTACAAAAAATAATATGATGTGATAATTATGTGCACATTGAAATATTGTAATGAATTATATACACAAACAATTGTATAAGCAAGAGCTGAATATGACTTAAATATTAAAAAAGGAGAAAGTTTATTATATCCAAAGAAAATAGCCATAAACTAAGATTTGTGTATATTGCACGTTAGTCAACGACGTATAATTATTACATTTTAATTGAGCCACTGTCAGTAAGTAGAAAGTGGAATTAAAAACCAGATTGCAATATGCGTTTACCAACTATGCTTAGCTTCATCTGGATTTTAACTTAGAATACTGCCCGAAAGACGTAACGCCCTGGCAATCTGAATCGAATGGTTATTTTCACACAGGAATGAGGGGGAGGGGGGGGGGGGGGATACACCTAAAGAAATACAACACAACTAAGAAGTTTTACCTTTTCGATGTATTTATTACATATATATCTATTATTTTATAAAAATGAAGTCTGAAAAAGGTTACTTGAATACTTTTGCAGTCGGAGGTTAAGCAGTTCGAGTAGTTTATTCGTTCTGCTGCATTATAGTAGGCATAATTCGGCTTTAGAAAGATTGTAAAATATGCTACCAAACTGTAACAACAACAACAATCACAGAAACATGCCCGTTTTCAAAACCAACGTTAATCGTTTTTAGAGTTTAAAGAAAACTTTTAGAAAGATGTGACTGCAACCAATTTTAGCAAGCAATTATATCTACCAAAGCTCACTCCTCAAGAAACTAATCTTAAGGGGCCTATCAACAAAATAAATTTCAAAAAGTTCAAGATCATGCTGCCCACCTCATCTTCCGCTCTTCTAAATATGACCATGTAACTCCATTGCGGCGCTCTCTCCACTGGCTCCCTGTTCAGCAAAGAATATCCTACAAGATTGCTTCTCTCTGCTTCCAATATATCGAGTCCTCCTGCCCTGAATACCTCACTGATCTGTTACACCTCTATACGCCATCTCGAGCTCTGCGCTCCTCAACTGACACCCGTCTCTATTGCATCCCAACTGTCCGCACTAAGACCTTTGGCCAACGCTCTTTCGCCTATCAAGCTCCCGCCACTTGGAATCAGTTGCCTCACTCTCTCAGACACTCACCTTCTCTGCCCACATTCAAACGCCATCTGAAAACTCATCTCTTTCCCAAGTAGCAACTGATCTGTCCTTTCGTGATCTGGTATGTGCGTGTCTGTGTGTTGGTGTCTGCGAGCATGCGTCTGTGCGTGCGTGCGTGTGTGTGCGGAGGGTGGGTGCGTTGTGTACTCGTGCATGTTTAATTTTTTTTAAATTGTAAACGTCTGGGGCATTATTTTGATTAGGTGTATAAATGCTCATAATAATAATAATAATAATAATATCAACTCAGTGTTTCCCATAACGCACATATGTGCGTCCCTGAAGCACAAAAATCACAGAGGGACTCTTTGATTTCAGCTCTGGGCGTCCCATGGGACGCACACTTTTTTCAACAGACCGAGACACTCGCAGGGTTCATTCTTGGCGTCGGTCATCGGTCATTGACTCATAAACCTTCGATTTTGACCGATAGTTTTGGCAGGCAGGCGGTCATCTGACCGATTGATTTTTCGTCAAAGCAGTCAACAACTTCAAGGATTCTGTCGTCTGCTAAACTTAGTTCTTCCGCGGACTCGGACCATAATCAGAACTAAAAAGTTGTATCTGGCGAAACGAACGCCGAAACGAAGAAATGGCGGCATTGCACATTCGGTAAAGCTTTTCCGATCCAACTTTTTGAAGACCAAATAAAGTTCCAGCGTGACCTAGTCTTATAGTGCTAAACAAGATCGTTCTCGGCCTTTTGACAACAATTCGTGTTTAAAACCAGCCGTGCCTCCTCAAAAGAAGCCACGAGTAGGAAAGGGGCAGAAGAATATGTTTGCTAGATTCGGACTCGCTCAGACATCGTCTGCAACTTGTAGGATCGTTGGAATTAGGTCAAGCCACCCCAACTTTTCCATCAAAACTCCGAACCCGATTTTCGCTTCGTGCCACAGCGGTCAGTCTGTTTGCTTTGGTTTTCCTGGTTGTCAGTCTTGTTTCTGACCATCCGGGGTTTTCCTTTCTAAAGCAGACACATGTCCGGTCATTCCAAAACGATCTTTGTTTACATCTGAATGCTTGTTCGCGAGAGTGAACTTGTGCTTCAAATTTTAGGTCTGATTTCTTCGTTGACCAAATCTGAACGTTTTTTGCAAGTTCGACATAGGAAAAAGCAGCAGCATCAAGCCGTTCTTTTAGAGATGTGAATGGCATCATCTCAAAAACATAAGCTACTGCATATGCAAGTGTGTGTGTACGCTTGTGTGTCTGTCTACCTGTCTCTGTCCATATCTCGATCTGTTTGTCTCCCCCCCCCCCTCTCTCTCTCTGTAGTCAGCCTATTCCATTTCCAGGGGTTATGCACATGTGTTTGCCTGTGTGTTCACTGTGCATGTAGCATGTGTGTTTAGCATGTATTTGCTTTTGCTAAAGCATTTTTATCATATACTTAGGGGACTCTTAAAAATATGAAAAGGACTCTTAAAATTTTGCACAGGGAGTCCCTGGGACTCTCACATTTCACCACTGTATACCAGTTAGGCATCAGACAAACGACATCACCCAACACGCGCATTCTATTACGTGTGTACGGTTCTATCATTACTTTTCTACCCGGTATTGTCCATAAGCTCACAGGAACTGTACAGGTTAAATAAGCTTGGTTGATGTCCTAAATCTGACGCCTAATTGTGTCAGATCGTGGATCGACCTCTTTACGTATTACATTCAACAAAATCCCAGGATTAAGCACACTACATTCACGCATCTCTACACGTGAAGGTTACAGTTCATGCAAATTAGTTAGCAGTCTTTCAGTGATTCTTTCTTTTAACACGAAGAGTCAATTTATCAAATCTAGGCACAACATTTGACCCAAAGGATCGGCAGAACACTAGCTCCCTCCCAGAAGAGGAGAGAAAAAGCTTCCAGCATGCGTAAAAATTGGCCGGCCATTGCGACAGGCCTGCTGGCTGATATGCCCCAGCCGTGGGATTTTCATTAGGAGGATTCACTGTAATCTATAAATGCAGTGGATAAATACAAAGACGCGAATCGTGGAAAGAGTTTGTAAAGTCGTATTGGCCCGCCAACTTTTAAGCATCCAATCTTTAAGGACTTTTAAGCAATGGAGATAGAGCTATAGCGAGGAAGACTCGGTGGAGTCTCAAACATTGGCTTAATGCCACGAAATTCGGTGTGTAACTGAGGTGGTCCAGTCCATTGGGTAAAATAAATGTGTGAGTTTACACAAGGGTCCGGTACCTTATCCTGACATTAGGACAAATGCCAGCTAAAGTCCCGTTCTAGCCTACCCTCGCAGTACTGACAAGTAAACAACAGGATGTTTCTGCATACTTTTCAAAAGGTACGTACATTTATTTAATACGATGAAAGCGATTACACAGGCACGCACACAGACACACGCAAGTACATGCACAAAAACACACTTAGACACAATACACAATCTCTCTATACCTCTCTCTCCTTACAAGAAATTTGTTGCTTTGAGTGATATGCTAATATTTTTTTATCCTTGTTAAAATATTATTGGATCAGTGATGTACTGAGGATCGAACAGTGATTAGACAACTTGCCCTGAGGCAAGAGAAATCAATAGGACAATGTTCTCGCTCTTGCAGAAATCAATAGAATAAAGCATGCCATGTGCCAGTGTTAACAAAATAATAAAACATTTGTCCTGACAGCGGAGGACACAATAATATATTTTCAACTTTAATAGGTCAATGTCCTATGACTGGGACATCGGGACATCACTGTTGGATATATTTGATCGAATATGCACCACACGAGTGTATGTGGGAAGAATGTCCGTGTCAGAATTCCAACCATGAACATTTAAATTTGTTGTTATAGTTAGTCTTAATGGATCATAAACTATCTGAAACGTATCAACCCAAGGAAATTATCAGAGAAAGCAGAAGCATTTGTACAAACATTAAAAAAACCACCAATTCATCATCTAGACTTATAAAGAACTACAGAGAACAAGAAGAAGAAAAGTCTAGTTATTGTGATCCGACACCAGATCCAAATCATTACTTAAATTCATATCTATTATATTTGAAGAATTTAATGAAGCGCTAGAGTCATTCTCTTCTAATAACACATCGGTTGGTTTATATGGCATTTCATATCAGTTGCTATGCCACTTACCTCTGTGTTGGAAGCAATTACTCCACTCATTTTACAAAACATTTTGGTTAAATGGAACTCTCCCTGCTTTCTGGAAGAGGACAGCTGTAATACCAGTTCCAAAACAAGGTAAACCTAGGTCTGCAATTGATAGGTATCGACCAATAGCATTAATATATCAAGTTGGCAAAATATTAGAAACAAATAGTTGAAAAACGCATTCTACATTATTGTGAAAAGAATAATATCATCCCGCACAATCAAGCAGGCTTTAGAAAAGGTAGAAGTACGACCGATCACGTTGTTAAAAAAACAATTTGCTCGTAGCAAAAGTACACTAACCACATTTTTTCTACATTAGAAAAGCGTATGATAGTTGTGGCATGCTCGTTTACTTTATAGTGCAATATGCAGATGATATTGCAATTTGGATGAATACAAATATTAAAAAACAAACAAATAAAAGACTCATAACATATGTGCAAAAACTATATCAAATTGAAATAGATAAACTAGATAAATATATGAAAGAAAAGGACTAGAACTTTCTGGAGAAAAGACACAATTGATGTTATTTAACAATGGTAACAATGGTAAAAATCCAAAATGCTTGCCTCAACTTGTGTTAGAAGATAAAACTCTTCAATATTCCACTAATGTAAAATTCGTAGGTATCTATGTCACTCCTACATTAAACTGGCGCTACCATATTGAACATCTTATAAACAAAGCAAGACAAAGGCTAACTTTATTGAAAATAATTAGTGCACAGTCATGGGGTCAAGATACTCAAGCACTCATACATCTTGCTACCAGTCTGGTTCGAGATAAACTGACTTATGGAAAGGACGTTTATTTTTCGGCTTCTAAGACATTACTAAAACGGCTACAAAGTATAGACAGTAAAGCTATCAAAGTAGCACTGGGTGTACCAGTACATACAAATACGTTTAATACATATAAAAAGCACACTAATTTGCTTTCACTTGACGATCAACGTAAACTGGCCACTGCCAAATATGTGACTAGAAGTCTTTCAGTATATAATGCAGTGCCAAATGGAATATGTCTTGATTAAAACAAGTATGTTCCTAAAAGGGCACATACTCTTTCTTACCTTCAGATCATTAGAAATTATACAGATGATTTATTTAGGAAATGTGAGATCGACATTGCATCGATTTCAAGTACACCAATCATGCCTATTGTTCCTCACTGGGAGCATAATTCTCCAAAATTTGATATAGATTATACTACTCTGAAAAAAGAGGATAACATCAACTTAATATCAGTAGAAGCAAAATAACACATCGAAAATACATATCCACATAATCTTAAGGTTTACACAGATGGCTCGGTTTTAGAATCTTATACAGGAACTGGATTGGTGATCCCTGATTTAAAAGTAAGAACATCATTTTGTTTAGGAAAAGACTTTTCTGTTTATACCGCAGAACTATATGCGATCCTTATGGCCTTATCTTGGATTTTGATGTTAATATGGCAATTAACAGCATTCTAATTTGCGTTGACTCTAAATCTGTCCTTTATAGCGTACGAAACTGGAATGTAAACATTAGCAGAGACTTGATTTTTTACATCATTCTATCATGGTTAAAGGAATGTTTGTAGAGTGTTGCTGGATTCTATCACATTGTGGTATTTATTGGAATGAAATAGCTGATAAATTAGCAAAAGAAGGTGCTCTTATAAAACATCCAGAGAGCACATTTAAACTGGAAAAACATGAAATAAATTCAATATTAGAGAAGTGTATGAACAATGAAAAACTTCCTACGAAAACAAAAGTGTTATTATGGCAAAGATCTACACAATTCGCCTACATTCACGGAAGACCAAAGTTTCCAAAGATGTAGAATGCGCTTGTCCATATTAGTTTTGAATGTCCAGTTTTAACTTCCCTATACGACCTTTTTAAGATAACTATAGCAACCTTAGGGCCTCTAAAATAAATCATTTACAGCCCTGAAATGATCGAGGTTGCAAAGGTTTTATCCAGTTCTGAGATTGTTCATTTGTTATAATTCATTCATTAGTTTACAGTTTTATATTGTTGTTGACAAGCACACCCACACACATAGGAGAAATACACACACACACACACACACACACACACACACACACACACACACACACACACACACACACACACACACACACACACACACACACACACACACACACACACACATTTCCCCCCTCATTTTAATTCAATGATTTGTTGCTGTTGTTATTTTGAGTGTGTGTGTGGTGTTTTTTAAAAAGTCTAATATCACCATTGTTGTGAACAGACCTTAAATTAAAATAATCAAATCAAATCAAATCTGAGATACCTAAATGTTACTACCACCGATGAGAGAGATAAAAATGTACCTTCAATGTTGGAATGTATACTGAACCTAAATGTCGCCCACCCCCTACTCCCAATTCTATATAGAAAGCAAACGAAGACAAGTTTTGAAAAAAACACCTTTCTGAACCCTATAATCTAACCCTTATCTATTCTTGCCACAGCAAAGACTGTGATTAAATGTGCATGCATATGCAATATAAGATACATCAAAACAATTATTGCAACAACAGTGATTCGTTTACGATTACGTGTACGATTAGTTATGCAAATGGAAAATGACGTTTTATGCGACAAGATATGAAATAATGAGACATCTTAGGTGATTAGTAGCCGAGGCTATATAATATGCTATAACATTGTCCTTATTTTGTGAACCCCCCCCCCCGAAATTATGATTACATTTGAATTTTTGAATTGTGATAACTAGTAATCAGTGAAGTTTACATTCAAAATGAGAAAAATGTTCTATCATGATAGAATTTAAATGGTTAAAAAGCACATATTTGCCTGATTCCATACGTGATGTTTGTGCAAAAGTGAAAAAAACTCTATATTGCAAATCCAATCCAATAGTATCTAATCTTTTTTGGATTTAGAAAATGATGGAATAACTACGTCTATTTTAGGCATTCTAAGTAAACACAAAATGTAGCCATCAATCTTTTTGTGAGTTGCTATACTTAAGCTAGCACTCCTGCATGACATTTAACCCAGTTCTTAATATTCTGAAAAGTCATGCCGCAATTTATATGTACTTCCTATAATATGTATTCTAGTTAGACAACTTATTACCATTTCAAAAATTCAAATGGTCAAAATTCACCGACGTTCTACTCTCTGTTGTGTTAATGTGAAAAAGATAATATTTTAATTTGTCTTTGCTAATCGTAAAACGGCAATAGGATAATTAATGTACATTACACTGAAACTATAATAAACTGTATTTCAATATAAGTATATTAGTATATTAGTATAAAACACTAATGTCTACAGCTGTAAAACCTCAACGTGATTATGCTGTCACAGAAGAGTGGCGTCGTCACTTCTCTATTTCAAATGCCAGGATAGGCATTACATTTTATCATGTCAGTAGTATACGTTTTGAAAAACAACGTTCCAAATTGTGATACAGTGAAACACCATACCGACATCCCTGCTTAACACCTGAACAGAAAAACTTAGTTGAAATGTATATCATCCAACGGTAAAATAAACATTAGGCTTAAATCCATCGCGTCTTCAGAACTTATAACCAGGTACATTAAAGAGTGGCCTGGCACTACACTATCACACATGTGACAAGGCTCATTCCATGTGTTAGGTCAAGCTATGTATATATAATTACGAAGACAACAAAGAGTGAAGGTGCTTGTCTAAGCTACAACTGAAGAACAACGGAAATGATACAACATAAATGAACTGAAATGAAACTAAAAACAATAATTAGCGCAAGGCATACTAATCTACATCAACGAAAGAATACGCAAACAGAGAACGGCCAGCCTTCTAGGAATCAAAACTACGTTAACATCTGCACATTCGCCATTTGAAACCAAGACAAAACACTCATTCAAATTCACAGTTTTAACGGGGTATAGTCGAGTCGAGTATCAACTTGTGTTTGCTTACATTGCATAGGTATTGCTTTGGACACAACTTTCACACTTACCAGCAATAAAACAAAAATAGTTCAAACAAAGAAAAATGACACTGAAATGACTAACAACGTTATTTTAAAATATAAAATACTTCGTGCGTTAAATCAACGTTTTGATTTTTAATTGTAAATATTGAGCTATCTTCAAACTCCAGACGGTGAAGCTCAGTACCCTTCCCAGATTATAGCATGTTCTTTGACATGTTACTGTGAAAATCAACTAAAAAACCACTTATGTTCAGCAAGAAATGAAAATAAACAAAAAAGAAAAAGAAAAACGGAACCAATAGAGGGATAAAAACATGTATGGGACTAAGTTTCTACAGACATTTTTCGTTTAATACACAAAGCACATTGAGCTGTCTTAAAAACATTACTGCTTACGAAGCTTTGGAAATATGAGAGATTGTACAAGTATCTATAATATGGATAGCATTCTATCAAGCTGAAGGGAAGAAGTCATAATAGGGGACATGTTTTTGTTTTAAAAATATAATTTGATAATAATAATAATAATAATAATAATAATAATAATAATTCAAAATAAATCAACGCGCGCGTGCAGGGTCACACCAGCCAGTGCACGTGCCATGATCGCACACAAGCGCCTCCTGGTGTCTACAACGTCCACTCACCTCATGCTTACGTCATGTCACGTGATCAATTGAGCAGAAACTTTTCATCTGGAAGAGAAGGTCAGCAAGCTAATAACATGAGAGAAACATGCAAATATGTATATAAAAATAATTCAAAACTAAAAGGAAACCAAAGAAAGAAATACTGACTGGCGCCAATCAAAAAGTGTTAAAATCAAAACTCAATGAGAAACGTAGTCAACCAAACCTGAATATTATGACTAAAATGGAACTGAAATTAAAATATAAAAAGGCATAACCAAAAAAAAAGTGAACATGAAACAAGAATGGATAAAATCAACATAAACCAAAACGACGAACTGACTCAAATGAAAGAAGTACCTTTTAACACAAAATCAATGTAATCGATCAAATGCGCAGCAAACAGATTACCCATGCGAAAAAAGTAACAAAATGGGGAAAAAGAGCTTAAGTCAAGCAAAGAAAATAAATAAATGGGGAAACGTAAACAGCTACAATCATTATTAATAGCAAAGACACGAACGTACACACCATAAAAGCAAAATGAATTTTAAATATTTTGTGTGTTAAAATTTCGTTTTACAATTGAAAACAATCAGGATTAGAAAATCGAGCCAAAAAAACATTAATTTCACTGAAAAAAAATAAATAGTAGGAAAAAGTTAAGAAATTGGTAACTTGCACTAAGGAATACATGAACATTTTGTTAGTAATTCGTTAAGTAAAGACAAATGCTTAGAAGATACAAACGAGAGAAAAAATAGAGGGTAAAGAGTGCATAAGAAAAGCGAAGAAAAGTTGTTGGGATGAGGTAACAGAATTGTAAATCGAGTGCCCTTGCACGACAAAGAATGGATAAAGATAATGATTCCAATATGACTACGCCTTTTTTTTTAAATTATGAAAAATTCAAATTCATTTAACTTACTTTACACCCACACACAGATTTTTAAAAAACCCGACCCGAATCTATTTTAGATTACTGGTTTTTCAAAAGTAATTTCTACTATTTTATTCAACAGTTCAATGAGCAGTTTAAAACCACAACCTTACTTCTTCTTCTTCTTCATTTTCTAAGGAAATGGCTGCTTACCATAACAGAGAAAAAGCAGTGTTTGCTTGCCAAATCTGGCTTATGCTCGCTGCTTTGCTTTCATTGACTAGTCCTCCTGGGACAAACTTCCTCTTTCCCTCTGTCAGCGACCGACCCTCTCTGCTTTCAAAGCTAACCTCTAAACCCACCTGTTCCCCCGTCCTTAAAGCTCCGCTCTCTTTCTCTTCTCTCTCTCTTGCCAATAGGTCTGTTTCTGCTGTATTCCATTTATGTTATCCGTGTGTTTTCGTTTTGTACTGCGTTTTTGTTTAAATGCGTTATGAATGCTAACGTGTGTGTGCGCTTTGATTTCATTCCTATCAAGATTCAGCGCCGTATAAATACTGTATGTTGTTGTTGTTGTCCTGGTATGGTTTTAATGAATAAACACTGTTGCATTTCCTTTGACCTAGCAACCCATTCTCTACCCATAACTGCTCATATGAATTTGTTATTTCCTCAAATGCTGCTGAATGTGAATGAAAAAGCAATACCGACATACAGGCACAATATAAAGGCTTTTATAAGTGATGTTTGTTTCAAAATGAAACATTCTTGTTATTGTTGACAGAATGAAGTAAAACGAGCGCGCGCACACGTGTGTGTGTGTGTGTGTGTGTGTGTGTGTGTGTGTGTGTGTGTGTGTGTGTGTGTGTGTGTGTGTGTGTGTGTGTGTGTGTGTGTGTGTGTGTGTGTGTGTGTGTGTGTGTGTGTGTGTGTGTGTGTGTGTGTGTGTGTGTGTGTGTGTGTGTGTGTGTGTGTGTGTGTGTGTGTGTGTGTGTGTGTGTGTGTGTGTGTGTGTGTGTGTGTGTGTGTGTGTGTGTGTGTGTGTGTGTGTGTGTGTTATGGTATTGGTTCGAGCGCACATGTGCATGGAAAAGGGGTGTATGTTTTTGTCTCGTTTGGAAAACGTTTGTTAAGTTTATTTTGTTGTGAATGCAAAACAATAAAGATTAATCCTTTTAATTCCAAAGGACAATAGCGATGCTATTTCAAACGTTTTACGGGAGTGGTCACGAGCGTTAATCGTTTTATTATTTATTATTTTTTTATGAAATAGGAAAGGAAAAAAAAGATCTGAGGATATTGAACATAACTATAACCACGAGGGAAGTACGATGAAAAGTGCATACAAACATATAAACAACGAGACACACACACACACACACGCGCACGCACGCGCACACACACACACACACACACAGACACACACACACACACACACTATATCAGTTCTACCCCTCATTTCATAACCATTCGCTACAGTATTTTTTTGTCCCTCTGCCATCTTAAAGGAAATAAAAACAGACAAAACGTGGACTTTATAGGGATAAAAAAATATACTTAATGTTTGGAGTCAAATGAGACTTTCAAAGACACATGAAACACAAGACATTCAGATAGTAGAGATTTTCATAGCCTAATGATACTCTAATGATGATCAATTTATATAGAAAATTATGCTAATTATTTTAAACTTGGCAAAGCGCAAGTAGTAAAATATAATGTCACATCCCTTGGTATGCTTCCAGCTTCTCAAGACGATTGATCATCTCAACTATATAATAATCTTGAGTGTCGAATGTTTCAAGCCTTGCCATGAGGAGACTCGTGAAAAAAATACAACCCCGGGGGAAAAACGCGACAAGAATATCGAGACAAAGAACACATAAACAGTTCATAATCCCTACCCCCATCCACCCACACAGAAGCGACAAACAGCCGAAAGTACACATTTCTAATCACTTTTAGGTCTCACAAATACCTGAACCTATACTAGTATTACATGATGCGGTTTGTTATTTTTAAGGTCAAACCAAGCACACTACAGGAGGAATATGCAACACAGAGAAAACTGACAGGAACCTTTGCTACTCCATTCTCCCACTCCTAACACCACCACCAACCCACCCCCGTCATATTTAGCTTGAAAATGTTTCAGTTTCCCTACAGATTCATACAGGAAAACCAAAAATGTAGATAATCCCTTCTCATACAGGGAAACCAAACTGCAGATTATCACCACGTCTTGACAAGACAAGAATTTACAAGCTTTAACATAGGGAGGTTTTCAGAAGAGAAGACGACAAGACAGCCGTAGAAGACACGAGTTTTCAGAGATCGGACAACGGAAGGGGTCTGACCTGACTTGGTGCCGGAGATGAGGTGGTAGTTGGCCAACTTTCTCCCCGTGGAGGGACTGGAGTGCAGACGGCTGGCCAGGGACACGGCTTTCCTGAACTTGGTCCGGGGCCTGCCGGGGAAGGAGCCCTGCATCCCAGCCAGGTTGTCCGTGGAGGAGTAGTTCCTCTCCTTCACCTCGGCCACCCGGGAGTGCTTCTCCACCGACAGCGACTTGACCCGCTGGAAGCTGGAGCGCCGAGGACCCGCGCCAGACGACGTTGCCGCTGTGGGTGAGGCTGTGCTGTTGGAGTAGTCGCTCTGCGCAGACCACTGTCGCTGCAACGGCCTGTGTTGGCGCTGGTGTTGCTGGTGGTGGTGGTGGTGGGGGTGGTGGTTGTAAGACTGGGGGTGGGTGGGGTAGTAGTAGTGCGAGTTGAGCGACTGTGAGTGCTGGATGGGCGGGTGGCGGGGCTGGAAGGGGAGGGAGGATGAGGATGAGGGAAGCTGGTTCTGAGGAGGGGGCGAGGTTCCGGGAGGGGTGTTGGGAGGGGGCGGCCCACGATGCCAGGTGGTGGACAACCCCGCGTCCAGCATCTGCACGATCTGGCTGGGGGAAGGCTGGGGCTGGGGAGGGGGAATGTGAGGCCCCTGCAGAGTCCCCGCACCCCCGGGGATCTGACCCTCCCCGGGCTGAGCCGGCGACGAGGACGCGGAAGAAACCTGATCGTGGCTCGCCGGCAACCCGTCGCCCGAAGAATCGTGCGGCAGATCGGCCGAGGAGAACAGCTGCTCGTAAGAACCGCCCACGGTGTCCAGACTCCTCCCCGCCGAGGACGACGCGGTGACCAGCAGCACGGAGTCCCCAGCGGAGTCCCCCAGCGGGTTGACGTACAGGTTGTGGCGAGCCTTGTCCGAGGGCGTGGTGGTGGCAGTGGCGGAGGGCGAGCTGTGCGGGTGGGTCTGGCACGAGGCGTAGGTGTCCGAGCTGGAGGCGGTGCTGCTCTGGCGGGGCAGCTGTTTCAGCTCGATGCAGCTCTTGTCCACGCTGCTGCTGCTGCGCTCCTCCGCGCTGCCCGTGCCGGAGCTGGAGCCCGCGCTGTGCCAGCTGTTGCCTGTCCGACTCTATTAGAGAGAAACAGACCACGCAAAGTTTTCACTGATGTCCGAGAAAAAAGGAGAAACGTTGAGAAAATAATGTAGATTACAGTGGAACCTTCCTTATAAGACCTTCAACAATAATCCAAATGAGGTCTTATAAAGGAGGGGTCTTGTAAGCGAGGTACTTTTAATACTTACAAAGAAGGGCAATGTCTCAGAGAAGTAGGTCTTATATGGGAGGGAGTCTTATATTGGGAGGTCTTATAAGGGAGGTTCCACTGTATTAACAAAGCAAAACACATGTACTTCACATATGCACACACGCGCGCACGCACGCACATACACATACACAAAC
>CM065681.1:37017520-37035020 GCA_017654935.2 Phymorhynchus buccinoides | reverse complement strand
TTTTTGTCAGTCTGTTATTTTTTTCCTTTTTATTTATTAATTAGGGTATCTCCGGTATAGCGACCACTCCGCTATTTAGGACAACGGACAGTGATCTCAGTCTGAATCTCTATGAACGAGCGTAATTTACCACTCAGTCATCCGACCACCCAGATCACAATGTTTTGTATAGTATAGTCAAAGAAAAGACTCAGGTTAAGCAAAAGCCACGGGAAAGTAAATTTAAAATAAGCGCGGATTCGCAATCGTTTGTGGCGTGCGACAATTGAAAACGAAACATCATTTTAAAGAGCAGCCTCAATTTGAAGTGCAGCCTCGATTTGAAGTGCGACAATTTTGTAGCCTCGATTTGAAGTGCGACAATTTTGGACCGACCGATAGACCGACCGACAAAGTGAGTTATAAGTTTGTGGCTTGAGCCACAAACAAAAACATCAAAGTCAAGGAAAGATAATAACGGAAGAGTTGTGACAATCAAAGGACATATCCTTCGTTAGCTTGGCTAGTTGGGTTTCGATGATCTCCTCCATCAGACCACGACAATAAAAACAGAGGTGGAGGCCATGTTTCATGAAAAGCAGCAGCAAACAAACGTGCATCCAGCATGTTTTGTTTGTTTTTTAGTAATAAGTGATTTTTATATGAATCAGACTTTGATGGTGGCATTTGTTTTACTTACGATACATAGTTTTTCTTTAATCTCCGATTTCGGTTTAAGGTGGGTTTTTTAAATGTGTTCTTGACATTTTTCAATGTATTTAATTCTGTCTCCTTGAAAACCGCCAATGTATGTATTTCTGTTTTCTTGAAATCCACCATTGTAATTATCTATTTCTGTCTTCTTGAAAACCAACAATGCATTTAGTTCTGTCTCCTCATAAACCGCCAACGAACGTATTTCTATTTTCTTTAACCCCTTGACTGCCACCAACGTATTACATACTGACCTGATGACATGTCATCAGATGAAAAGGAAGGACCCTGATATGCTGGCTTTTGCTCCAACATAATCAAGACAGTAATATCCCCAGACCATTTTCTCAGATTGGCTCTCTCAGTTGTCTTTTTCATGTCATGATTTGCCCAATTTATTTTTTTTCTTTTCTTTTCTCTCCATTCTAATAATTTATTGATGTCTTCTTGAAAACCGCCCATGTATTCAATTTTGTCTTCTTATAAGCCGCCAATGCATTAAATTCTGTCTCCCCATAATAAACCGCCAATGTATGTACTCCTGTCCTCTAGAAATTCACATTGGAAATATTTATTTCCGTGTTCTTGAAAACTGCAAATGTATTTTAGTCTTCTTGAAAACAGCCAAAGATTTTAATTATCTCTTCTTGAATGACCACCAATGCATAAATCGCTGTTTTCTTGAAATCCACCGTTGAAATAATTTATTTCTGTCTTCTTGAAAAACAAACAAACCATAAAATGCATTTAATTCTGTCTCCTTGAATGGCCGCCAATGTATTTATTTTTGTGTTTTTGAAAACTGTCAGCGTGCTGAGTTCTCCTCTCCCCCCCCCCCCCCCCCCACCCCCCCCCCCCCCCCCCCCCCCCCCCGGCTCTTCCTAGCCACATTCCCGCCTGACCAATTTTTCAATCTCCCCCGGTGTCTGTCTCCCCATCTCCTAAAGCCCTCCTTCTCTCCACCCTCTGGCTTGCTCGCCCCTGTTTTCCTTCACAGGCACAAGTTTTCTCATTATCGATTATCTGCCGCTGAAAGGGATCAAGATGGTAAGCCATTCAAATGTGATTCTGGTAGATCTTTGTTTCTTTAGGTTTTTTTAAATTTAATGGAGATGATGAATAATCAATGAGGATGAAAAGGAGGCAGAGGAAGGAAGAGGACGAAGAGGAAGAGAGAGAGAGAGAGAGAGAGAGAGAGAGAGAGAGAGAGAGAGAGAGAGAGAGAGAGAGAGAGAGAGATGGAAAGAGAGGAAAAAAACCCATGAGAGAGAGAGAGAGATGGTGGTGGTGGTGTGGGGGTGGGGGTGGGGGGGGGGGGGGGGGGAGGAAGCAGGCTGTAGTATTTTACATAATCTTTTTTGCTTGTTGTACTCAAATGTTTCAGCAAAATCGCTGTTACGTGTTGTAAATTTCTCAATGCATTTTGTTGAAAACTAAGAGAGAAAAAAAAAAGTCTGTCTCCAATTTATCTCATGTTCATTGCATGGCACAATTAACTATTCACAAGAAGGGTCACTCTGCAGGCTTGATAAACTAGCACATATTTTTTGGTTTTAATTATAGGAACTATAATGTTTATAAAAAAAAGCAACTAACAACCCAAACCCGTAGGTGATATCTTAAAAAAATAAAACAAACCTTCCACACTCCGTATGTTTGACACTTAAACATGAATTGAAAAATAAAATAGGATTTTAAAAGACAGTTGGAAGTGGACGTTTACACTTAAATTAGGATTGTACCATTTTGTCACACGGGCTCACGGATTTGTACACAGCAATATTGTCCCGAAATTATTGCTATTGAAAGAAGACCATAATAATAGCAACAATCAAAACGTAAGATAAGATAACAAAAAAAAGACTTTGAACAATAACTGTTATCAACGGTTATTTTATATAAAGCAAAAACACAATACGCCAGCAGTTACAGCCTTTGGGAACATTGAAGCCAGAAAGAAAACATTTAAGCTTTCTTTAAAAAAAAGTAAAACTCAAATTGTGTGACAAATGTGTTGTTTTGCAAACAATGACCCCCTCCCAAACAGTCCCATTAAAATCTGCGTGGGCAGACAGAACCATTTCTAAAGTATGGTTGGGTAAGCTTAAATCATGGGCATCATATCTAACAGCCCCCCCCCCCCCCCCCCCCCCCCCCCCCCCCCCCTCCCAAAGAACCACACGATCAATTTTCGGCAAAACTATACTTTAGACACCCTCCTCATGTTTACGACCCTCAATCTCAAAGTCTGCTTCTTTCAGATTTATGAAAACAATCCAAGGCTAAAGATAACCCTATCCCTTTAACGAGAATGGCAGAATGTTGGAATATTTCGAATCGAAAATTTGAGGGGTTGGGGGTTGGGGTGTGTGGATAAAGTACAAGAAAGCTCAATGTTCATTGCATTCAAGCCAGTACGTTAGGCCTATTCAATGGTTGAGGACTGGAACATGTTTCTGCGTACATAATATTACACACAAAAAAAGAAGAGAGAAAAACCAGAAAGGATCCTCGTCGAGGATGCAAACTACCTTCTGTTCTCACAAGAACTTGGGAGTGCGAAAAACAACTTGAAATTATGGTGCCAGTGTAAAAGATTGGAGGGTAGGGGGTGAAGATGGGGAGAGAGAGTGTTAGCAGGCGTGTCTAATTTTAGCTCAAAGGGCACGGGTCACGCGAGGCTCTCATTTGGGCGGAAAAGCGTGCCTTCCTTTTTATATATTTTTTTCTTTAACTTATTTTATTTATTTCTTAACCCTTTCGCCGCCAGCCATTTATCAGCCAAAAAATACCATTAAACTGGGTAGAGAAAACAAAATCTGCAATATTGCAAATTCCTCTGCAACATATATAACATTAGGCCTATCCTTACCTCCCAAAATAAAGAAAATAGGGTCTTTGGATAACAGGCCCTGATTTGATGCCTTTTAATGACATGGGTGTAAAACCATTGTGGTGCCAAAATGCGACATTGGCAGTGAAATGGTTAATGTCCGAGTCAGAGGTTTGTGCTTGAAGGTTATGATTTATTTCGCTTTTCTGACCCTTCAATATGGAGTTTGCGTGCAAGAAGAGAGCGAAGGAGAGAGAGAGAGAGAGAGAGAGAGAGAGAGAGAGAGAGAGAGAGAGAGAGAGAGAGAGAGAGAGAGAGAGAGAGAGAGAGAGAGAGAGAGAGAGAGAGAGTGAGCGAGAGAGTGAGTTAGAGAGTGAGAGTCAGAGCAAGGGACCGAGGGAGAGCAAAAACAATAAAATACATTTCAAGAGAGAGAGAGAGCGAGAGAGAGAGAGAGAGAGAGAGAGAGAGAGAGAGAGAGAGAGAGAGAGAGAGAGAGAGAGAGAGAGAGAGAGAGAGAGAGAGACAGAGAGGCAAGCAGAAAGAAGGAGAGAAAAACCCATAGAGAGCAACAACAACACAACACAACACTGCACAATACAATACAACAGAAACGCAACGCAACATAACAATACCACATAGCGCAATGTGACACAATGCATGCAACGCAACGCTGTACAACAAACACAATAACACAAAACAAAGCAGTCCACTCAACTCTAAGTCAAGCACTGACCTGTGACTGGGAAGAGGACAGCAGGGGAGGCGTGGAGGTCATCCTCTTCAACGATTCCTCGTCAGCGTCCAGCAGGTTGTTGGTGCTGTTGTTCTCACCCACCCCCACCCCTCCCGCTCCGCCACCCCCCCTCTCCCCTGCCCCCTCCACTTGCACCACGTGAGAGGGGCACCCCTCACCCCCGGCCTTCAGCCTCAGCAGACAAGCGGGAGGGGAATCGATCTTAGACCCCCTTCCGGCGGAGTGGGAGGCGGAGGAGGAAGAGGAGACCGAGCTATGCCGACGATGGCAGTCATCATCATCGTCGCGACGATGATGGCGACGATGATGGCGATGAAAATCGTTGTCGTCGTCGTCGTCCCCGCCGCTGGGCTGATCGTGGAGCTGCAGGTGTGGGGAGTGAGGGTGGTGGGGGTCTCCCGGTTTGTTGTGGTGGTGGGGGGAGTTGACCTCCATCAGGTCCACGCTGCGCGCGAAGGCGTCTCTGAGGTTGATGGAGTGGAAGGACACGATGCTGCCCGTCCGCTTGGCCTTCTCCAGGGCCTCCCGCCGCTTGAAGGCCTTCTCGCGCCGCATCTGGTCCTTGTAGAACTCGGCGAAGTTGTTGACGATGATGGGGATGGGCAGCGCGATAACCAGCACGCCGCAGATACAGCACACACTGCCTACCACCTTGCCTAGCACCGTCTTAGGGTAGATGTCGCCGTAGCCTACCGTGGTCATGGTGATGGCCGCCCACCAGAACGTCTCTGGAATACTTTTGTATTTCGTTCCAGGCTCGTCCTTTTCGGCGAAATACGCCAGGCTGGAGAAGAGCAGGATGGATATAGCCAGGAACATAAGCAGCAGACCTAGCTCTTTATAACTCCTCTGCAGGGTGTACCCTAACGACTGCAACCCCGTAGAATGTCTCGCCAGCTTCAAGATCCTCAGAATCCTCATTATCCTGAAAATCTGCACCACGCGGCGAACGTTCTGAAACTGTTCCGTGGTGCTCTTGTTAGTCTCGGTCAGACCTAGAGAGATGAAGTAGGGCATGATGGCTAGGAGGTCTATGACGTTCAGAGGCCCCTTGAAGAACTTCCACTTGTTGGGCGAGGCCCAGAAGCGGGCCAGGTACTCTAGGGTGAACCAGCCGATGCAGACGGCCTCCACCATGGCCAGCTCCTCGTTGTCCCCGGTGGCCGTGGGATTGTCCCGCTCCTGCAGGCCCGGGATGGTGTTGAGCGTCAGAGCGATGGTGGACAGCACGATGAACAGAATGGAAATGATGGCCAGCACCTGGAAGGACAAACACAGTGCGCCAGTCCTACAAACACACAGCGTAACTTCTCCAAGAGACCGGCCCTTACGCAGGCATTCGTCGACACCTTGTGCCCGTGCGATTGAGAATAACCTAACAGAACTAGCATAGCTTCCTCAACATGTTGGGCTCGTGTACAGAGCCTAACGTGAACTTCCCCAACAGACTGATCCGGATAAGGGCTTCCTCAAATCATAGACCTCAGGCAGGGTAATAGCTAATCAAGCGCCACCTTGCAAAGGGACTACAAAGACAGTCGTTAAGAGATGGAACCTGAACTCCAAACGATTAACACACAGGTCCACACAGAGGAAGCTGCATATGCCTTGACCACGAAACAGATCCCTGTCATTCTATTAGGTGGCCACATAGCTCTATTCCAGCAGATATGTCGCCACCCAAAGGACCAACAAGATATATATATATATATATATATATATATATATATATATATATATATATATATATATATATATATATATATATATATATATATATATATACTAGGTCCACAAACAAAATAACTACAGCGGCACCTATTGTGTAAGAGGGGTGGAGCCTGGAAAACAAAATTAATACCTACCAACACCCTATTTCGCAACTCGGACTTGAAAATACGCTAATCCCTAAATACTATAGCAGCGGAATGAAGTAAACGTAAAAAGAAAATCAGACCTAATATTTCAGAGGATGTGACTCTGAATAACAGAAACACTAGCTTCCATTTGGAAAGAACAACATCATTAACACGTGGATACGAATGAACTTAAAAAGAAAAGACCAACAAAACTTCTCAGAAAGAGACATTGCGAACCTTAAGAGGGAGACTCTAGAATGTAACTACATGTATCAGACAAAACATGTCAACCCGAAAGGATAGTTTGTTTTGTGAGTAAGGAGATCTAGAAAACAGGAGATCTAGAAAACAAGCGACCAAGAAAAGTGACCCTGAAAAAACATCAACTGAAGTTTAATGGGAACGCTACTATACAAATGTCACTGTAGACATAAAATATCTAGCGTGAGAAGGCAAGGGAGCCAATGAAAAGGTAAGAACAGGAGCATGGAAGGAAGATAAAAAAACAACAACAAAAAAGCCAAAGCCCCAAGAAGAATAGGGGCGAGGATGAATGAGAGGGGTAGAGATGGGGGAAGGGTGAAAGGTCGGGGGATGGGAGAGGGAAGATGGAGAAAATTAACGTTTACAAATGAGTTAACTATTCTTACGTATGTTTTGCCGATTTTGTTGTACACAGAGATTAATAGGGGGGGGGGGGGGGGGACGCGAACATGCATGGGTGTGAAACAACACAAAATGGCCGGGGTCCAGGAGTAATGTCCTCCTGCAGGTGAAGCAAATATTGATTTATGAAGGTATTTTAGTTTGCCTTTTCCACAATTTATATAAATGCTTATTTTTTAAAGTGTTTGAGAAATACAGTAAGATATAGTTTGACAAATTAAAAAAAAAAGGAACTTCAGATCTGTTTCTGGTAAAATTTACTAGCAGGAAACCCTGCACCCATGAACATGCAGTTGGCAACATGTCAAAGGTACAACAGGAAAAGATAGAAAAAAGAAAGGATAGAACTGGAAGCGTGCTCTCGCACGTACGCATACGCAGACACAGTTACGCACAAACACACATTGGCATTTAGCCACGCGCGTGCGCACACACTAATGCATGTGCGCTTGCATACGCTTCCTGATTTATATGCAACGTTGCACACACTCTAGTAATCTCTTTCTCTCTCGATTTCTCTCCCCCCCCCTCCCCCCCACACGCGCGCAATCCATTCACATGTGCTGCTTTTAGTTGTTTTGGGTAAAACTTGCTTCATCCATCTTCCTCCCTTATTCCTCGACTACTCGAAATGTAGGGAAGTGGGGAGGAAGGAATCGGATAAAGGGGGGAAGAGGGGGGAAGAGGGGGGACTAAATGTTATTTTTCCGTTCAAAAGACACATTGATTGTTGAACATACTTGAGGATGCATATACTTACACACACACACACACACACACACACACACACACACACACACACACACACACGCGCGCGCGCGCGCGCGCGCGCGCACGCCCACGCACTCCACGCACACACACAATTTTGACTTGACCTGACTTGACTTGAGACACACTCAGCACGCACACGCACACACGACATGCACGCACACACGCACGCACGCACACACACGCACACGCACGCACGCACGCACACACACACACACACACACACACACAAACACATTTTCCCATTTTCTTCCATCCCTTCTTCCACCTCATCCCTATCCGCTCTCATTGTTTCCACATCAATCTATCAGGAGATATAATGTCCTTTTTCATAACAAAGTTTGGTTGCACTTTTATTTTACCCCGTCTGTATAACACTTCGTCATGTACCCTAACTGCGTGTATTTGCTTGACATGACAATGCCATTATGCCACAGGGGAAAAGTAGTAAATGGGGTGGAGACGGAGAGTAAACTAGCAGCTACGCCCCGCGGTTGCTACGCCCTGCGCTCGCTTCGCTTTGCGGCAGCTTCCCCCCGTCACATATCTTTAGACTAGCAGTTGCTAGGATAGCACTTCATAATGTCTCCAACTGTAATCCATGTTTACGGAGCCCACTCGGCTCTCACTCTCATTGTGCTATTGGCCCTTCAAAATGTCTTCCACTGCATTACCCTGTCAATGTTGATCACGATTATATATATGGTTATAGTGGTCTAACGCCAACGGTTTTGAAATTATGAGCATTTGTTTTCAGAGCCCCCTCAGCTCTCACTCTCACTGTGCTATTGGCCCCTTCAAAATGTCTTCCACTGTCTTCCCCTGTTAATGCTGATCATATGGTTGTAGTGGTCTAACCCCAACGGTTTTGAAACTATGAGCATTTGTTTTCAGAGCCCCCTCAGCTCTCACTGTGCTACTGGCCCTTCAAACTGTCTTCCACTGCATTCCCCTGTTAATGCTGATCACAAATATATATGGTTGTAATGGTCTAACGCCAACGGTTTTGAAACTATGAGCACTTGTTTTTGGAGCCCTCTCGACCTCAGCTCTCACTCTCATTGTGTTATTGGCCCCTTCAAAATATCTTCCACTGGGTTTCCGCTGTGATCATGATCATGAATACAGTCAGACTCGGAATTCAGGCATTCACGATACTGCCAAAAAAATTCAGGCATTTCCGAGAATGACCGTTTTGATCTGTCATTTTCAGAAATGCAAAATGTTCAGACATTCACCGAAAATGACTGAAATGTCAACAATTTTTTTTCCCTATTTGACTATCGGTCAGTCAGATAGGAAAATGTTTATCTCCTATTTACCGAATCCGATTATAATCTGTAGCTGTTCTGGGTAGCATTACTGAGCGCTACTAGCATGCGAGTTTTGTGTTTTAAAAAAACCCCGATTTCACGACTGTTTGAATGATTATTTTTATATTGTGCTAAATACAACTTCTTTTTGAAGTTTATTTGAACGCACGTGAATTATTACTATTTTGTGAAAGAGTTCAAGTCACCATTTAGGGTCTACGGGATATTTTCATGCTAAGCTGACAATTCAGTTTTTGATATGAAAAGCCCCCTTGGGGATACGGGGGTCTTGTGCATAAATAGTTCTCCCACCTTCTGGAAGTTCTGTGCTTGTAACTTCCTCTAATCTGTCACTCTCTTTGACTCTGCCTTTTCCCTTTGCTTACTGTCATCTACTATCTTTCTGCCTTACCAGTCCATTCTCCTGCATTTTTTCACCGAAACACTTTCAAAAACATTTCCTCCAGCCGAAGTCGGACTTGCTGGGCCTAACTATTTCTTAGTTAGGCGCGTAATGGCAGCATGACGCATCTACGCTCATAATTGACAGGAAACTGTCTGAGCGATCGAAGAAGAAGAAGATATGAAAAGGAGTGCTACAGATGGTTTTTACGTAAAGGAAGGCCAGCATTACACGCACTAGATTTCTATATGCTCTACAAACCAAATATGAGAGTAAATGCCTGTTGCCGAAGGCAAAGTACTGATATCATTGATGAAATGAAGGAAGCACAGGCCGGGAACCAGAAGAAGACAGTACAAACTATTATAAAGATGAGCAATAGGCCTATTAATCTTTCTCTCTCTGTCTGTCTGTCTGTTTTTTCCTTTGTTCTTTGGTACTGTCTTTTGTTTGTCTGTCTCTCTTCCTCTCTGTCTGTCTCTCTCTCTCTCTCTCTCTCTCTCTCTCTCTATCTATCTCTCTTGCATTATGTTTCTTTGCTGGTCCCAACCCCACCAAACCCAAACTCCCCTACCCCTCATGTCCCTTTGAATTGTGGCCCATGGCCGATGTTCATTATAACACTTTCGTTCATTTGTTCTCTCTCTCTCTCTCTCTCTCTCTCTCTCTCTCTCTCTCTCTCTCTCTCTCTCTCTCTCTCTCTCTCTCTCTCTCTCTCATATTTTGAGCAGTGAACGTTTTGAAAAATACAAGTGTTTTAAACAGTCACTCGTTTTTGAGGATTATTTATCGTCTTCCCTGATAAAGAAATAAAGAGATGATTTCCGAAAAAGACAGATCAAAACGGTCATTATCGGAAATGCCTGAATTTTTTAGGCAATATTGTGAATACCTGAATTCTGAGTTTGACTGCAACATATATATATATATATATGGCTATATGGGTCTAACGCCAACGGTTTTCAACGGTTTTCAAATTATGGGCACTTTTATCCAGACAGACCATCATCATGTAACAGCTTCAAGGTCAATTAATGTAAAGGTCAAGGTCAAGTGGCTTTTAAATTTCTCCAACGTCATTCCTTAGATCATGGTGATCAAGAATATAATTATATGGTTTTGTGGGTGGGTGTAAACAGCCACAGGTATAAAAGAGAAGTTCAACAGTCAAGGTCAAGGTCATTTGGATAATCAATACTTTGCACCACACATGACGAGGCAGTCTACCAATCTGCCAACTTTGAAGCTTGTAGCTGAAACAAATGTGAAAGATATGGCCCAAACACAAAGTTGACACCTCCGAGGTATATGTCCTTGACCTTCACCTTGATTGGTACCCAATATTCCAAATCACCCTTAGTCAATCCACCCCTGTCCCGAGTTTGAACATTGTAAGTCAACGATATGAAAGATATGGCCTCAAGAAAACATTTCAGGTAATATACCATCATAGTTATGAAGGTCAAGGTCAGCACGCTTCTAGTTTTTTTTATGGGTCCATTCCTGCACTGTGATACACCAACACACAAACTGTGAAGTAATTTTGCTCATTGGTTCATGAGATACAGCTCGGACATGGAATTACACAAAGGAAATTTCGGTTTTGTGGGTCTTCCTTGGTGGAGGTTTGCACTGGCGGTTCAAACTCCAGGATCTGAATAGGGTGTGATATGCTAATCAATAATATATATGGCTATAGGGGTTTATGTCCAACGGTTTGGGCACAGACAGACAGACACACACACATTTTAGCCGATTATAGAAGTAATTGAAGGTCAAACTTCAAGGTCAAAGTCAGAACGCCAATAATTTATGTTCAGGTGTTTTCTACTCAAGTTGAAACACCCACACACAAAATTTAAAGCGATTCTGTCAAGCAAAAATGTGAAAGATTTGGCTAAAACACGAATTTATAGACTCTAATCACTTTCAAGGTCTATCGATGTTCTTGACCTTGACCTTGTTGAGTACCCCATATGCAGAACTACCAAAAGTCAATCCACATACATGCCAAGTTTGAAGTCTGTAAGTCCAATAGTGTGGAAGATATGGCCCCTAAACGGAATTTCGGTTTTCAAGGTCATACGTCAAGGTCAAGGTCAGCACGGTCACAATGTTTCTATGGGACCATCTGCGTACTATGATACACCCCCACACTAAATTTGAAGCGATTATGTGCTCGGGTTCATGAGTTACAGGGCGAACAGACACACACAGACAGACAGACGCCAATTGAATTTTATTATGTAGGTATAGATGCGGATTTACAGTGCCCTGAACTTTTAGCTGTCTCCTCTACTTCCATCGACATTATGTCTCGCAGTTGTTCAATTAATTAGTTCCCGAGCTAAGCTTCGGGAAGTATTGTTTTTGTTTCATCCGTCCGTCCGCCCGCACAAGGCTGTATCTTAAGAATTGTTGCAAGGAATCGTTTCAAATTTACTGTGGTGGTGCATCATGCTACACAACAGGTCTCATACAAAAATAATAACCATGCTGACCTTGATCATGAAGTTTGACCTTGAAAATGTAAATTTCTTCTTGTGGCCATATCTTTCAAATCGTGGGACTTACAATGTTCAAATTTATTGTGCAGATGCATTGGCTCATGGTTATTTCGAATATTTAGAACAAGAAAGGTCAAGATCAAGGTCACAACGGTTATAGTCTGCCGATAGGCCATCTGTAACCGGTCATTTATTACAACAACGCATTTTTGAGACATTTGTTATTTAATACGCTTTTTTGCAATTGCTCAGTTTCTTGTCATTGGAGCGTAGCTGCGTCATGCTGCTGTTATGTGCCCAAGTTCAGCCGCTCGGGAACTTATTTGCCGCTCGGCGATACACTTGTTCGCCTTATTTCTGTACGCGTTACTACTCCGATCTTCTGTATTTTATGTCACAGTTTCTTATTTTCGCACTGCTCCCACCCCCACCCCCACCCCTCCCTTTACTCCAAAGTGCTGCAACACCTTCAACGGTTATGAATTTGGCTGCTAACGGAAAGAAGACTAATAATAAAAGAAGATCACTTATTTCAAGAGCAGAGCGAACTCAAAGTTATTTGCAAGAAACGCGTCGAGATCACCAGGAAAACACCCTTTACAGAGATCGCAACACTCACTTTGCTCTGGTTTCCCAGAAATCAAACCGTCAAATCGTCGATCACTCCTTGGCGGAGGTGCTGGAAGTCAAATTCTTTAATTGAAAAAGAAGGCATGTGCCTTCTCTTTTCTAATGGCCGCCTGAGCTTAGACCAAATCGTTTGCACGAAATTTTCACAACACAAGCATTTTTATTTATTTATTGTTTTATTTTATTCAGTTTACCTAAAGGAGTTTGGCTCACAAAAAAGAAAATAGTTCCAATTTTTGTTTTTACTGCACTACAAAAAAGAAAAAGCTTCAACCACAATGAGTGACCTCCACCCACCCCACCCAAAATGGCTTCTCTCTCCGGGATCTCCGCCAAGGAGGAATCGCCGTTTTTGACGGTTTGATTTCTAGGGAACCAGAGCAAAGTGAGTGTTCCGATCCTTGAAAAGGCTGTCTTTCTTGTGATCGCGACGTGTTTCTTGCAAAACCTTATCCGTCAGGGTCCATCTTTAAACTAGAGTTGGTCCCTTCACGAACGTTTGCCTATTGACAGAGCTTTCTAGTAATGATTCTCTCGCACTCTATCAGTCTCACTACCGCTGTGTAACTGATACACGGCTACCTCGTTAAACGCCCACTCACTTATTCGATCGCTCTGAAAAGTCAGAAGAAGCGACCTTGAGTTATCGCCCCTCTCCCCCCCCCCCCCCCCCCCCCTTTGTTGTGATGAGGGTCGTGTTGTGATAATGATACTTTTTAGTAGAGGGAGAAATGAATACATCACTGTAATAACAACCAAGTAGGAAAAGTGGAATGGTAAATTGGGGTGGGGGGGTATGAAGAATGCGTAGAGAGAGAGAGAGAGAGAGAGAGAGAGAGAGAGAGAGAGAGAGAGAGAGAGAGAGAGAGAGAGAGAGAGAGAGAGAGAGAGAGAGAGAGAGAGAGAGAGAGAGAGAGAGAGAGAGAGAGAGAAAGAGAGAGAGAGATGGGGAGAAGAGATGTGGGGGAGATGGAGAGAGAGATATCATATAGTAATAAGCCAAGTGTCCGAGTGTGTGTCTGTGTGTGTGTCTGAAACACAAAACGGGCCTTATAACTCCGCTTCAAATTTGCTGTGAGCCCTCACGGGGTGATGGCAACGGCAACCGAGGCGGCCGTATCATTTGCGCGGTTTCGCAAATGCGCGAAACGCGCATCCGCCGGCCTCTCTCCGGCGTTTCTGGGCCGATTGCCTTCCAATTTGGCAGGGGACGGTGACTATCGGTGTGCCAAACCGGAAGCGAATCGGTTCAGAAACGCGTGCGCTATACGCCGCTTCACCTTTTCACGAATAACTCCGCCGTTGGTGGGGGGGGGGGGGGGGGGGGGGGGGCAGTGGAGATTACAAGGGGATGACACTACACGTATCTGTATTATTAAAAAATCGGGACTTTACTGGCTTAGCACTGCCTCCGGGCATTGCCTCCAGTATTGTTCCCACAATCTTTGTATTTACAAATGCCCCACATGCCGAAAGGCCGAACTAAGTTGACTTTCAGTTCTTTTTTCTGTTTTTGTCCTTTGCCAATCTACGATCACAAACGAGTAAGTTTTCGTTCAGGTTTGTTTCCTTTTTTTGTTTGTTTGTTGTTCTTTTCTGTCTGTCCTAAGGATCTCCCGAACCGCTTGACCGAATCACTTCAAATTTTGTGTGGTGGTGTGTCCCTATGAGAGGAAGGCATCCGCATGAAACTTTTCGCCACTCTGACCTTGACCTTGGCGTATGACCTTGAAAACCCAAAATCGTTAAGGGGCCATAACTTCCACACCGCAGGTCCTGGAGTCATGAAACTTGGCATGGATGTACTTTCGCTTATGGCCGTTCTGATGATGGCGTATCGATGAAGGTCAACGTCAAGGTCAGGGAGATCGGTATGCCTTGAAAGTGGTATGGGTCTAATAATTGTTTTTTTCTGCCCCACGCATATCTTCCGAACCGCTTCACCGAATCGTTTCCAATTTTGTGTGGTGGCATGTCACCATGAGAGGAAGGCATCCGCGCATAAATGATCGCCATCGTGACCTTCACCTTGGTGTATGACCTTGACAACCGAAAATCTTTAAGGGGCTGTAACGTCCACACCGTTGGTCTTAGGGACTTCAATCTTGGCATGTAAGTACTTTGGCATATGTTTGTTCTGATGATTGCATACTGATCAAGGTCAAGGTCAAGGTCATGGAGATCGGTAGGCATTCAAAGTGGTAGGGGTCTAAAAATTGGGTTTTCAGCCACAAAAGTAAAAATATAATATTTCGCGGACCTGGCGAAACTGGTACTCAGCGTTACCGGTACATGGCGTTACCTGTACTAGGCGTTACCAGTACGGGGCGTTGCGCTAGTATATGTAAAGAGAGGGTGGAGGGAGAGAGAGAGAGAGAGAGAGGGGGGGAGGCACAGAAGGAGAAAAGAGATGTGGGGGAAGTGGGGAGAGAGAGAGAGAGCTAGTGAGAGAGAGAGAGAGAGAGAGAGAGAGAGAGAGAGAGAGAGAGAGAGAAGAGAGAGAGAGAGAGAGAGAGAGAGAGAGAGAGAGAGAGAGAGAGAGAGAGAGAGAGAGATGGGCAGGGGTGGGAATAGAGAGTAAGAGTGAGAGAGAAAACAAAGAGGGATAGAGAGGTAACGTGATATATAGGGAAGAGAGACACAGGGAGAGGCAGAGACAAAGACAAATAGAGAGGTTATATAAAAACATGAGACGAGGCGGAAGAAAGATGGATGAGAAGCTTAGAAGCTGAGGAACTGAGATTTAGAATGTGAAGATTACAAGAAGTAAAGTGAGAGAGAGAGAGAGAGAGAGAGAGAGAGAGAGAGAGAGAGAGAGAGAGAGAGAGAGAGAGAGAGAGAGAGAGAGAGAGAGAGAGAGAGAGAGAGAGAGAGAGAGAGAGAGAGAGAGAGAGAGAGAGAGAGAGGGGGTTCTAAAAGTAAATTTGCACGTCCTGTAGGAGGGCCCGAGGGGGTGCAATGAATCCTCCCATCTTGCTCTTAAGACATAATTATTACAGTATTATTCTTATTATTAAACCCTCCACAGATTGTTTAAAAAGTGGTGGCAACCCTGACATGGCCTTAGTATCGACGGGGCTATCATTTTAATCTTAATCTTAATCTCCACAGATTTCAGCATATTTCTTAACTGGTCACACCAGCTCCAGATAATTATATAAATGAAAAAACAACAAGATCAACAAAAACAAGCAAACAAACAACAGCAACAACAAAAACACCAGTAAGAAACCCAATGGTGCTGTTTACAAGACATTTGCCAAGACAAACAGAACAAACATTTAAATAATAAGGACGAAGGTCGATGCTATAAGGTCATCGATACTTAGCATAGTTACGATATAACCATTAAGCCAATAATGTACAAACCTACCAGATTTTAAGACTGCAACTTGCGAAGTTGTGAAAGACATGACCAGGGTCGGTATTCACGTTGAGATAGCATGAGACTTAGCATGATGCTAACTTAGAAGCTCTTACAATGTCCTATAGGATTTAATAGGACTTTGGAAGAGCTTCTAAGTTAGCATGATGCTAAGTCTCATGCTATCTCAACGTGAATACCGACCCTGACAACAAATTGACACGCTTATGCTCAAGGTGAAAGGTCAAGATCAACAAGGTTATCCTGCAGGACGCATTAGCTTCTGGTAATATACCATCACAGTTATGAAATTGAAATCAATTCTGCGCACTCGTTTGTGGGATATTGCGTGATATGTCGAAAAACAGGGAACGCAACGACTGTCTGAATCACTACTGTCAGAATCCTTCATCTTTGGCGGCTCCGTATTAGTGACGTCATAATGACCAAACTATCACGTCTGTTAGAACGATAGCCTCACGACTGTCCGAATGCTCTAAAATGCTTACAGTGTGTGCATGTTTGTATGCATGGGCCTGCATGCGCTTGTTTAAATGTATGCGTTTAGGTGTGTATCTGTGTATGTTAGTCAGTCGTTTCCGACTACGACTACCACATAGCAGACGGGGCAGATTCTATTCTGGCGGGCTGGGATATATTTTGTTTATAGTGAAAATGTTTGACCATGATACATCCCCACTCTCTCCGCCAACAGGATTTGAGGACAGCTGGCGTTGGGGATGGTTCCCAAAGGCCAACCCATCCCTTTGGCTGAAGCACCAGATCTGAGGCAAATGCCCCCTCGTTTGAGAGTCATAGTCTTCAACAAGGACTAAATTGCACTATGATTTTTAATTACTCTAGAAAACCATCATTGCAACAATTCTCGTGTTACTGTTGGCTCCTACTACATGTATATACAACCAATGATAAAAAGCCATTTGAGTAAAGGTTGTGCATACTTGAGAGAGAGAAAGAGAGAGAGAGAGAGAGAGAGAGAGAGAGAGAGAGAGAGAGAGAGAGAGAGAGAGAGAGAGAGAGAGAGAGAGAGACAAACAAATGACAAATGACAAATGTTGAATTGTGTATAGGCCCGTGACCCGTTACAACAGCACAAAAACAAGCGAGAAATAAGCAAATCTTAAACATAAGATTAGATCACAAAATATTGCGTGAATGATGAATGAAACAAAATGCATACTAAACAAACAGAAGGAAACATAACCTCACACACAAAAATACTCAAGCATCATAGCATACATCTATGCCTTAAAGATAACATAAAATAGTCGAAAATGTCATTACTCTAAGTTTGCAGGATTACTGGTTAGCGCTACGTTTCAACGCAAGAAAAAGGTATTTGGACAAATTAAGTTGGCTGTCAAGATCACGGTTAAGAATTCTTACACACTGGTTCTGCCTGGACAAATAACTCCCTGGACTCTTAATGGAATATTTATATCTTGAGAGAGAGAGAGAGAGAGAGAGAGAGAGAGAGAGAGAGAGAGAGAGAGAGAGAGAGAGAGAGAGAGAGAGATTAAGACAGACAGACAGACAGACAGTGTGTGCGTGCCTACATGCGCGCGCGCGTGTGTGTTTGTGTATGTGTGTCTGCGAGTGTTTGTGTGTCTGTGTCTGTCTGTGTGTACGTCTGCCTGTCTTTCTAAATTCGGACAGCCGTGCTCTGAAGAGTCGTTCTTCGCACAG
>CM065681.1:37012520-37015020 GCA_017654935.2 Phymorhynchus buccinoides | reverse complement strand
TAGCGTTTTTACACACAAGCGCGCGTGCGCGCGCACACACGCACACACACACGCACGCACGCATACACAAACAGAGTAAGACACGCGCGCGCGGACGCACGCAAGCCCACCCCCCCTACATTTCTCAGCTCTCCCCGCATTTTCACACTTGCCTTTCTTACCAAACATTGAGCTGTACTTTATGAACCTTTTCAGCTAATTATGTTTGTTGAATAATTAATCGCAGTCATGATAAAGGCCATTATCTAATAGTACCCCCCCCCCCCCCCCCCCCCTATGTCAGTAGTGCAGTACCGTAGAGCATTTGTCACAGTCCTGGTTCATTGCGTTTTTCCGTCTTGCCTTTATCTTCTACTATTATTGAATGCATGTGTTTAATTATGTAAATGGATGAAAATTAGTGTTAAATATAGCAAAGTAGGATGAAGTACTCAATCTGCAGTAAGAAAAGCAAGACTGAAAAAGTGGAAACAACCGAGAAATGGAGAACTGGGGGGGGGGGGGGGGGGGGGGGGGGGGGGGGGGGGGGGGGGGGGGGGCGCATCTTTACCTTTACCGAAATATCATAATTATTCAATGTTCCATCAATCAAAAGTTCCCGTTTATTGATGCCTTTAAAACCATGCGCCCCGTCCACCCCCCCCCCCCCCCCCCCCTCTTACACGAAAAGAAGATGGGACGCGGATCCAGAAAATAATATATTCTTGGCTATCTATTTCTCGTACACACCATTTTTTGTCCGTCACCGAAGATAACGGACTTTGCGATGGGCTGGTTTGTATTTTTTTTTAGTCCGTCACCAAGACGGACTATTGCGATGGGCTGGTTTGTATTCAAATTTGGCATGAAGGTACTTTGGCTTATGCCCGTTCTGATGGTGGCATACCGATCAAGGTCAAGGTCACGGTCCGGGCGATCCGTAGGCCTTGAAAGTGATAGGGGTCTACACATTGGGTTTTAAGCCATATTTTCCACATTGGTACTTGACAGAAGCGCTTCAGATTGTGTGTGGTACTGTATACCCTAGAGAAGAAAACATCCGAGCATAAATTATCACCATGCTGACCTTGACCTTGAAGTGTGACCTTGAAAACCGAAATTTCCTTCTTTGCGCTATATGTTTCTTCTTCAAGCTGTATCTCGTGAACTAGAAGACAGAATCCCTTCCAATTTTGTGTCAGGATGTGACACTCTACGGGGTGTCGCAAGCGCGTGGCATTGCTGGTGACGGACATGTCTGCCGCTCGGCGACGCCCTTGTTTACTCCTATCTTGATAGTCTCACGTTAATGTGACAGCAAATTGTGAATTATCTCTGTTTATTGTTCCTTGACGATCTACGATCGCAGAGGCGTTTAATTTTGTCGCGGTTTGCTTCTTTTTTTGGGGTGTGTCCGTTCCAAGGAAATCTCCCGAACTGCTTGACAGAATCGCTTAAACGTTTGTGTGGTAGTGTGTCACCAAGAGAGGAAGACATCCGCGCATAACATATCGCCATTGTGACCTTGACCTCGGTGCATGACCTTTGTGTATGACCTTGAAAACCGAAAATCTTTAAGGGGCCATACCTTCTACACCGTTGGAATTAGAGTCTTCAAACGTGGCATGTAGGTGCATTGGTTTATGATAACTCTGATGTTGGCATACCGATTAAGGTCAAGATCAAGGTCAGGGAGATCAGTAGGCCTTGAAAGTGGTAGGGGTCTACAAATTGGGTTTTAAGACATATTGTCCACATTTTTACTTCTCAGAAGCGCTTCAGATTGTATGTGGTTCTGTATCCCCTAGAGTAGAAGACGCCAGAGCATAAATTATTGGCGTGCTGACCTTGACCTTCAATTGTGACCTTGAAAACAAACAAAACATCCTTCTTTGCGCTATATATTTCTTGTCTGAGCTGTATCTCGTAAACTATAAGATAGAGTCCCTTCACATTTTGTGTGAGGGTTTAATACTTAGAGTACAATACATTGGTACATACATTATGAACCGGGAAGTAAATGTCGCCGAGCGGCAGACATGTTTTCGTTTTTCTTCATCCTCTGATATCTTGTGAAACGCTGTATTGAATCACTCTAAATGTTTTGTGTGTGTGTGTGTGTGTGTGTAAAACCCCACTGATTAAGGGTGTGCACTCCGGTAAAGGAGAGGGTGTAATACTAATTCTCCTTGTTTTCTCTACCCACCATTTGTACGTTACTCCAAAAGGTACGGCAGTCATTTTTTCATCTTCTTGTAATACTAAGAGTATAAGACATTGCAGCTCACAAAATGTACCACGTGGGGTTTAAATGTCGCCGAGCGGCAGGCATGTCTCAGTGTTAAGGGTGTGCACCCCAGCGATTAAGGATGTGCACCCCAGTAAACGATGTGCATTCCAGATTGCAAGGAGATTTTTTTCAGGTACAGGCGGGGCTAGGATGTGAGGGACAGGGGAGATACAGGGCAGGGCAGGTACAGGGCGTAGCGAGCAAAGGACGTATCTGCCGCTCGGCGATGCC
>CM065681.1:37002520-37007520 GCA_017654935.2 Phymorhynchus buccinoides | reverse complement strand
CACACAGGGATTCTCCCCCATTCGCTGCTCTCTTCTACCTCTTTCCCACCCCCCTCCCTTTAGTGCCTCACATAAGTTACCTTTCCATCAGTGCAACTCTGATGGGGTGCTAGAGAGAATGAGAGAGAGAGAGAGAGAGAGAGAGAGAGAGAGAGAGAGAGAGAGAGAGAGAGAGAGAGAGAGAGAGAGAGAGAGAGAGAGAGAGAGAGGGGGGGGGCAGATAGATAGACAGATTGATATATATAGAGAGGATCTAGGAGTAAGAGAGAAGGGACAGAGGGAAAGTCGAATAGAGACAGAGGAGGAAAGAGATAGATACTATAGACAGATTGATAGAGAGTTAGAGAGACAGAGAGAGGGGGGGGTAGAGAGAGACGCGGAGAGAGAGAAACGCGGAGAGAGAGAGAGCGGGGGGGGGGGGGCAAAGAAGGGACAAAGGGAAAGAAAGATAGATACATTGACAAGAGAGAGAGAGAGAGAGAGAGGGAGAGAGAGAGAGAGAGAGAGAGAGAGAGAGAGAGAGAGAGAGAGAGAGAGAGAGAGAGAGAGAGAGAGAGAAAGAAAGAGAGGTGTGAACGTGTTTGAGTGTGTGTGTGTGTGTGTGTGTGCGCGTTGTGTGTGTGCGTGCGCGTGCGTGTGTGTGTGTGTGTGTGTGTGTGTGTGTGTGTGTGTGCAAATAAATAAAATGCGGACGGTAAAGGGATACCTTAACATCAATTAGCCCCTGAGTGATATAAACACATTTAAAGTAGCCTAGTGCTAGCATTTTTGTCTGATTATATAATTATTTTCTTAATGAAACGATATTGACTTTAAATGATCCTTATAATTGAATGAATACAATCAAAATACGAGGGGAAA
This sequence comes from Phymorhynchus buccinoides, assembly GCA_017654935.2. Classification (NCBI taxonomy): domain Eukaryota; kingdom Metazoa; phylum Mollusca; class Gastropoda; order Neogastropoda; family Raphitomidae; genus Phymorhynchus; species Phymorhynchus buccinoides. The sequence continues at coordinate 37,006,659 of CM065681.1, read as the reverse complement.
AAAGCATCAAAACAGCACACATACACTCTCTCTCTCACGCACACACAGACACATACACGCACACGCGCGCACACGCACACGCGCGCACGCACACACGCACACACACACACACACACGCGCGCGCGCGCGCGCACACACACACACACACGCGCGCGCGCGTGTGCGCTCATACACACATGAAACAAAAATAGCGAAAACAGATACATTACCTGTAGTATCCTACTTGGCACAAAACAGCCACAAGAATTTTTAAAAGGAGCGAAACAACCCGGCAGCCTTGCCAAAAATACCAAACCGAGTAAAATAAACACATTCTTGACTACCTACACGTACCCAAAATATGTAAATCTCCAGCTACAAAGTCTGAGAGTATACAAACGACAAGCTAAATTCTGCCTAATAAGAATCGACTGAAAGTAATGGGTTTAAAAAAAAAAAAAACTATGAATAAAACAAACAACCTTAACATTAAGTGGGCTTCAACGATTGAGAAAAAAAACCCTGTTCAAATCTTCTCCATTATAACCTTTACATTGTTGAGCGTGCACACACGCACATATTTTTTTAAATTAGAAAAGCAAAATTAAGTAAATTTAAACAATGTCAAACTCAAACAACACACCCATCATCATCAGCGAGAGAGAGAGAGAGAGAGAGAGAGAGAGAGAGAGAGAGAGAGAGAGGAGAGGAGAGAGAGAGAGAGAGAGAGAGAGAGAGAGAGAGAGAGAGAGAGAGAGAGAGAGAGACTCGAGAGAGAGGGTGAGAGAGAGAGGAGGAGAGAGAGACGGGAGAGAGAGAGAGAGAGAGAGATGAGAGAGAGTGATGAGAGAGAGAGAGAGAGGAGAGAGAGGAGAGAGAGAGAGAGAGAGAGAGAGAACGTGAACTCAAAATGTCTTTATCAAACTTGATAATAACACAAGGTATCCCACCCTCCCCATCTCTCTCCCCCTCCCCCTCTCTCAATTATGTGAAATCAAATGGCTTAATTAAAATTGATCATAACACAAGGCATCCCACCCTCCCAATCTCTCTCTCTCTCTCTCTTGAAATAATGTGAAATCAAATGGCTTAATTAAAATTGATAATAACACCAGGCATCCCACCCTCCCAATCTCTCTCTCTCTCTCTCCTCTCTCTCTCTCTCTCTCTCTCTCTCTCTCTCTCTCACTCTCTCTCCTCTCTCTTGAAATAATGTGAAATCAAATGGCTTTATCAAACTTGGCACTGACAGACTATCCCCCTACTCTTCCGATTTCTTTCTGTCTCTGTCTGTCTGTCTCGTTCCTCTTCCTCTCTCTGAAATGAAATCACATTAAATGGCCTTATTGAACGTGAGACAAAACAGACGAGATACCCCCTCCCAATCCTCCTTCTCCCTCTCTCTGAAATCCATAAGATCAAATTGGCTTTATTGAACTTGACACTAACAGGCAAACAGCCACATTCCCCGTATCCCGCCCATACCCCTCTCTCTGCAATGCCAAACACACACAGATACACGCACACACAACAATACACACAAACGCACGCACACGCACGCACGACACACAGAGACAGAAGAGAGAGAGAGAGAGATGAGAGAGAGAGAGAGAGAGAGAGAGAGAGATTTTGAGAGAGAGAGAGAGAGGATGAGGAGAGAGAGAGAGAGAGGGAGAGAGAGAGAGAGAGAGAATCCTCGAGAGAGAGAGAGAGCCTGGAAGAGAAGCAACTCAGAAAGAGAGAGAGAGTTTTAATGTCAGACCTCCGGCCGAGGGAACATTGAGAGAGAGGTTGACGGCAGATACAGGGACATAACGAGTAGATACGGACCGGATGAGAGAGATGAGAACAGGAGAGGAGAAATGAGAGAGAGAGAGAGAGAGAGAGAGAAGTTGAGAGAGGCCTCCGGCCTATAAGAGGGAGAGGAGAGAGAGAGAGAGAAAGAGAGGAGAGAGAGAGAGAGAGAGAGAGAGAGAGAGAGAGAGAGAGAGAGAGAGAGAGAGAGAGAGAGAGGGAGAGAGAGAGAGAGAGAGAGAGAGAGAGAGAGAGAGAGAGAGAGAGAGAGAGAGAGAGAGAGAGAGCGTATCAATAGCTTTTAACAAATTTGACAAGCTCATGACTTTCTTTCCTGTTTTCTATCCCGCATATCCGTGTTTGTCTCAAAGTTTGCTTGTTTGTCTATCTGCCTGTACGTCTGTCTGTCTCTATCTATCCATTAGTTTCTCCTCTTATCTGGGCTGATCGTTATCCCGAAGCTTGCTTTCAAGAAAACCACTAGGACTGTGTATGTTTCCTCCCGCCTCTCTCTCTCTCTGCCTCTTCAATTCAGTCTCTCTATCACAGCACACACACACGCGCACATATGCACGCACGCACGCACGCGCGCACACACACACGCGCACACACGCGCGCACACACGCACACACACACACACACGCATACACACAGAGGAGCGCCTGTCAATGTTAATAAATGCATTAACTTTAACAATGCGCAGGTTCTACCTCTTTCGATCTGTCAGTCCATCGTATTCAAATCTGTCTCTCTCTCTCTCTCTCTCTCTCTCCCCCTCTCTCTCTCTCTCTCCAACACCCACTCTCTCCCCTTTTCTTTCTCTCATAGCTCATGTCGATTCTGATAGCTTCATTATACTTGACACAAAGCACACCGTGTCTCTCCCCTCTCTCAGTCCGTCTTTCTGTCTCCCGATATCTCCCTTTCTATATAATTATATATTTATATGTATGTCTTTCTGGTTTTTTCTATATACCCCTGTATCTGTTCTCTGTCCCTCTTCTCTCTGTACCCATCTGCCTCTCTCTCTCTCTCTCTCTCTCTCTCTCTCTCTCCCTCTGTTTGCTTGTGTCTCTGTCTCCCCGCCTCCTATATGTGTCTTTATATGTACCTGTCTCTGTCTCTCTGTCTTTGTCTCCCCCCCCCCTTCCCTTTCTCTCTCTCTCTCTCTCTTTGTTTGTGTCTCTGTCTCTCCGCCTCCTATATGTATCTTTCTATGTATCTGTCTGTCTCTCTCTGTCTTTGTCTCTCTCCCCCCCCCCCTCTCTCTCTCTCTTTCTCTCTCGTGTTTTAATGCTCTTGTAATCAGAAATCAGTGTCTTTCTGAAATGTAAAAACTGCACGATATGTCTCTTTGAAAAATCTTTTGTTTCTCAATATTGTTTTGGGACAGGGCCTATATACACACACACAAACACGGACGCGCACACACACACACACACACTCTCTCTCTCTCTCTCTCACACACACACATAGACATACACACACACGTACACATATGCACCTCTTTAATAGATAGCTTAGAGTCAAAACGGACTATCTTTGATATTCCATTGACATATTGAACTTATTACGAAAACTAATGACTTGTATAAAAAAAAGACTGCTGAAATATAAAAAGCAAAACCACCTTTTTATATTTCTGCAGTCATTGTTTAATACAAGTTATTAGTTTTTTTTAAAATAATAAATCCAATATTACGTCAATGGACTATCTAAAGATAGTCTGTTTTGACTCCAAGCCATCGATTTTTTTATTTTTAATTTTTTTTTAAAAAATAAATAAAAATAACCCTCTCTCTTTCTGACTCTCATAGAACATGCACCTCCCGAACACCACACACACACACACACACACACACACACACAGCACGCTTTTTAGTAAAATAACAAAATAAACAGTTGCAACCGTAAAACCAACCGCGCACAGATAACAATCAATGTAACGGACACATACACACTCGCGCGCGCGCAAACCCCCCAGCAACAACACACAGGATAAATGGTTGCCCAGAATAAATAAGAAACACGTCAGAAGAAAAAACAAGTGACGAAAGAATCACATACAAAAACAGAACAGGGAAAACAGGACAAAGGAACAGACTGGGTGGGTAAATAAACGGGGCGTATTGAGAGAGAGAGAAACTTGAAACTTGAACTTTATTTTTCAAGGATAAAGATTTTAGGCAATCTTCCAATCTGTTCTTGGTACATATACGAACATAGAATACAAACATGGCAAGGCAAGAGAGAGAGAGAGAGAGAGAGAGAGAGAGAGAGAGAGAGAGAGAGAGAGAGAGAGAATCGCATAGGAAAACCCCCCCACTCAGATACAAAACGAGAAAGAGTCAGAGAAACACAGAGTA
>CM065681.1:36982520-36985020 GCA_017654935.2 Phymorhynchus buccinoides | reverse complement strand
ATTGTTTGTTCTCGGGCGCCTTTGCTCTTTACTATTAACACTGTGCCATCTTATTCCATTATGTTATCCACATTCTTCATTCGTTTTACATTAGTTCTTACGTTTCCCTTTTAAAAATTGTTTTTCTTAAAAGGTAAGTTGTTTGCAACGCGAACGTTTCCTTTATGACATGTCTGTTACATCAGTCACGTTGGGCCGTGGAATGCTGTATTTTCTACATTCGCCAGGAAAGAAGCATTCTTGCTGCCTTGTACCACTGAACATCCCCCCCCACCCTCCGCCCCCCAATGCTCCCCAACCCCGTCCCACTTCCCTGCGTATTTGTTTACCTTTTGCGCCGTGCAAACATTCTTCTGTGCGCAGTATTGTGTCATTGTCAGCACGTCCTCTCCATGTTTTATTGTATCGGGGTTTTTTTCTTCTTTTTTTGTTTTGGTCCATAAAGTGCACATTCTTGCAGAATGAATTAGTCTGCTACATTCTTTCTAGATTTGCTATACCGTATGATGTGCACGTTCCTGAGGAATTGCATGATACCGTAGATGACGTGTTTGTTTTCTCTTAGGAGGCACTGCATGCTTTTATTAGGAGGCATATCACTGGCTGCGTGTGCTGCATCACTGGGGATAAGTTTGCCTTGGCTTTACAGACTAACTCTCTCGAAGCCTTCCTGACTAACAGCAAGGGGTGGTGTCTTGGACGGGCCGCGGGGCATACTCCGTTACTTTAAAAAGAAAATGTATTCAGTTGTCGTGTCTGTTACACACACACACACACACACGCACACACACACGCACGCACGCACGCACGCACGCACGCACGCACACGCACGCACGCACACACACACACACACACACACACACACACACACACACACACACACACACACACACACAGAGGAGGGCAGGATGAAAACAACACTTTGTCAGCTTATTCTTTAACCCTCAATAAAGATTTTGACTTGACTTCACACACACACACACACACACACACACACACACACACACACACACACACACACACCCCACACACACACACACAATAATATGTACGCACACATACTCACATGCAAACACACACACACACACACGCACACACACTCGCACGTATAAACAAACACACACACACACACACACACAGACGCCCGCGCGCATACTCACACAGTCACACACGCATACACACACACACACACACACACACACACACACACACACACACACACACACACACACACACACACACACACACAGAGAGAGATACAAACACACATTTGTTTCTCCTTTTAATGTATTTCTGTTTCTTTCTTTTCTGTTTTTAAGTCTAGTAATAAAAAGTTATTGCCATTGTGAGAACAGACCTTGCATTAAATCAAATCAAATCGAACCCTATCAGTCGTTTCTGCTAACTAGTATGCGGAAGGCATAACCGAACATGATTAACACGACGAAGAGTTCATTTCGATAGAGCTACATGTGTTTTAATACTGGCGGTCTGATAATAACATGTTATTGTTGTAGCAGTGAACGACATTGACGGTGTGTGGTTGATAATAATTCAATTTAATTTTTAAAGGAAACAATGGCAGCGACGCTTTATTTGGTTCGCTGTCCCATCTCCTGGGCCGTAATGTGGCGTTGCTCCCACGCCGCTCATTCTGAGTCCCAACTCGCAGCTACACCCTGCCTGGTTTTTCAGGTCGCAGAATCCGAAACCAGCAGTCCAAGCTGAGCGAATCTATGTTAGGTCGTCAGGAGGCAACCAACTGAGGAGACTCTGCACTGCTGCTGAGTCACCTCAGTGGAAATTCACTGGAGCCTGTTCTACGCTAACACACGCAGGACTGCACGTGCTAACTGACGACAATAATGTTTTAGTCGCGGAGCCAGCGTGAGTGAGTTTCTCCCCCGGGGGGCGCCACCACGTCCGTCCATCGACAGCTCACCCAGAACGTGGTGATCCCCATGACTTTGACCCGAACGCACCAAGGACAGAGACTGGATTGGAAATCGAAACTGAGATCACTATGAGAGCAGGGTTAATCCACAGAATGTCAGACATTGTTTTTCTTTTTGGTGATTGATGGAAATGAGGCGAATGGCTATGATGATGATGATGCTATGGAGTTCTTTATTGGTCTGAGAGTATATGACAGGGTTGTACTCCTCTCCCTTTCATAATAATATCCCGGCGTTAAGCAGGCTCGAGAACAACAGACACCTGCAGTGTTGGTCATGAAATTAGAGCAAAAATCAGAATCGCAGCCGTCAAGTGGATGAAGTTCGACTGTGCGGTTTCAGTCTTCCCATGCATCCCATAGCACACTCACTCTGGGTAGGAGTCGGTCCAGGACCGAACAAAACCGTCGCCTCTGAAGGGAGTCGAACCCAAGACCTCCCAGCGACTTGTCCGCGACGTCACCACTGCGCCACGGCGGCTGGTTGCGACGCATTAAAAAAACAAGGGCATCGCCGAGCGGCAGCAACGCATTGTGACAATGCAA
>CM065681.1:36955020-36972520 GCA_017654935.2 Phymorhynchus buccinoides | reverse complement strand
CACACACATGCGAGCGCGATTTGACATGACAAGGTAGTAAGAATTGAACTACTTGGTTAAGATGTAAAATTATGGCTGTTGCGTATTGTTGACTAAGTGCCATAACGTTGAATTAATTATTCTGAGTCACAATCATTACTGAAATTATATAATTAGCTCAAACAGTTGCAAAAACACTGTTTAATGTTCGCTAAGAAAGGCAAGACTGAAATAAACAACCCAGAATGAACCAGGCAAATCAGGGGTGGGGAGGGGTGCTAATCTACACGACTGCCTAATATTTATTAGAACTGGAAGAACACGGCCTTCGTTCATGCATTACTTCATCGTCTGCTAAACCAATTCAAATGATCACATGACACAGCCATTAGCCAATCAGCGCGCTCTCATCCATAAACACGTGCGCGGCGCATGCGTGATAGAAATAGATGTGCTGAGATGTGCAAGTCAGGGACGGTATTCATGTCGAGATAGCATGAGACTTAGCATGATGCTAACTTAGAAGCTCTTCCAATGTCCTATAGGATTTAATAGGACTTTTGGAAGAGCTTCTAAGTTAGCATCATGCTAAGTCTCATGCTATGTCGACATGAATACCGTCCCAGGTGCATAAAAACGCAGAGGAGTGCAGTAAAATGAAAACCAAAACAAATATAGACAACACCCACCAAAATGCATGTAAGCAAACCCATGTAGGAGATAAGGGGAATAGAAAAAAAATCAGATGGGCGCAAAAAATGGAACAATCTACAATTTACAGAATATTTCGATAGAAAAATGGGGGAAAACTAATGCTTTCATTAAAACTGTACCTTTATATAATTTTCGGCCGTTAAACGGATATTCATCATGTGTAATTATATGACATACAAACACCCTGCCTATTGAATACAAGCTATATTAAATATATATTAGGGAATCCTAGCTAAATGTATGTATAATTATTGGGCTCAACTAATAAACTGGATCTGTGTGCAGACGTGGCAGGGTAAGCAGAGAGGAAATTATGAAAAGACCAGAGCGAAGCTATGAAATGACAAACCCACAAGGACTTGAAACAAGACTAGTAAACACCATTGGAGGCTTCCAAAGACAGCATGCAGAGTAATTGCAGAATGAAAGTGAAGACTCGAGGGACCATCAAAAGTTGAGAAAAGTGCACTCTTTCTTCTACAAACTGCAGGGCCAGTGCTATTAAAGAAACACAAAACAAAACAAGAACACATGTTCCCACAAAATGTGTGTGTGTGTGTGTGTGTGTGTGTGTGTGTGTGTGTGTGTGTGTGTGTGTGTGTGTGTGTGTGTGTGTGTGTGTGTGTGTGTGTGTGTGTGTGCGTGTGTGCGTGTGTGTGTGTGTGTGTGTGTGTGTGTGTGTGTGTGTGTGTGTGTGTGTGTGTGTGTGTGTGTGTGTGTGTGTGTGTGTGTGTGTGTGTGTGTGTGTGTGTGTGTGTGTGTGTGTGTGTGTGTGTGTGTGTGTGTGTGTGTGTGTGTGTGTGTGTGTGTGTGTGTGTGTGTGTGTGTGTGTGTGTGTGTGTGTGTGTGTGTGTGTGTGTGTGCGTGCGTGCGTGTGCGTGCGTGCGCGTGTGTGCGTGCGTGCGCGCGCGCGCGCGTCGGTTTGGTAGACATCTATCTACTATCATGCCGTGCTGGTGCTGTCAAAGACGAAACACACCCAGATAAAGTGTGCATGCTACTCTCCTCGCTACGCTGTCATAATAATTATTGTGATCAGTAATCTGATACGCTTGATGCTGTAGATAGAAACATGGGGCACATTTACAAAACATCATGTTTCAATAAATATTATTATAAATTGTTTTGGTGAAAGCATTTTCAAAAACAATGTCATTACTTTCAATACATCAAAACATCTATGCATGATAACAAGACAGAATGATTAACATACAAGCACACAAACATGTTTTGCACTGATTGTGATTTTACGTCGTGTGGCGGTATGGTGTGTAGATTATATGATACAGTAACACTGTGCGCGCAGGTCATTAAATTGTTTATACTCATGCATAGTTAAACTTGAAGTGTATATAAACAAACAACGAACACACGTGTACATTTTTGTTATAAAAAATACACATTCCCACGTTATCAAAAAAATATATAAAGTAATGAGTAAAAAATATTTGTCTCTTTACGACATTATTATTCTGCTTCCGTGTTCATTCACACATAAAACAGATAGACATACACACAGATACACACACACAGCTGCCAGAACACAACATGGCGTTATTAAGACACGATCATTGTGTATCCTTATTTGCGTAACGATCATGGACATGTGCGTAAAAGTTACAAATGGCGAGTCGACTTCACGTAGCAAGAACGAGAGTGCCCAAAACATTTGAACCAAACTTCACTTGAGCCAAATCGAGTACAGCTTTTAATGACAATGGGATACCTCTTAAAATTGCAAATCGTTTCTCCAACTTGATGTCCATTTCTCCAATAAATGCAAACCTTTCTTTCCATTCCTATACTTCAAAAGATATAATTGTATACTATTATTATACTTTAGTCAGAAAGAAAACGTCCTCAACTTCTAAATAGTATTATACAGGGCTCCCAATCACCCCGCAAAACAAGGGGTCCCAGGGACTCCTTCACTTACAGCATAGAGGGTCCTAGAGGAGGGATAGAGTGTCCCAGTGGCATTGTGAACGTTAAAAAATATTTTTTCAAGTGCATTCCTGGAACCCCCTGCACATACTTTTAGAGGGTCCTTTAGAATGTTAGAGCTTCATAGGCCCCCAAATGGGGGTCCCTGTGAGCCCTGAGTAAATATTAGGCCTTTATTTTATTTTATTTTTTACTACATGACGTTACTTTAGTTTATCTATGGACTCGCTTACGATTTTGCTAGCTCTAAAAAAAAGAAAAAGCGGGCAGCATTGCGTGTGGGACAAAGTAAAGTCAACAGCTGGCTTTCTGCTGTCTGTATGCGTTAGTTGTTTTGAACAAGTTTTTATATGCTATTGCTATGCTTTGCTTTTCTAATAGCAAAAATGGGTTAATTAAAATGTGGAGCATTGCTCGTGGAACTTGGCAAAACACAAGGCCTTTCATTGTATGAACGTGTGCAGTGATATCCTTGTTTTACGCTCTGCACACATGCTATTCAATGTATTGTAGAGATTTATCTACAGCCAGCCTTTCCCTCTTGTCAGCAGTATAATTACGTCGTGCATACACTGTCTGTTATCTAAGTGAGATGTCATGCTGCGCCATATAACTGCAGGGGAAAATGCTACTTTTATGCACGTCCTTGAAGAACAAACAGAACAGGTTGGTAGCCATACTGGGTTAGCTGTATTACGAACGAACACAACACATACACATACACAATCTACGCATTATCTATATCTGTATCAAAGTTCCAACTGTTACCAGAAAAAAATCTACTTTTGTGTACTTTTTTGTGTTTTTTATCAAAATAACAAAACGTGCAATAATCGTTCAAATAATATGCAACTTTTATGCAGCATTTGAATGGGAAAAAGAACAAACACAAAACAAAAACAACCAGGTTGATGGTTTAGACATCTTACAAACGCACAGACACACAAACACTGTGACATTATTATTTTATAGCAGGACAATTATAACTCTTATAAGAACATGTTTGCACCCCTCCCCATCCCCCTGACAGGGACATGTAGATTGACAGTAATCACAACTTCAATTCTGATAATTTACGTAAGAAAGTTCAACATTCTTTAATTTTAAGTTACGTATAACAAAGGCCATGCAAATGGAACTACTGCCTAATGTAGACCTATACGCACATGACATGAAGACACCCCACCCTCCCCCTCGACACACACACACACACACGAAAGAACTTCGTTAATTTCGGCACAACAAACACAATACAATACACATAACGTTAATACCCATAGCCCAATAGCACACCCCTGACTAACTTAGGTTAAAGAACCAAAATCCTCTCCCACCGTCACCCTCTATCTTTATCCCCCCTCCCTATCCCTCGCTCACGTTAAGGCCAGCAGCCTGGCATCAAACTGACATTAACATCGAGCGGACCTACTCACCCTGGCCGCCATGGAGGTGGTGGGCTTCTCCAGCAGGTCCCACACCTTCTGCCGGTACTTGCTGCACCGCCCCGTGCCGAAGTCGTCCTCGTCCCGCTGCCGTATACTCTCCGCCTCCTTGCGGATCTCCTCGAACACGTGCTCCTTCTTCTGGTGGTACTTGTGCTGGCAGCAGGACTCCAGGTACAGCTCGTCGATGCCCCAGTACTCCAGGTCCTCGCTGAAGGACAACACGCACATTTCCTCCACCAGGTGCAGCTTGCCCGTGCGGTAGAAGTTGAGGATGGAGGCGAAGGAGCGCGGGTGCCGGTCGAAGAAGTACTCGTTGTCGGCCAGGGAGTAGTCGTCGCACAGGTCCATCAGCAGCTCGTGCGCGCAGCAGTCCCGGAGCTTGCCCAGCCTGGTGTGAGGCATGCGCTCCAGAGTCCGCCACAGCACCTCGTGCTTCACGCCCCCCACGTTCAAGATCACCCTCTTCCGCCCTTGCCTCGACCGCTCGATGGTGTAAGGGTCCGGAGGCACCCACCCACCTCCTCCTCCTCCCCCGTAGTCTCTAGGGTAGTACCCGTCCCGATGGAGCCGCCCGGCTAATCGGGGAGGGGCGCTGTCCCCTGGTCCTCCGTCGCCGCCCTCCCCTCCCCCGTCCTCCATGTTGTCATTGTCGCTGTGGTCGCCCGGCATGCTGACGGGCACCAGGTCCTGGTGAAGCAGACGGAGCGGGGAACGCTGCAGGTGGTGGTGGTGGTGGGTGGGGGAGGACGGGGGGATGGTGGTCACCTGAGGCTCCGGGGCGATCTTCACCTCCAGTTTGGGCCCCGGGTCGCCCGCCGCCCGCTGCTTCCGGAACGACGACTGCCTCACAACCTCGCCCGTCCCCGGCGCCGACAGCTGCTGCTGTTGTTGTTGTTGCTGTCGCTGCTGGTGATGGTTCTGCTGTTGTGTGGTAACGGTGGTGGTAGAAGAGGAGAGGGAGCGGGAAGGAGAGGGGGCGAGGAGGAGGGAGGTGGAGGAGGCGGCGACCGCCCCTCCCTGCTCCCCGAGGAGCTGCTGCGAGGCGGACGAGCAGGAAGCGGTGGAGTCTTTCTTGCGGTGCTGGTGGTGCGGGTGTGGGAGGCTGTACCCGTGCCCCCCGCCCCCCGGCCCTTCTGTCTGCGGATGACCCTGCTGCTGCTGCTGCGGCTGGTGGCTGTGCCCGTGCCCGTGGAGGGTGTGGGGATGGGAGTGGTGATGGTGGTGGTAGTGGTGGTGCTGGCGGAAGCTGTGGGCGGAGCCATGGGCACTCAGGCTGGCCCCTCCGTGGCCCTCGCTGCCCCCTTGGCTCGACCCCGAGCTGGTAGTGGTTAGGACAGAGAGGAGAGAGAGAAAAAAGGAAGACTTTAAGCATCATGCATCATCACCATCTTCTTCATCGTTACCATCATAATCATCATCATCATCGTCGTCGTCGTGGTCATCATCATCACAATCATCACCACCGTCACCATGGAATTAGCATCACCATCCTTATGGTGGTGGTGTCATCATCAGCATCAACATGGTATCATATCACCATCATGATTATCGCTATTATCAGAATCATCATTACCATCTCTATCATTATCGTCAACACCATCATCATCATCATCTTCTTTTCTTGGGTCTGGCATCAAAAGAAAGCAGATACGTTGGTGTTTTGGGCGTTAAATACATCGGTGTGTAACATGCTTGTTTGATTAGGGTTTTTTTAAAGGGTTTTTTCTGTCCCATCTTCTGGGACGTACAGTGGCGTTGCTCCCACGCCACTCATATCGAATCCCAATTCGTAGCCACACCCCGGCTTGTTCAGGTCGCAGAATCCGAGACAAGCAGTCCAAGATGAGCGAATCTATGTTAGGCCGTCAGGAGGCAACCAACCGAGGAGACACTGCACTGCTGCTGAGTCACTTCGGTGGAGTTCTGTGGAGCCTGTTCAGGACACCACCTACTAAGCCTCCTACTGACGACACTATTCTCTTAGTCGCGGAGCCAGCGTGAGCGAGGCCCTCCTCCGAGGGCGCCACCACGACCGTCCACCGACAGCTCCCCAGAACACACTTATCCCCATGACTTTGACTCGAACGCACCAAGGCATAGACTGGACTGAAACCCGAAACTGAGGTCACCATGAGAGCAGGGCATGCAAAGCCACATAATTTGAGACTTTTCTTTCTTTTTAATGATTGATGGAAATGAGGCGGATGACTATGATGATGATGATGATGCTATAGAGTTCCGTATCGGTCTGAGACTGCATGACAGGGCTGTATTCTACGCTTCCTTTCATAATGATATTGCAGCGTTAGTCAGGCCCGATAACTACAGACACCTCAACTCAACTCAAACAACTTTATTATCTCTTAGAGAGAAATTTAGTGTGGTGATGTCTGCGATTGACACAGTTAAAACAAGACACATTATACACGTTAAAACAAGACACAAGATGTGCTTCTAAAACATAAATGACAATACCATTAAAGTGTTGGTCTTGAAATTAGAGCAACACCCTCAGAATCGCATCTGTTAGGCGGATGAAGCTCGACTGTGTGGTTCCAGTCTTCCCATTGAGCCCATAGCCACTCACTCTGGGTAAAACAAAACTCGCCTCTGATGGAATTCGAACCCAAGACCTCCCAGCCAGTAGTCCGCGATGCTAACAACTACGACACGGCGGCTGGTCTTGTTTGATTAGTTGTTTGGTTGTGTATTTTTTAACATAAAATGTAGTCTTTTATGTCTTCACTCACATTCGATCCTCTTACTATCGAACCCTACACAAGTGCTCTTTGTTTCTATTTGTCTATTTGTCTCAATACCCATTATCTTTGTCTTTCTATCTGTCAGTTTTTTCTCTTTCCCTCCCTCCCTGTCTCTCTACCTGTCTATCCCTAACTTTGTGTTTCTGCTCGAATCTCTCTCTGTCTTTTCGGTTATCTATGGTTTGTGTGCGTGTCACTCTCTTTCTTACTCTCAGACTCTTTCGCAAACACAGAACCACACATACACAACACCCGCACAGACATACACTGTCACACACTCACACAGACGCATATACACACAGAGAGAGGAGAGAGAGAGAGCGAGCGAGAGAGAGAGAGAGAGAGAGAGAGAGAGAGAGAGAGAGAGAGGGAGAGGGAGAGGGAGAGAGAGAGAGAGAGAGAGAGAGAGAGAGAGAGAGAGAGAGAGAGAGAGAGAGAGAGACAGACAGAGAGAGAGACAGACAAGCAAACACACACACAAGAACACACGTTCATAACAGACAAAACACACACAAAGGAATCCTACATTATAATATAGTATTATTACAGAGGTTGCTATACTATTAGCAACACTTTAAAAACATCCCATTGTTTTTCACATGCAAACACCCGCAACCATACACGCAATAAGGTACATAAACGTGCACGTACGCACGCACACGTATATGCGCATGCACATACACGCTCATATGCACACGCACACAAACGTTTTGTAGTCCCAGTTCTATAAGAACGAGACTACTTTATAATGGGGGAGGTTTGAGCGTTTCCTGTTGTGTGTATGTGTGTGTGTGTGTGTGTGTGTGTGTGTGTGTGTGTGTGTGTGTGTGTGTGTGTGTGTGTGTGTGTGTGTGTGAATGTGTGTGTGTGTGTGTGTGTGTGTGTGTGTGTGTGTGTGTGTGTGTGGTGTGTGTGTGTGTGTGTGTGTGTGTGTGTGTGTGTGTGTGTGTGTGTGTGTGTGTGTGTGTGTGTGTGTGCGCATGAACAGGACTGGTTTTGGTTTTGTGTGGCTCGCTCAGGGAGTGGGAAATGTGAATCAATTTGGTAAAGAGTTCAAACAGAGACTGATCGACATAAATATTCAGGATTGGCAGAATAAAATAACTTCCAGCGAACGTTATTTATTGTACAGATACTTTAAATCTGACATGAGCCCAGAAATGTATCTTGATTGCTTTAAGCAGAAATGTTTTAGAGACGCATTGATTAGATTTCGTCTAGGGATAAGCAATCTGAAAATCCACAAAAACAGATACGTTAAATATGATGTGCATGTTAAGAATCACTGCCCTGTTTGTCCCGGTAAAACTGAAACAGAGTTGCACTTTTTGTTTCATTGTAAGCAATATGACCATTTGAGACATGAATATTTGAAGAACATTCAGCCTTATAATGAACAGATGAAGTTTTGTCGTTTGATGGCGACTCAAAATGAAAACTGGATTCGACAGCTGGGTTGGTTTATTTTTAAAGCGTTTCAGATTAGACAGATGAAAATTTATTTATGTAAGTGAAATATTTTGTCCATCCTTTGATTTTGTTGTTGTTGTTTAAATTGTTTGCATTCCTGTTGTTTTTGTAACAATGTTGATTACCCTTCGCCCCCCCCCCCCCCCCACTCCCCTCCCGCAATTATTGAAATGTGTTTTGATGTGAAAAAATGTAAACTCATGATATGGGCCAAGGCCTGATTCATTAAGCCATTCGCATACTCTCTCTCTCTGTCTCTCTCTGTCTCTCTCTCTCTCTCTCTCTCTCTCTCTCTCTCTCTCTCTCTGTCTCTCTCTCTCTCTCTTTCTCTCTTTCTCTCTCTCTCTCTCTCTCTCTCTCTCTCTCTCTCTCTCTCTCTCTCTCTCTCTCTCTCTCTCTCTCTCTCTCTGTCTCTCTCTCCAGCAAACAGAAACCCAGAACCTTTCCTTCCATATTTCCTTCCTTCAGAGATCAATATCGATTTCCTTCATGTTTCTTCTTCCTCTTTTCTCTGTTTGTCCTTCATTCACCTACCTCATCATTTCCCCCACTCCCTCTTTCCTACACCAACTATATCGGTTACCGCTTTGTGATGGCTATTGTTTTCTTATAATAATAATAATAATAATAATAATAATAATAATCATAGATAATCTATATAGCGCCCATCCTACTATGTAGGCTACAGGGCGCTTTACACAGAATTGAAATGGAGTAAAAACATGAAACAAAAATCCAATAACATGAGCAGACAAAACAATGCCGGTCAGACTTCGTTTGGCCGGTAAAAATGCACATAACAATCAGCAACAACAACTGCTGTGACGACTACTACTACTACTACTACTACTACTACTACTACTACTACTACTACTACTACTACTACTACTACTACTACTACTACGAGGCCTAATACAAGTGTGCATTGTCACACAATTCGCAAGCATGAAATAAAAGTTATATATTCACGACAACATACACACACAAATAACACACACATACACACCATGCATAAATACACTCATACAGGGGCATACATAAACGCATCACACAAACACGCGCGCGCACACATACACCACAGACACGCACGTGCGCGCTCGCACGCACACACATACATAGCGATACACATAACCACACACACACACACGGCATGACGAAGGCTGAAAGAGAGTTGAGTTCCAGAGTGTAGCAGCTGATACGGAAAATGCTCTGAACAGGTATATTGTTTTATTCCTTGTATGGCATGCTTTGTTTCTTGTTTATTTTGACTTACCACACAGTTCTTATTTCATGAGCTACGGCGTAAAGCAAAAGGCATTAGACTAAGTTTTTTGGCAAGGTCAGAGAGAGAAAGAACGGAAGCAAAACTGGCCATAGTCTTTTTGGAGAATTATGCTTTGCTTGTCTCACTTTGGCTCTGATCCACGCATTGCTAGGTGATTGGCATCGTAATCAACTTTGGTGGAGGGGAGTTAATGAGCGGATTGCCTGGCTGTTCTGACCGCCGGGTGGCATAACGCTTGAGTAGGGCTAATCCTCTCTATATTCTTTGTTGGGGATAAAGAGAGAGAGAGGGGGAGAGGAGTCCCTCCCTCTCTCTCTCTTTTTCTACACCCAACTAAAGATATCACGAGATAAGCCCCTATTGAGTTGGTTGCCACCTGCCGGTCAAATTGGCGAGCTAGGTTGACTATTAGAAAGAGAGTATCCCCCCTTTGTTCAATGTTATATTTGAAAACAGTTTCTTTGGACGCTGGCTGTTGTGGTATAGGTGACTGATTTTGGGTTAGCGTTGTTGCTAAAGTAAACCAACTATGGTTAATAATTGGAAAACCACTCAACTTTAATTATCATTGTTTAGGCAAAAAGCAAGGAAGCAAACAAAACAAAGCAGCAACAAAAGAACCAAACAACAAAAACACACATCGTGATACACCCCCACCTCTCTCACTTCATTATATATACACACGCGCGCGCACGTGCACACACATACACACACACACACACACACACACACACACACACACACAACACACACACACACACACACACACACACACACACACACACACACACACACACACACACACACAACACACACACACACACTCAGTGATGTACCGAGGATCGAAAAGTGATAGGACAAACTGTCCTGAGATAATAGGAATCAATTGGAACACTTCACTGGCTCTTCTAGAAATCAATAACACAAAGCATACAAGTGTTAACAATGTAATAAGACAGGGAAGAACACAACGTGACATTTTCAATTTTAATAGGTCAAAGGCCTATGACCGGGGCCTCGGGACATCCACTACACACACACACACACACACACACACACACACACACACACACACACACACACACACACACACACACACACACACACACACACACACACACACACACACACACACACACACACACACACACACACACGTACGTACACACACACTACGCTATCCGCCACGAGTACCCCCGGTAGGCTAGACAAGACAGAAAACTAAAATGTAGCACATAGGCCTACCAGACTGCACTAACTATAGTAGAAAAGCAACCGGTTGGAACATCTCAGTGCCAAACACAAGCCATGTATATCTAATCAGTTCTTACCACCACTAATTTAGCTGACCAGCTTCACAAACAAGCTAAACCCAGCAGAGGTCAAGAAAACACCTCGTTGCCTTTGTATTGCTGTATTATTCTGGCTTTCTTGGAACCTGGCTCACTTCCTACCCTTTTATTTCCCGGTCGTAACACCTTTTAGTTACTGACAGACGGGGAGAAAGAGAAACAGACAAGACGTGGAGAAAGAAAAACAGACACACAGAGACAGATCACACGGAGATGCCTAATAAGTTTACACACAAGAAGAAGACAAAGAAGAAGAACGAAGAGAGAAGAGAGAGAGAGAGAGAGAGAGAGAGAGAAGAGATGAGAGAGAGAGAGAGAGAGAGAGAGAGAGAGAGAGAGAGAGAGAGAGAGAGAGAGAGAGAGAATGATGGTGTACATGAAAGCAGGGCGAACAGAGAGTGATGTAAACTGTTATGTTAATTTCAGAGATCAAAAGCCAATTTCGTAAACTACAATGCGTTTTTCTTATAACAGTAAACTGTGAACGTGTATAATGCAGGGGCGGATTATATGAGGTTTCCTGGTTGCACAGGACCCCCACCCCCTTGGCTGGATAACATAAACCCTCTCTCGCTCTCTCTGTCACCCCACACCCCCTCCCAACCCGTCTTTCTCTCACACACAGCCACATTAAGCTCGGTGTACATCTTGACTGTGTCCTGGCTAATACAAAGCATCTGTTTTGTTACCCGGCCAGAGGCCGAGGTATTGCGATCGGTTTGTGTGTCTGTCTGTGTGTCTGTCTGCGTGTCTGTCTGTCTGTGTATCGATTATCTTACACACAAACACGCACACACTGATGTAGTGACTATAAAAAAAAAAAATAATGTCAAGCCCTAGGCTTCACCCCACTGTAGTTTACCAAAGGCCTGTTCATCGATCTGTCATCGTCACATCATTTTATTATATGAAGATAATTCAATGCTATTGCTTCCCCTTAAACAAAATGTTTTCTGGGTTATTTTCTTTCTATAGACGAGATGCACAAATTTAAGGGCGTGGGGGATTTTCTAGGCTTAGCCTAGGCCTACATGTTTACCGAAGAAGGCCTTTGAGCCTCACTATGACGTTGGGGTCAAATGGTCACTTCCGCACAGTTCGTTTCGGGTTAGATTAAGGGACAAAACCACTGTTCGACCGAACGATGGATTCGTTGTTTGTTCGGGCGAAAATGAAAAGACCCTTAATTGACTTCGCTCGTTTCGGCCGAACACCCGTTCGGCCAAATTGGATTCGGGCAGCTAAGGGTGGCTTTTAAAAACTACTGTTTGGATTTTGATTAAAATTGGCAGAGGGGTAGACAGCTTGAAAAGGAAGCTTCCTTTCGTTAATCAACACCGTGCTGACCTTGACCTTGAAGTTTGACCTTGAAAACCGAAATTTCCTTCTTTGGGCTATGTAATTCCCCCCCAGCTTTATTTCGTGAACTAGTGAACAGAATCGCTTCAAATTTTGTGTGGTGGTGTACCATGGTGCAAGGAATTTTGTATAAAAGTTCAGCTGTATCTCGTGAACTACTGAACAGAATCGCTTCAAATTTTGGGCTATGTATTTTATGCGTTCTGTAAGGGTGGAAAGTGGTGTGTTTATTGGGGGGGGGGGGGGGGGGGGGGAGGAGGGCAATAATTTGTTGGTTGAGGACATGGTGCAAGGAAGTTTGCATAAAAGTTCAGCTGTATCTCGTGAACTACTGAACAGAATCGCTTCAAATTTTGGGCTATGTATTTTATGCGTTCTGTAAGGGTGGAAAGTGGTGTGTTTATTGGGGGGTGGGGAGGACATAACTCTGGTTGGGGGGGGGGGGGGGGGGAGAGGACATAACTCTGGCCGGGTTTGCATTGTCACAATGCCTTGTTTCATTCTGTGTTTTTTCTCACACCTGCTGCCATGTCATTCACACCGACTGGCTGTGCGTTGTGTACGCATTTGGTCCGCTGTCGCCCATGTTGTTTGGGTCTTGGGGAAGGGAGACCAAAAGAAGCAGACCTGCTTGTGTGCATAACCTGTCAGCAAGTCAAAAGCAACAAGGCGTGTGCTACCTTTCATACGATTGTCAAACATGTTGGGTCCTCGGTAGAACACAGATGGACACCAAGCATCAGCGTTCATGAACGATTACAATAATTATTTTCTTTAGCCATAAAGTCTTAAAAATCTGCTGGATACCCCCCCCCCCCCCCCTGATGTGTGTGCATGTGCGTGCGCGTACACGTGTGTGCGTGTGTGTGTGTGTGTGTGTGCGCGCGTGCGTGCGCAGGATTAGATAATAGGGTGATGTAGGAAAGGGGGCGAGCCTGTTCTTTGCCAAAACACAATGGTATGACTTGCTTGGAAACAAACATTCTGGGTTTTTTTTTTTTATCGCCTCATTTTGTTCCTGCCAGAGCCATCAAGATTCCGCATCATCATCATCTCTCTCTCTCTCTCTCTCTCTCTCTCTCTCTCTCTCTCTCTCTCTCTCTCTCTCTCTCTCTCTCTCTCTCTCTCTCATACTGTCGGCTATCTTCAGTTTGCCATGGAAACAGTAAACATCCAAGTGTTCAAAATGCATAACAAAAACTTATCGTCTGTGAAATTAAAAAACATCTAGTTTCGAGAAAAATGGAATTTAAAATAAATAAATAACCGCATTGACCACAATCGATTAACTATGATGAATATGTTGTTTAAGACATTGCGAGTTTAGTACTGCATTTTGTTAAAATTGTTTTTTTAATGAATTTATTTTTAGACTTGAAAAGAACGAAGATACGAGGTGTTTGTCCTTTAATAACTAGATCTGAATAGACATAGATGAAAACGATACAGCTAGACAAAAGGAGGCATACAAATGGACAGACAGACAGACAAGTAAACAGTATAGAGAGAGCTCTGGCAGAGGTCCAGGAGAGGGTTGCAATAGACCTGTCAAAGCCAACTGTTACATTGGGTTAACCTAATTAGCCGCTTGTCGCCATTCGTTAGACTGACACCAATACACAGAATGGGAGAGATGGGGGTGTGGTGTGGGGAGGGGGGAATCAACGCAGGCATGGTAGAAAGACATCTTTCTCTTTCTGATGAATCTGTGAACACTCTCATTAAGTAAGGTATTGATAGGCCTATAAAGGGCACACATTTGAGCGAGTGTCTGCGAGCACGGTACCCGTGCATTAACACGCACATTATACACACCAGGACACGCTTATTCATACTAATACTCACATACACACACACACATACATGCATATACACAAACGCAAAGCAGACAAAAGAAAGAAAGAAAGAAAGAACAAGAAACAGAAAGCGAGAGACAAGCGTATCGGGTACAGACACAGACGCGCGCGCGCACGCAGAAAAGGCAATATGCAAGTAAAGTGATATTGCCTGACGGCACAAAAACGACAATTTTTGACAAACAAGTTTTCACTAAAGCCGGTGCCACACACGCGTAAAATCGCATGGGGATGCGATGCAACTAGGTCACGTGAGTCAAGATTCACGTGCAGTACTTACGTCTAAAAATAATATAAAACCAAATAAAAAAAATAAAATAATAATAATAATAATGAACATTTATCGCGCTTTCTCCAAAGAGATCAGAGCGCTTACAAAATATGAATTGAAAAATGACAATAACAACAACTATAAGAATGGCAATAATTAATACAAGAAAGAAGAACGATATGATAATTATCATTCATAAAAAATAGGGAAAAAAGCTTAATTATATACGATAGCGAACAGATCAAGACAAAAATTAAAAAAACGTTAAACAAAAATGCAAACACACACACACACACACACACACACGCAACACCCACTGCAAAACAACAAAACAATTAGGCCGTGTACACACATAAGCGGATATTCCATGCGGAAACCCATGCGCAATCCATAAATAAGTGAAACAAAGAAAGGAACAGATTTGCGCACGTGTCCGAATTTCCCCTATATATATGCGCAAAGTGTTATCCTTCTTTCTACCACTTATTTAGGGTTTTCCGTACGGAACTTACGAGTCCCCCCTAGATTATGCTTTACGTCCTCCCGCTCTTAAAAAGAACATATGGGACATTACTTATTTATAAAGTTGTGGGGACTTACGAGTCTAATGTGAACCCGGCCTTATCCTGGAAACCTGTCAACAGGCTCACCGCCCAACACACAAGCAAATTACGGTAATCAAGGGTATCTACTAGGGATATGACAGAGAGAAGACATGGGTTTTGAGTTTCGATTTGAAAGAGGACAGAGTTTCTTCATGACGGACAGTGGAAGGTAGGTTGTTCCAGATCACAGGGCCGATGTAAGCGAAAGCACGCCCTCCCTGGAACGTCTCGCGGTACTGTGGGACACGAAAATATCCTAGTGTCAGCAGAGGAGTAGAGAGACCTAGAGGGAGTGCATAGCTCGAGGAGTTGACTGAGGTATAGAGGAGCGGTGTCAGAAATTAGACCGAAACACATAAGAGCACTTGGTAAAGGTCAAGATGTGACCCCCCCTACCTATCTCGGTTGAGTATTTTTCCGTTTTTGCCTTTCTTACCATACATAAAGCTGTATTTTAGGAAGCTTTTTAGCTAAGAACCTTTTTGGAATACTAACCCTAACCCTAACCCTAGCCCTAACCCTAACCCTTAGACCCCCCACCGTATAAGACGGAAAAACGCAACGAACCACAACTGTGACAAATCGCGGTGTACTGCAGTACATAGTGGGGGGTAGGGTTAGGTTTAGGGGTAGGGTTAGGGTTAGGGTTAGTATTCCAAAAAGGTAATTAGCTGAAAATGCTAACTTATGAAGTAAGAAAGGCAAAAAACGGAAAAATACAATTAACCGAGAAATGCATGGGAGGGTGGCACATCTATTGAATTATGTGAGAGACTGGCAGCCAGAGCAGCTCTGACAGAAGAGGGGTCACATGCCCACGCTTAGACGACCTGAAGATTAACCGAGCAGCACAATTCATGACTCTTTGAATTCTGTCTGTATATTTCTGTGGAAGACCAGCAAGAGGAGAATTTGCATAGTCAAGCCGAGCCAGGACGAGAGAGGAAACAAGTGTTGCAGTAGTGTCTTTAGTTAAGGAGTGTCGTATTGAACCGATTCTTCTAAGTTCAAGATAACCGGCTTGACATAGTTTATTTATCCGAGCACTCACGGACAAAGACGTGTCGAACATGACGCCCATATTGCGAGCAGAATCAGAGAAGTGAATGACATTGTCACCAACAATCTCATAGAAGGATGAGATTCAGTGGAACTGGAAGATGGATCAATCAATAAAGCTTTTATCTTCGTTTAGCTGCAATTTGTTGTGAAGGGTCCACTGTTCGACATCTTGAACACAATGCTGGATAGAAGTTAGTAAAGTAGTGTTTGCGGGTGAACCAGATTTGTACAGTTCTGTATCGTCAGCATAGACATGATGGGAATGAATAATGTCAGAGAGAGGCTGTGTAGAGAGAGAGGAGAGAGAAGACAGCAAAGAACAGAGAGAGAGGAGAGAGAGAGAGAGAGAGAGAGAGAGAGAGAGAGAGAGAGAGAGAGAGAAG
The DNA here is from genome assembly GCA_017654935.2 of Phymorhynchus buccinoides. Lineage (NCBI taxonomy): Eukaryota > Metazoa > Mollusca > Gastropoda > Neogastropoda > Raphitomidae > Phymorhynchus > Phymorhynchus buccinoides. The sequence continues at coordinate 36,956,033 of CM065681.1, read as the reverse complement.
AGAGAGAGAGAGAGAGAGAGAGAGTAAAACTCAAACTCTAAAAGATGTCAGAACCTCTGTCAGGCCTATGACATTGAGGGTGCGCATATACACACATTATTGAGGAGAGAGAGAGAGAGAGAGAGAGAGAGAGAGAGAGAGAGAGAGAGAGAGAGAGGAGAGAGAGAGAGAGAGAGACGAGAGAGAGAGAGAGAGAGAGAGAGAGAGAGAGAGAGAGAGAGAGAGAGAGACAGACAGAAACAGAGACTTGTGAATGGCAACATTTGGGTCGGTCTCTCTCCCCCTCCCCCCCCCTCTCTCTCTCTCTCATTCTCTCTCTCTCTCTCTCTCTCTCTCTCTCTCTCTCTCATTCTCTCTCTCTCTCTCTCTCTCTCTCTCTCTCTCTCTCTCTCTCTTTGTGATGTGCGTAATATTATTTATGTTCATGTTTGTGTATTACATCTTTTCCTAATAATAAAAAAATAATGTATAGCTGTGTTGATTCAAGTTTGCATCCACCCAGTCTTTCATTTTCATTATTTTTTGTTCTGTTTCGTACATTTGTTTTCCACGTTTAATTCCGCCAATATTGCTGTGTACATTTTCTAACTGAGCACGCTATAAGCTTCGCTTGTTGTTGCTTCAGTCTGTTGTGTTTTATGTCTATGCGAATGTAACTGAATATTAAATCGTTTAAACCAGAGACAGAGACTCAAACTCTAAAATGTTTTAATGTCAGACCTCTGTCAGGCCTACGACATTGAGGGTGCGCATATACACACACTATTGAGAGAGAGAGAGAGAGAGAGAGAGAGAGAGAGAGAGAGAGAGAGAGAGAGAGAGAGAGAGAGAGAGAGAGAGAGAGAGAGACTCAAACTCTAAAATGTTTTAATGTCAGACCTCTGTCAGGCCCTATGACATTGAGGGTGCGCATATATACACACAGTATTGAGAGAGAGAGAGAGAGAGAGAGAGAGAGAGAGAGAGAGAGAGAGAGAGAGAGAGAGAGAGAGAGAGAGAGAGAGAGAGAGAGA
>CM065681.1:36947520-36950020 GCA_017654935.2 Phymorhynchus buccinoides | reverse complement strand
GTTAACAACATGAATACCCATACGCTTCTATTTGGAGACCACAGTCTAACAAATGCAGAAAATGTGGATATTTTTTAAACTGTTCAGCAATGTATTGCTACCAGCAACAGATTATAAGATAATAAGATAATTTAGATTGTAATATAATTATAATAAATAAAAAACGTGCAATATATAAGCTTGTGCGATGTGTATACTTTTGCATGTGTATCAACGGCACAGGGTTGGGCCTTGTGAATGGCAAAAGTTGGGTCAGTCTCTCTCTCTCTCTCTCTCTCTCTCTCTCTCTCTCTCTCTCTCTCTCTCTCTCTCTCTCTCTCTCTCTCTCTCTCTCTCTCTCTCTCTCTCTCTCTCTCTCTCTCTCTCTCTCTCTCTCTCATCTCTCTCTCTTTGTGGTGTGTGTAATATTATTTATGTTCATGTTTGTGTATTGCATCTTTTCCTAATGATAAAAAATTAATGTATAGCTGTGTTGATTCAAGTTTGCATCCACCCAGTCTTTCATTTTCATTCTTTGTTTTGGTTCTGTTTCGTACATCTGTTTTCCACGTTTAATTCAGTCATTGCAAATTCCGCCAATATTGATGTGTAAAGTTTCTAACTGAGCACGCTATAAGCTTCGCTTGTTGTTGCTTCAGTCTGTTGTGTCTTATGTCTGTGCGAATGTAACTGAAGAATAAATCGCTTAAACCAGAGTGACAGAGAGAGACATACTAAGAAAGGCTGTCAGACAGCCAGACAGCTAGAAATACAGATTGAGAAAGAGTAAAGAGAAGAAACAAAAATACAGAACACCATACTCCTCTACGAAGAAGCAATGCAAATAAATTAAAGGAGAAGACAGTGTAAGGCACAATAAGGGAAACCCCAGCACTGATCTCCACAGAGAAAAGGTGATCACAATAACAGTTTCCAGCTGTCAGGTATCACTGAGCCAAGGAAGCAAGTTAAACACAATACTAAAAAAAGCACTGGAACCGTGCGAATCTCCACCAAAGAGACACAGACCCTGTGCAAAGGCACTACACAGGTAACAATAAGTCGTAGAATATTCCTGTTATGGAAAGATTAAGGGTAGAAAAATACAATTCCACTAATAGTGTCTGAACGATGACTGTGATTACGTCCAAATATTAATAGGTTTTACGGTTAAAAAGTTAATAAGTTAATTAACCAACATTCGCATTATTATTTTATTGCGGATTTGTTCATGATGAATAGTAGTCTGAATAGTAGTCTGTCTCAACAACTGACAAAACGTGACCGGAGTGGTGAAGTCATGTTTCTTCAAGGCAATGCATAGTAACAAGAAACGGGGAAACTTTAACGAGTAAAATGACATAGGGCGTGTTTTTGAACAGCTTTTCGCTATATCCACAACTTTCACATAACACTGTTCGCAGACAGACAGCAGATAAAAGCAATTTTGTATTGAATTCTGTATTGACAGTAGCACCCAGACAAAGACGCGGAGAAAAGAGCCATTTCACAGAAACAAAAATAAACAAACTACGAAGAGCGCTTGGCTCGCGTGAACCTCCCAAGCATGCAGTATAGAAGAGACTGGGGGGGGGGTATGATTGAGACGTACAAGTATACACACGGAATTTAGAAAGTCACCTTCCCCTTCGTGCTGGAAACCAACCAGTGTTCCCAATTGCTTCCAAATTTTTAAGGGTCATCATGACCCTTTGCCCCCAAATGTTAAGGGTCATTTGAAAAAGTTTGAGGGTCAAAGTAAAAGCCATAATAAATGGACAATAATATGCTCTAAAATAAAGACATGAAGCCAGTCACATTCTTCACACCAGCTTGATTTGAATTTGCGAGTTACTTTCTTCTTATCATCACTACTGACATTTGAAGTAGAACTTGAAGGGCCTGGAACTGGTTCGATGGTTTCTCAAATTTACTTCCAGGCTTTGTCCCGACCACAGCAAGCCTGACAGCAAATTAGAAGCAATTCGGTCGAAAAACGGCGGAGTTATAAGCCCGTTTTGTGCTTCAAGACAGACAGACAGAACGGGCCCGTTCTACTACCCCCCCACCGAACCACCCCACCCCGCCCACCCACCCCCACCCCACCTATTCCCACCCCACCCATCTCCACCCCGCCTCCCACCACATTGTTTGTATTTTTACTAGCGCAACGTCGAGTACCGGTAACGCCTAGTAACGGTAACGCCAAGTACTGGTAACGCTGAGTACAGCAAATTTGAAGCGATTCGGTTAAGAAACGGAGGAGTTATAAGGCCCCGTTTCCAGTTGGCGGTGCTCTGAGAGTGACACGCTCTCCCGATTCTCTTCAAATTTGCTGCCAGGCTTTGTCCCGACCACAGCAAGCCTGACAGCAAATTAGATTCGGTCGAAAAACGGCGGAGTTATAAGCCCGTTTTGTGCTTCAGACAGACAGACAGATCGGGCCCGTTCTACTACCCACCTTATGGAAGCTATGTGCGCGTAACTTCCTCTAATCTGTCACTCTCTTTGACTCTCGCCC
>CM065681.1:36925020-36942520 GCA_017654935.2 Phymorhynchus buccinoides | reverse complement strand
GCTTAGCTCTGGGATGGGGCAGTGCTATACTTAAAGACCCACCAGATCACGTGTCAAAATCATGGGTTTCACGTGTTTTCCCTCTTATAGCTGGACAGAAATCTTGTTTTGACCAGGTCTGACTCCCATATAAATGCCCCCAAATTCAAAACGAAACATCCTTTTAAAGAGCAGACCCACTGACCCACCACGATTAAGTCCCTTGGTTTTTTTCTGGGTAGCTGTGACCCAGATACAAATTCCCCCAACTTCAAATTGAGGCTGCTCTTTAAAATGATGTTTCGGTGATCTGGTGGGTCTTTAAAGACACACTGACGCACCACGATTAAGTCCCTTGGTGTTTTTTCTGTGTAGCTGTAACGCACATACAATTGTCCCCAACTTCAAATTGAGGCTGCTCTTTAAAATGATGCTTAGTTTTCAATTTGGGGACATTTGTATGGGAGTCAAACCTGGTCAAAACCAGATTTCTTACCAGCTATAAGAGGGAAAACACGTGAAACCCGTGATTTTGACACGTGATCTGGTGGGTCTTTAAAGACACACTGGTGCACCACGATTAAGTCCCTTGGGTTTTTTCTAGGTAGCTGTGACCCACATACAAATGTCCCCCAACTTCAAATAGAGGCTGCTCTTTAAAATGATGTTTCGTTTTCAATTTGGGGACATTTGTATGGGAGTCAAACCTGGTCAAAACAAGATTTCTTACCAGCTATAAGAGGGAAAACACGTGAAACCCGTGATTTTGACACGTGACCTGGTGGGTCTTTAACATAGCATTAGAAAGGGACAGCAGACAACCGTTAACATACAACATGGGATAGAAAATAACAGTCTAACGTTATTCCAATTATTCATCTATACTCCAATTATAAGATTCACTATCTGTTTGTCCATGTACCATTTTCATCTTCACTCGTAGCGTTAAACATCGACGAGCAGGTTTTGATCTTCACTACGCCAACACGTCATAAGCCTACCGGCAAATGCACACGAGGTAACGATAGAAACATGAACACATACAAGCAGCACTGCCAGAAAACAAGCGAGATATGAAGGCGAGGAAGGAAAACAGGAGAGAAGGAAGTAAAGCGGCGAGAGAAGAAGAAGAAGCGTTATATTAATAATATACTGCTCAAAATGCCCTAAGGATATTATCTTAAACATGCAAAATTATCAAAAGTCAACACAAAGCCATTTATTGTTTTTTCTTATTAATTTTAGCTTAGTCAACATTTCAGCTTACCTCAAGGAAAGTTTGTGATGCCCCCTCAAAATGCATAAAACAACCGAATGGAGCGAAATTTTGATTTTCAGATATTTTGCTTTTTCTGGCAAGAAAAGTCACGGATAAGCATGTGTGAGACCCCCTCACTGCGATTCCAGCTTGGAAACGCCATTTTGTGTTCTTGGGGAGCCTTTGAAGCTCCTGCTCCTGCTGAGCAGCAACTGTGAACGACCGCAAATGGCTGCCTGGAGCATGTTCCAACATTGTTCTATCAGACTGAGGTCTCTGGATCGGGCAAGCTACCTCATATCAGTCATATGGACGATGGTCTCTTGGTACAAGTATGTGTAAACAACCCTTCCACGACGAAAAGGTGCATTATCATCCACGAAGATGAGGTAATCTCGGACCGTACCAGCAGAAGGTTTGACGTGGATATCGAGGAATTAATCCCTATAGTAAACAGCTATCAGAAATTCCTTTTGAATATTTCGTTACACTGTTTTCCCGACCGTGCTGATACAGGCCCAAGCCGTCAATGACACCCCCCAAGATCTGTCAGGCTCTCTGACTCACGTTTGTAGGCAACGAACGCTCTTATGAGAACCTCCACACCCAGGCAAGACCGTCAGTGAAATACAATCAGATACTGAACTCGTTGGTGAAGAGAATTCACGTCCAGTCTCATAATGTCCAGATGACGTGGTTCTGGGCTCTCAAAAGACAGAGCTGCTTATGAGCTGGAATGAGCAGGATGTCCAAACTTGTCCAGGGGGAGTGGAGGCAGCATCATGAAATCCGTTCCTCATAGTTTGGGTGGAAATGTTTCGCAATGAGGTATTCAGCCAATCAAAATACAGCAAGAGAGTGTGCATGAAACGATTTTGGCTGTTCTGAAAAAGGCCATTTTTATTATCCGTCGCTCAATGTCTGCCATATTCTAAACACTAATCACAAAATAAGTCTGTGTACAACCGTTCTCCAGCATGCCAATACAGAAAGACAACTCTTTGCGCATCAAATTACGCCATTTTCTCACTTCGGCCATTGCTCGAAATTCATGCGATGCACGTGAGCAGGAAGTTGGATAAAACACGTTTGAGTGAACTTGTGTTCACGTATGATAGCTCTTTCGGAGTTTCTAGTCATATAATTATTGATTACAATTACGCCAACTCTTAGTAATCAAGGTAATAAAATAATATCCTTAGCAAATCAAATTTTGAGCAGTATATTTGCATAGTTGAGGACAACCACCAGATGTGACAGATGTATATAAAATGATATATGTATGCATGTATTCTATTGGTTTGACCTGTTTCAGCCACAGACACCTGTGACAGCTGGCCTTTGTATCTTCATGGGCCAACGTGTGACGTTTCTGTACAGTACAGACTAGCTGGCACAAACCAAGTACTGAACCCCCCAAAGCTACCAGGCACACTCGCTTCAGTCTCATGTATATTATAGATTGGATAACAACTCAACGATAATTTGTGTAAGACGTTGATTTTCGAGTTGTTAATTCAACAAAAAGGAAACAAAACAGGAGCGATCATTTTAAACTGGTTTACTGCTCAAAACCCCCACCCCCAACCCCCAGACGCACCTAACTTGCATACACACACTTAACTCGCATACACATACATCTACACATACAGACACGTGCACATATACACACACACAGAGACGTAGGTATGCACATGCGAGAGACAGGTTCTAGCAAACAAATGTGGTTCTACCCAAATAAAACAAGAGCGAAGCGCCACAATGACCTGCTCATGTATGCGTACCACGCTATTCCACACAATCCTGTCAGCTCTGTAGCTCTTCACTAGGGACTAGAGAAAAACTTGGCGTTAATATTTCTTTTTAATTCACAAAGATGGATTAACACACAACACACGCTATATGAAATGGAAATAAATGCAGATTAAAACAGAGAAAATGTCGGGAAAAAGAGAGCAAACTATTATGACACTGGAGTGACAGGGGTGTGGAGATGGGCAGGATTGTTACGGTGTCAACTGTTGATGAGATAGCTTCACAACTGGATGTGTGTGAATTCGCATGTGTGTGTGTGTGTGTGTGCGCGTGCGTGTGTGTGTGTGTGTGTGTGTGTGTGCGTGTGCGTGTGTGCGTGTGTGTGTGCGTGTGCGTGTGTGTGTGTGTGTGTGTGTGTGTGTGTGTGTGTGTGCGCGAGCGTGTGAGTGAGAAATAAAGAGAGAGAGAGAGAGAGAGAGAGAGAGAGAGAGAGAGAGAGAGAGAGAGAGAGAGAGAGAGAGAGAGAGAGGGAGAGAGGGAGAGGTAGAGTCAAAGAGAGAGGCAGATTAGAGGAAGCTACAAGCACATAACGTCCAGAAGGTGGGGGAACAATTTTTGCGAAAGACAGCCCGGTATCCCCAAGGGGAGAACCACCGACTCCAATTATTATCACAAAATGAGTTTCAAAGACATTGAGATGATCTGTCAGTATTACCATAGCACGTTGGCCTGTGCAAAGTCATGCCTTCCAGTCTGTCGTTTCAAACTACCACTTCCAAATGGCAGACGAGGCAGCTACTAGGTTGGAGGGCTGAGCTAAAATTAACGTATTTATTGTGCAGATGCCTTGCCCAGGGTACATCCCCACGTTCGGCCAACAAGGGCAAGGCAAGGTCCACGAAGGCCAACTAATCCCTCTGGCTGCAACGCTAAGCATGAGTAGAAATGTTTTTTAGTTTCGGTGTCATACTCAAATGGCTTTTATCACTGGTTGACATTAGCCTGTAGAAAGGGCCAATAGTAAATGAGAGCTGTACTATAAATGATATTCTACAGTATTTGAATATCATGCTACAGCTTAGTCTTTCGTGGAGGACTATGACTCTCAAACGGGGGGGGGGGGGGGGGGGGGGGGGGGCTTGCACCGGCTATGGTGCTGCAGCCAAAGGGATTGGTTGGCCTTTGGGGACCTTCCCCAACGCCAACTCTCGTCCTCAAATCCCTTTGTCCGAGAGTGAGGATGTACCCTGGGCAAGGCATTTCCACTGTAAACTAATTCTCGCCCAGCCCGCCAGAATAGTATCTGTCCCCTCTGCTATCTGGCAGTCATTGTCGGAAACGACAGACAGGCAACATACTCATAGTCTTTCACAAACGACTAAGCTGGATCACGATTTTCCAGGTCCAGACAACACCACAAACGAGATGATGCAACATCTTGGCAACTCAGCCCTCCAAAAGCTACTGGACATGTGCAACCTAAGCTGCAGACAGGGACAGGTACCCCAGTGCTGGAAGGAAGCTATAATGATTCCAGTTCTTAAAAAGGGGAAGAACAAGGCCAAAGTCCTGAGCTACCGCCCCATTAGCCTGACAAGCTGCGTATACAAAGTAATGGAGCGCATCATCAACCAGCGCTTGCAACTATACCTCGAATCAGAGAGCATCATCATCCCAGAGCAGGCTGGCTTCCGACAATACAGAAGTACGGAGGACCAGACAACGCATCTCAGCCAGGTTATAGAGGATGCTTTCCAGGCTCAGAAGGTCACCCTGGCGAGTTTCATAGATCTGCAGAAGGCCTTCGACAAGGTCTGGAAAGACGGACTCCTTGTCAAGCTCCTACGAAACGGCATCAGAGGCAACATGTACCGGTGGACCAAGTCGTACCTGCACAACAGAAAAGCCAGAGTGCTGGTAGATGGTCACTGCGGCCGAAAGGTGCTGCTGCGCCAAGGGGTTCCACAAGGAGGAGTACTCTCGCCTGCCTTATTTATGCTCTTCATCAACGACCTAGTACCAGAGCTGCCAAAGGGAATCCATGCATCACTGTATGCAGACGACCTAGTTCTCTGGTGCACAGAAGAGTATGCTTCCACTGCAACATACAGAATGCAGCTTGCACTAGAGAAAGTTGCAGGGTGGGCAGAAATTTGGTGTGTGACCATCAACAGGGAAAAGACCACAGCCACTCTCTTCTCGCTTTCAACCAAAGCCCATCCAGGCAGACTGACGTTGGGAGACACACCACTCAAAATTGAAGACCAGCAAACCTACCTGGGAGTCACTTTTGACAAGAGAATGACCTGGAAGCATCACATCACAAATGCAGAAGGAAAGGCCAGGAGAAAGTTGAACATCATGAGAACACTGGTAGGATCACAATGGGGCGCAAATGATAGGATCCTCAAGACAGTCTACCAGGGGACTGTACGACCACACCTCGGGTACGGTTCCAGTTCTTGGATGACAGCAGCCAAGACGCACCATCAGGCCCTGGATAAAGTTCAGAACCAAGCTCTAAGGATCATCGCAGGTGCTATGAAATCAACGCCCATTCAGAAGATGGAAGAGGTGACTGGCATACCCCCACTGAGCAAACGACGTGAATGCAAAGCAATGGTACAGGCCACCAAGTATCAATGCACTCAGAACCACCCAATGAGTGCCAGACTGAAACGGCTCTCTTCAGGCAGGTTAAAAAGATCCAGCTTTGCAAAAGAAGCCAGGGCTTTGCAGAGGAAACACCAGAGATACCAGAGCTGGTCCAACCACCAACATTCTCCCTTGACAATCCCCCCTGGGAAGACTCACTGGGAAACGTCACCATCGAAACCACCGTCCCTTGCCTCGCAACAAAGGATGAGCAGAGTAATGTGGTAAAAAATGCTCTGTCACTGTCCATGCTGGAAGAGAAGTACCCCCAAGAAGCATGGATACGGGTCTTCACAGATGGGTCTGCCACAGATGCCATCAAGAACGGAGGAGCCGGTGTGTACATTCAGTACCCCAGTGGAGTGTGGCAAGCAGAAGCTTACCAACAGGCCTCCACTGCACCAACTACAGAGCAGAGGTAGAAGCACTGACTCTGGCAGCAAACACCATCAGCAACAGAGTCGGCCATGACACTCAGATCGTCTTCCTGACCGACGCTCTGTCAGTGCTGCAGGCAGTGGCCAACAATAAGCTGCCTCAGCTAAAACAAACTCTGAACAACATCAAATGCTTGAGGACAGTACTGCAGTGGATCCCCTCCCATTGTGGTATTGAAGGCAATGAGCAGGCTGACAATGGCAAAGCTGGGTGCAAAAGACGAGCAACAGAACAACCCCGTCTGCCTCACAGAGATGAAGACCATCATCAAGTCTCTGCACAGGACGCCCCAGAAACAGGACAGCTACCACCTGCTACCCAGATCACAGCAGGTGGTCATCTTCCGCCTGAGGACAGGGCACAACAGACTGAACCAGCATCTGTTCAGGAAGATGCATGCTGTGCCGTCCCCCATGTGTCCCTGCGGAGAAGCAGAGCAGGACATGGCCCACATTCTGCAGGACTGTGGGGGCCTCCGGCCGCTGAGGGAGGAGATATGGCCAACGCCGGAGCCCCTCCACGACAAGCTGCACGGGTCTGTGGACACCCTGCAGAGGACCGCCAATTTCGTCTCAAGATCTGGACTCCAAGTGTGACCGGCGATCGATAAACAAACAAAAACGATTTTACATAACTGTAGAGAAGGTGGAGGTCCGTGCAACCAGAAATCCACCTACTGATAATCCGCCTCTGCGGCTTTCTCTCACTTTACTATCAACCCAAAGTTCAGGCGAATGTCAACCAATGATAAAAGACATTTTGACTAAAAGCGCAAAATCACAGGGAGATGAAGAAGAAAAAAAGCAAGAAACCCCCCACCCCCCCCGAGCTTGAAAGACAGAAGGACAATAGTGGTGAACTTACTCATTGGCCACGACACAAGTGCCTACTTGCAGCATGAAGAAGCGTGGTGCCCTGGGGCCGGGGCATCATGGTCTGACGATCCGCACTGCTACTGTCTCTGCCGTTGTCTCCCTGCAGCCACGCGGTGCATGTGCCCAGGGCATAGTTACGTCACTGCCTCGCTGCGCCAAGTTTTTCTAAGACGTCAGTTTTGCCTACTACTAAACAAACGCCTTTTCTTTCCGAAGATTGTTTTTGCTCACCGAGTTGGGAATATCGCACTGTTTGAAACTGTTGCAGCAAAGTCTTTCTTCACAAACTATTTATTGCAGTCTGCTTATTTTTATTAAAAAATGTTACCGAGAAGGATCGTGACTCATTGTTGTTTGCAGTGTGCCAGCTGGTCGTCTTGATGGTCAAATAAACGTCTTACTCACCGACAGATGTTGTGACTATGGCACTGTGTCCGCTACTGGTGGCCAATATCTTACAACTGATATAATTCATAGCAACCGTGAGGACTATAATAATTACCACTGCTAAAAAACAATTATGAGTACAACGCGCCTTCAATTTGATATCACTGTTATACGTTGTAAGTGTAATGGGGCTGTATTATACTACTTCTTGCCGACACGAAAGGGCAATAAGTTTAGGCCCGAACTGCTCATGCCACCTAGCGGCGAGTCAGGGGTAGATAATTTTCTGTGGCTATATACTCCTACTTCATGACAGGCAAGGGCGATAATCTTACGTAGGTGGCGTTCGTATCTCAGGGCACGAAACGGGCAGATAATTTTCAGCTCCGAAATGAGGAAAGAGCGTTGCTGGCTTATTGTAGTCTTTGTCACAGACAGGAGCTAGGCTTATAGTCGGTTCCCATTCCAAATCTCTGGCAAAAACAACAACAACAACCGACTTTCTCGTTGCTTAGAGGGATCACAGACTCGTTGCTAGTGAGAATGGCAACGCTGTGTTTTCTACGAGTATCAGTTCTTCCCTAGTTAGCTAATTGCCATACAGGTATTGCTACTGAACTCAATCCATCTGGAACACCAGGGAAACAGTACTTTTATCACTTTTATCTTCTTTCTCATGCCTGATGCGTGGATCCCAAAGCTAACGTTTGCTTTTTAGTTTGTCGGTTCTAAAAGTTTCTTTGAGTTTGGATGCTATCACAAGTGCTAATACTATAAAATCGTGTCAATCGATTACTACCTGTAGTCACGTTCCTGCATTTCAATCGGCGTGATTACCGAAAGGCTGCTGCTACAGATCTGGCTTTACGTTGCATTGCGTGTTGTGTGCAGACTACAAAGTTAGGAAAAAAACAATTATGGGTGCAGCTGTGACAAGATGACATTGCATTGCACTGTATTAGAATAACATTGGAGCCAACCAATGGATGCACAACTTAGGCATTTAAGATGGGGGTCGAAAGCAGCGTGCAGTTAGGGCTGGTATGAGTAAAGGTGTGCATAGTTACTATAGTTGTTAAATCAACAATGCCTTAGTTCCCCGTGCCGAGAGAGAGAGAGAGAGAGAGAGAGAGAGAGAGAGAGAGAGAGAGAGAGAGAGAGAGAGAGAGAGAGAGAGAGAGAGAGAGAGAGAGAGAGAGAGAGAGAGAGAGAGAGAGAGAGAGAGAGAGAGAGAGAGAGAGAGAGAGAGAGAGAGAGAGAGAGAGAGAGAGAGAGAGAGAGAGAGAGAGAGAGAGAGAGAGACCGACCTAATGATGCAATATGTTTTAACTAATAAAAAGTATGATGCTTAAACTAAAGGAAAGACGACCCAGAAGGCAGTGGTATACTACAATGGTGCAATGCCAAATCAATGAATAGAATGGTATCAATATTCGCATTCCACACTCCCTACCTTCACAAACATTTCGCTAGATTTTGCCTGGTGTAAGGGCGGAGAGGCCCGTCTTTCACTATCAGCATAAGAAATCGAGACCAACGTGAATGACTCAACGCAAAGTCCTAAATTGCACAATGTAATTTGCTAATCAACAATTCCTCCGCCACAACAGCTACTCGACGGAGCCAGTCAGCTTCAGGTAATGTATTACTGTGCAAATTGTGAAGTGACTCTGTGCAGCGGTTCACTAGAATAAAGAAATTACGATGACATACAAAACGCGAAACAAACACATACACTCACAATACTCCTCCATTCCCGAAGGGTGGGTGGGTGCTAAGATCTTGTGATTGAACGGCAACAATCCACATCAGATCTACAATGTTTTGGGGGTAAAATCGCGTCTCTTCCAGTAAAATCAAAATTAACCATCAGGATCATTTCTATGACTTTTTTTTTTTTTACTTAGCCAACAAAAATACAACCTCCACGGCGGAGGTGACAATGTCCAGAAAACAAGATCAATACTGTCGGTAGCTCTCCCACTGCGACAGACAGAGGCGCCACGACTTCAAAACAGGCTGTGACAGAGGAAAGGGAAAGGCGATTCAGTATCTCTCCATGTAGGCTTAAATAATAGTTAGCAAAGAGAAAAAGCACTAATTTGAACAACAGCAACAGCGACACATTCCGAGTGGCTGTTAGGAATGCTGAACGGTCTTTGTAAGACTAAATCTACATCAAGGCAACTCAGGCATTGCTTTTTTTTTTTCAATCTTACCAAAGAAGACCATGATGGTATTGGCCACTGCAAAGAACATCTTTTGCAAGAGTGAATGCCCTTGGTGGGTGGGGGGAAGATGGTTGAGTACTGACCAAACAAGGGCATAACTCTTGCCAATAACCCTATTTGAGGCCACTTAATGGCTGCCCTTTGCAAGAGTGAATGCCTCCCTTTTGGATACTGATCAACAAGGGCTTAATTCTTGCCGTCAAGGGCGTTAATAACCCTAGTTGCAGTGGCCAATAGAGCCTTCCTATCACACCTGGTAATCGAAGAATGCTAAAACCGCACATTATCCTATTATTTTAAACGTTAAAACTCTTGCTCCTAAGCAAGACTAAACAGCTGCATACAGAGAAAGAACAAACCGCGACAAGACTCCTTTGCCGATCACGGGCAAAGGACAACTACATATCGATGGCTTGGAGTCAAAACGGACTATCTTTAGATAGTCCATTGACGTATTATTGGATTTATTACAAAAACTAATAACTTGTATCAAACAATGACAGCAGAAATATAAAAAGGGGGTTTTGGTTTTCATATTTCAGCAGTCCTTTTTTGTATACAAGTTATTAGTTTTCGTAATAAGTTCAATAATATGTGTCTACTATAAAGATACGTTTTGACTCCAAGCCATCGATATACTGTACTAAATAACTACAAGATTACACAGCTATTTTACATACAATACTAACAATTTTTTTCTCTTATTCTCGCCTTCCAGCGTTCTCTTTCTCTCTTAACTAAATACTTCACGTCATACAGGAATCAAAACACGATCCGTCATGCGGGAATGATCATTGTCTGATCATACAGAACAACAGAAAAACACCTGTCGGTTTAAGTATTTGTGTCAGCTGTTTTACTTTTACTAAAGGAAGAGAAACGATTCGATCACATACACATGCAAATTATTGTCTTAGCGCGAAATTGGTAAACAAACGAAATAATTATTATGTTGTGCTAGCACTAAGAAAGCGAAGACGACGACAGGGCACAATGGAGGCAAGCAGGGAACAGCATTCTCCTCCATCAATGAACAACAACGGTGAAGCCCGCTCGACATTTGTGCAGGTCATAAACACGCGTCTCCCGCCTTTTACGACGGCTCGCGAAACAGATTTGACATTAGATTAGAGCCTACGTAGAGAACAACAACAAAAAAAGCTGTCGGTTTAAGTATTCGTGTCCGCTGTTTTGCTTTTCTTTCACGAAGAAGACAAATAATCAATAAGCACCGACCGTCTAGCACGTTACCTGTCTATCAATGTAATTGCTACTAACTGAAAAAGAAACGACTCGATCACATACATACACATGCAAATCGAACCGCATCAATAAATACACACGTTGTAAACGCCGTACCAGAACGCCACATACTACTAGTTTGTTGTCACGTCGAAATCTGGGAAATGCGCAAAAGACGTCGTTCTTTCATTAAAAAGCTAGAAGAAGACACAGCAACCATTCTCACAGCGACTTGGTCAGACTGAATTTTGCACAGGGCTCTTGCTCTGTACCCCACACCACACCACTACCACACCGCACCATACAACAGCTCGTGCGGGGAAGAGCAAGGAAGGGCATCGTCGGTAGTCATGAGCTAAGCCAGCTCAGCGCAACAGGTTTCTAACGATTTTCTAACGATCTTCTGTCGCTGGTAGGGTTATTGACGCGACGAGGGTCAAACTAAAAAAACAAATTCAACATCATGCACACACTAAAGAGCTGAAGCCGCAGCTCCGAGGGAGGGAGGGAGGGTCCGTAACAAGCGACAGAAGGAGATGATAACACCGAGACGGAGGCCCTTTCCACCAGCAGAAGCTAGGAATTATCACTGGTCGGAGCCAGCCGTTGCGGATGACACCCTCCGTTTTCACCCAGACCTGTCTCTGACTGAACCCTCCGCTCTACCTAGCTCGCCCCTTGAACTCTCCCTTATCTCCTTCCTCTCTCTTCGAATCCTCTTCATCTTATCACTCTCTCCATCGCATACATGTATCTCCTTGCAACACCGTTCCGCACCTTTCTTTCCCTGACCCTCTCTTTTTTTCTTCTTCTGGAAACAACAAAAGAACCCTCGGTGAAGTCTCCACAAACTCGAACTACCACAGTACTCCTCCTGTCGCCCTCGATGACTTCTTTCTTGAAGGAGAGAGAAAAGCGCCGTACGCAGCAGTCTGAGGGTGGACAGACAGACGGAGCAGACCAGCAGTGACACTACACTCGGCGAAGGAGCTAACCTGAAAGCTAAAGGGCGGCAGTGGGAGCGAGGAGAAGAGAGAGAGAGAGAGAGAGAGAGAGAGAGAGAGAGAGAGAGAGAGAGAGAGAGAGAGAGAGAGGTTGACAGTAGTAGAAGACAAGGCAAAGGTTGATCGTTAAGCCTATTGGTTGGTGACGGCGATGGCTCAGTCTCTTTTTCTCTACCTTCTGTCTCTATCTCTTCTAGTTCTACTTCCTAACTTCTTGCTTTGCCTCTGTCTCAGACTCTGTTGTCTGTGATAGCTCTCCTACACACACTCTCTCTCTCTCTCTCTCTCTCTCTCTCTCTCTCTCTCTCTCTCTCTCTCTCTCTCTCTCTCTCTCTCTCTCTCTCTCTCTCTCTCTCTGTAATCATCTCTCTCACTTTGTCATACATGCTGTCTCTCTGTACAGACGGCTCTCATTTGATGGAGATGATTCTCTCTTTCTGTCTCTCACCCCATAGTCTCTCTCTCTCTCTCTCTCTCTCTCTCTCTCTCTCTCTCTCTCTCTCTCTCTCTCTCTCTCTCTCTCTCTTCTCCCACATCTGTCTGTTTGTCTCAGTCTCTCAATCTCTTTATCGCTCTCTCTCTCTATCTCTCTCTCTCGCTCTCTCTCTCTCCTCCACACCTGTCTCTGTCCCTCTCTGGTCTCAGTCTCTCTCTATCTCCCCTCCCCTCTCTCTCTCTGTTTCTCTCACTCAAGAGATACACATCACATTCTCTCTCTCTCTCCATCTCCATCTCTCTCTCTCTCTCTCTCTCTCTCTCTCTCTCTCTCTCTCTCTCTCTCTCTCTCCTTCTCTCTGTTTTTCGCACGAGACACACATTACAAGCTCTCTCTCCCTCTCTCTCCCACCCTCCCTCTGCCTCTGTCCGTCTGTCTGTCTGTCTGTCTCTGCCTGCCTGTCTGTCTGTCTGCCTGTCTGTCTGTCTGTCTGTCTGTCTGTCTGTCTGTCTGTCTCTCTGTCTCTCTCTCTCTCTCTCTCTCTCTCTCTCTCTCTCTCTCTCTCTCTCTCTCTCTCTCAATCTTTACGCAGTAGCACGCGCGCCACCGGCACACAGTGGCTGCTTCCTACGTCTGAGTTGTAGTTCAGGCGACGGCGACAACGACTCACAGGTGACAGCCCCATCATCGATTAGCTCTGAGAGAGAGAGAGAGAGAGAGAGAGAGAGAGAGAGAGAGAGAGAGAGAGAGAGAGAGAGAGAGAGAGGGGGGGGGGGGAGGGGGAAGAGAGACAGACAGACAGACAGAGGGGGGGGGGGGGGAGAGAAAAAGAGTGAGAGAGAAGAGAGAGAGAGAGAGACAGAGAGAGAGAGAGAGAGAGAGAGGGAAGCGAGACAGACAGACAGAGACAGAGGGAGGGTGGGAGATACACAGAGAGAGAGAGAGAGAGAGAGAGAGAGAGAGAGAGAGAGAGAGAGAGAGAGAGAGAGAGAGAGAGAGACAGAGAGAGATAGAGGAAGTGGAGAGAGAGAGAGAGAGAGAGAGAGAGAGAGAGAGAGAGAGAGAGAGAGAGAGAGAGAGAGAGAGAGAGAGAGAGACAGACTACTTCTCTTTTTCCATGCTGGTTTCCAAAGATAGATAGATGGATAGGCAGACTATAATAAAGATAAAGTAACAAATGGAAACAAGTGTGTCGCAAAGTGGCGGCAAAGTTCCCTCGCTGCTGACCTTGACCTTGACGGATACTCATTCGGAATCACCATTAAGCTTCTAAATGTCTCAAAACCGTTTGGTTGTAAATGACCGGTTACATATGGTCCTATAGGCAGACTATAACCGTTGTTATCTTGACTTTGACCTTTCCTGTACTTAATATTCGGAATTACCATAAGCCAATGCATCTGAATACGAAATGTGAACATTGTAAATCCAATGATGTGAAATATATGGCCACAAGAAAGAAAAAACCCGTTTTCAATGCTACACTTCAAGGTCATTTGGACAGCGTGGTGATATTTTTTATATGGGACCTTTTGTGTACCATGATGCACCACTACACTAAATTTGAAGCGATTCCATGCAGCAGTTCTTGAGATACAGCGTTGGGGTTCGAGCCCCGTGCTTCGCACAGACAAATCCATGATAATCATTTTATAGCCCTTTTAAAAATTTTATCAGATCAGAAAACATGGTGAAAAAACCCCGCATTGAAATATGTGCAAAACTTTGCGATATATTAGCGATTATGTATCTTGAAATAAAACAAAAGCAATCAGTCGATAGCTAATATCCTCTAAAACCTGTACACTAAAAGTGATTGAAATAGACTGAACGGTTTTCAAGAAAACGCAGCCGGACGAAACAAAAACAATACTTCATGAAGCTTCGCTCGGGAACTAATAACTGTTGTATTCATTCATTAAAACGCAGATATTTGGGCTGCAATCTGCCCTTCTTCCGTGCTCGTCTCCAAATGAATAGACAGATCAATCAAACAGATCAATCAAAATTCAAAATAGATAGACAGATAGGTATACATAGACCCATACATAGAAACATAAGCTTAAAGGGATTTCTACACAAACATAACCATAAACAGGAGAAAACAAAAGCTGACCAAAGCGGGATACTCACAAAGAGCAAGCACGTGCACCCCATTCCCCCCAAGGATACACACATACGGATGCACTTATGTCATCCCCCCCCCCCCCCCCGCCCACACACACACACACACACACAGACACACACACACACACATACACACACACGCGCGCGCGCGCGATACAGTCAACAAAAGTAAGCTGAACAAAGCGACACATACATCATAATTATTATATTAGTGCACACACAAACGCAGACACACATACAAAAGCACACGGACACAAGTCATGCACAAACACGCGAATGCTCGCGCGCAGGTACGCTCGCACACGCACACACATACACAAACACGCGCGCGCGCGCGCGCTAACACACACGCGCACGTGAACACGCACACAAGCGGAGAAAGAGTCCGTATACATAAAATTGTCGTCAAAAGCAAGCTGGCGAAAAGATACAAAATGTGAGAGAGAGAGAGAGAGAGAGAGAGAGAGAGAGAGAGAGAGAGAGAGAGAGAGAGAGAGAGAGAACACACTCACAACGTAGGTGCGCGTGTCTCAGGAGAGAAATAAAACATATCGGGAAAAAAAAGCAAAGCGGGCCTTTCGCAAACCCCGGCAAAAATCGATAGTGCAGGCTTAAAACACCTTCCCCCTCTCTCGCCTTCATTCGCTCTTCATTTTCCCCTAGTCTCTTATTTTCCTCTCCCTCTCTCTCAACCACACGCACACAGACACAGACACAGACACAGACACACACACACACACACACACACACACACACAGAGACACACACACATGCCTTTTATGTGAGTTGATTTTATGTGCATTATTGTATTTTTGCCCTCTTGTCTATTTCTTTGTTATGGTTATCCACAACCCACCTCTCCCGAGCAACACATTCTTCTCTTATTTGCTGAATCCTAGCATATGACTCTCATCCATCTACATCTGTCCGTGTGTATAATTCTTTGGTATTCTCTAAATAGACGGATTTACTTAGGTAGATTCTGTTTCGGCTTATGTTTCTTCTTCACCTTCTTCTAACTCTCCTAGCCTATTATATGCTGGCAGGGTAGATAAACCCTCCATATGGATAGTACTTACATTCTCCGAAGTCGGAGTGTGGCTGCCCACGTGGCGGGGTAATCAAAAACGGTCACACGCGTAATGTTCTCACCCCTAGCTGGTGTATGTCTACCATAGTGTTCAAATGCTTTGGCTGTTTGGGATGATCCTGGAGTCTTTTAGACAGGGTACGATAAGAAGACAAGAAGATAGTACTCACCATAGGGAATTAACACTATTTATTTTATTTTATTGGTATAATCATAACAGGAGACCATCATCCACGCGCGCGCATACACAAACGCGCGGGCACTTTCTACTGTTTGTCAGCGTTTCGTAGTTTCACGATACAGATTAATTAAAAGAAAAGGAAAAACACAAAAAAACACAATTCGCAGGCACGACTGGATGAAAACTGGACTAAGTAATGTGAAATATAAATAATAAATGAATGAATAAATAAATAAATAAATAAATAGCTTAAATAAATAGCTAACTAACTAAAAACTAACACAAAAAGTGTATCAATGGCAAAGTAATTTATATTGAGGACTGTCATGCCTGCATAAAAATGAGCTGATTGCATACACACCTTCACACAGTCAACACTGAGAGAGAGAGAGAGAGAGAGAGAGAGAGAGAGAGAGAGAGAGAGAGAGAGAGAGAGAGAGAGAGAGAGAGAGAGAGAGAGAGAGAGAGAGAGAGAGAGAGAGAGAGAGAGAGAGAGAGAGAGAGAGAGAGAGAGAGAGAGAGAGAGAGAGAGAGAGAGAGAGAGAGAGAGAGAGAGAGAGAGAGAGAGAGTGGAAAAACGTGTCATGGAGACTCGGAGGAAAAGGCTACTGTGTGACTGTTGAGGACCGAAACCGAAACTGAAGACGCAGCCAGAAAGCATCGATATGGTACAAACCTCAGTCAAGGGAGAAAACTCGTACTACTGCAAGGGTACTCGTACCTCGTGGGTGTTAAGTCATGCAAAGTGTATTTCCATTTCAGGGGCTGCCTTGAGTTGTTCGTTGTTGTTTTTCTCTCCTCTTTTCTTCTATTTGATTGTTCTTTGGTCCGTTAAGCCCGTATTTGCTTCCCTGTCTGTTCTGTTTTGGTTCTCGATCGTCCCAAGGATGGATAATTGTAAAGAATAGTCTCGGTCTAAAATCTTGATCCCTGTTATACTGGTCAAAATGGCATGATATAGTATGACTTGCATATCATTGTGTTGCCGAGGAGAAAGAGCGAAACATAACAACGTGTATTGGTGACCATAAATTACAAGTTTTTTTTAGTCTAGCTCAGGTCTTGTGAAAGCGCATGAACGACGAGTAACGTGTTCGCAGCTTTCGTCTTTTCCATCTTCAGTCCTTCACCCAATTCCTCACACTTTCCATCATCCCTTTCAGGTAACATTGGACACGTCAACTTTAGGTGTAGCTATACATCACCCTACAACGTTTATGAGGAACGCGTTTTGAGACCTTGAGTGGAGACATCGAGGCGGAGGACTTGTTACTGTACTTGGGCGACGTCAAGAAATGGCGATTTAACGTCCAATCGGTCGTAGACAACTTATGGACGGTATTCCTGAAGACGGCATGGGTCTTCCCGGGGAGAACTGGGCGACATCACCTTGGTTATATTAGTGTTACTTATACTAAGGTACCAAACCCCTTCAGATCCCACCCCCTGTAAAATATGAAGGGACTCTGTGCAGCGGATGACAACACGTCGTGCGGACAGACAGGCAGACAAAGTCCCACAGGCCCAAACAATATGCAAACAAAAAAACACTACATTGATTTCAACGAACTTCCGATTGGCTCGACTGCCGGCTAGATGTTTGCCAAAGATCTTATTTTGGGGTTTTAATTTGTGACCTAGCTACACTTATATTATTTTCAATTCGGGTATAATTTCCCCCCTATTCCTAACCGTTGTTAATATATTGGCCAACAAACACGAGGTCTCTGTTGATATCGCAGCCTTTTTCGGAGGTAAGTGGTCAAAAATCGGAATTTCGTTTTCGGTTGATAATATCTAAAGCATTAAAGATGTGGGGGTGGGGGTGGGGGTGGGGGTGTG
>CM065681.1:36907520-36920020 GCA_017654935.2 Phymorhynchus buccinoides | reverse complement strand
TTCCTTGGCGGAGGTTTGCACTGGAGTCTCAAAATGTTAGTATACATGAGACCATCTAAGTACTATGGCACACCCTGACACAAAATGTGAAGCAATTCTGTCTAATGGTATGTGAGTTACAGGGCGAACATGTTTTACGGACAAGTGAGTCTTCTTTGGCAGAGATTTGTACCAGAGGCTC
This sequence comes from Phymorhynchus buccinoides, assembly GCA_017654935.2. Taxonomy (NCBI): domain Eukaryota; kingdom Metazoa; phylum Mollusca; class Gastropoda; order Neogastropoda; family Raphitomidae; genus Phymorhynchus; species Phymorhynchus buccinoides. The sequence goes on along the minus strand of CM065681.1, from coordinate 36,919,839 downwards.
TACGGGACCATCTGTACGCCATGATACACCATCACACAAAATTTGAGGCGATTCTAAACACTGGTTCATGAGTTACATGGCGACCCCCCCCCCCCCCCCCCCACCCACCCACACGCATAGACGCCAAATGAATTTTATTATATAATAGGTATAGACTATTATGCTCATACACGCACGCGCACACACAAAGAGGACTAAGTAACTTCGCAAACACATAACACAGAGAGAGAGATACAAGGACATAGAGAGAGAGAGAGAGAGAGAGAGAGAGAGAGAGAGAGAGAGAGAGAGAGAGAGAGAGAGAGAGAGAGAGAGAGAGAGAGAGAGAGAGAGAGAGAGAGAGAGAGAGAGAGAGAGAGGCAGACAGACAGACAGAGAGAGTGGGGGGTGGGGTGGGGTGGACTAGGTAGCTAAAACAAAGTTTTAACGCAAAAACGAAGCATCTTTAACAATAATCAACCTTCTATCTTTCTACGCTTCCACAGATCACACATCCAGCAGCAACACGAGATTCAAACCATCGATTACTAAGAATATTTTACTTTCACAACAGGAAACCAACCAACCAACCAACCAACCAACCAACCAACCAACCAACCAACCAAGCAAAAACAAGATGCAAAGAACAAAAGAAATAGGAGTAAAATGCACACAGAAAATAACTTAGCGACATAAAGCGAGTAAAAGGCGGAAAGAGAGGAGGGAAGCAGAAAATAGAGCTGGGTACCGGTACGGATTTAAGTACCGGCATTATACTGGTAATTTTTCGACGTACCGGTATTTTGCACCGGTATATACCGGCTGGGTTGTTGAGGATACATTAACATTTCAATGACACATAGAGAAACTGCCCCACAAAGTCCAACGGGAACCCTGTTTCTCTCTCTCTCTCTCTCTCTCTCTCTCTCTCTCTCTCTCTCTCTCTCTCTCTCTCTCTCTCTCTCTCTCTCTCTCTCTCTCTCTCTCTCTCTCTCTCAGGGCTGAGTGTAAAAAAGCCATGCTTATCTCATTACCCCGTATAAATAAAAAATCGTTTCGTTTCATTTCGTTTCTCTCTTTCTCTCTCTGTGTGTCTCTAACACCCCCTCTCCACACACACGCACGCACGCGCACACGCACACACACCACACATATATACGCGTGCACGCGCGCTAAAGCGTTAGTATTTGCAAGACATGACAGCATCGTTAGGAATGTATTGAAAACATTCCATCACTTTTGATACAATGATGACACTATTTATCTCCCTTACCTTCTTTCGGTACGTGTACCGGCACGTTACAACCGTACCGGTGTACCGTACCGTTTTGAATCCATACCGGTATTTTCGGTATTACCGGTTCGTACCGCCAGCTCTAGTAGGAAACACTTTAAACCGTTCAATATTGTGACCTTTTGTCTTACTACTGCTAAAGGGAATAAAATAAAATAAAAGAGACGTTAGAATTTTGTTTTACTGAGGTTGACCTACATTTCACTCCAGCTTTGTTTTCATCTCTCTCTCTCTCTCTCTCTCTCTCTCTCTCTCTCTCTCTCTCTCTCTCTCTCTCTCTCTCTCTCTCTCTCTCTCTCTCTCTCTCTCTCTCTCTCTAGTGCACTGACATAAAGACACAGACAGATAATTGATATATTTTCCAAACACAAATGAGGACAGGCAGAGAGAAAGACAGCCTCTCTCTCTCCCTCCCTCCCTCTCTCTCTCCCTCTCTCTCTCTCTCTCTCTCTCTCTCTCTCTCTCTCACTCTCTCTCTCTCTTGAGAGAGAGAAAAGAGTGTGGGGGTAAAGAGGAAAGGTAGCTTACATTTTTTGTTTGCAATTATTGACATGTGCCATGCATTTGTTTGTCACTCAACTCTGTGCTATGGACAAAGGTCTTGAGCATTAAACGTCAAGTGTCATCTCTCTCTCTCTCTCTCTCTCTCTCTCTCTCTCTCTCTCTCTCTCTCTCTCTCTCTCTCTCTCTCTCTCTCTCTCTCTCTCTCTCTCTCTCTCTCTCTCTCTCTCTCTCTCTCTCTCTCTCTTTGTGTGTATGTGTGTACATTGCAATGGCATTGAAAAAGCAGCTGGTTGTATTCTTATTCGATTGAATGGGTTTCATCGTTTCACGTATCTTCAGTCTTTTAATATCTCTCTCTCTCTCTCTCTCTCTCTCTCTCTCTCTCTCTCTCTCTCTCTCTCTCTCTCTCTCTCTCTCTCTCTCTCTCTCTCAAGCACTTAAAAGTGTGCTTTCCCGGTGCACGTTCGCACATCGGGTAGATCAATGGATCGAGAGAGAGAGAGAGAGAGAGAGAGAGAGAGAGAGAGAGAGAGAGAGAGAGAGAGAGAGAGAGAGAGAGAGAGAGAGAGAGAGAGAGAGAGAGAGAGAGAGAGAGAGAGAGAGAGAGAGTCTTCTTTCTCTCTGCTTCTCTGCATTTGTGTAAGAAAAATAGATTAAAAAATATTAATTTCCCACAGAGAGAGAGAGAGAGAGAGAGAGAGAGAGAGAGAGAGAGAGAGAGAGAGAGAGAGAGAGAGAGAGAGAGAGAGAGAGAGAGAGATATGAAACAATGAAACCCATTCAATCGGATAATACAACCAGCTGCATTTTCAATGCCATTGCAATGTACACACATAAAGAACTCCCCCCTTCTTTCCCCGTAAGCATTTCGAACGAACGAACCAACGAACGAAATCTTATTTATACATGGTACACACAGCCCTGTGGTAAAGAAAATACCGAATAAGCAACAAGAACAAAAACCCGAAATGAAAGTTAAAAAACCAAACAACCACCAATAAAATGTAAAAAGCGAAAACGACATCAAGTCATTGTGGAAGAGTGAGAGATATGAATTAGGAAGAAAGACAAAAGACAAGAACATGGAATATAGAAGGACACTGAGAGAAAGAAAGAGAGAGAGAGAAAAGAGAGAGAGAGAGAGAGAGAGAGAGAGAGAGAGAGAGAGAGAGAGAGAGAGTGAGAGAGAGTGAGAGAGTGAGAGAGAGAGTGAGAGATGAGATTAGGAAGAAAGACAAAAGACAAGAACATGGAATATAGAAGGACACTGAGAGAGAAAGAAAGAGCAAGAGAAAGAGGAGAGGAGAGAGAGAGAGAGAGAGAGAGAGAGAGAGAGAGAGGAGAGAGAGAGAGAGAGAGAGAGAGATATGAATTAGGAAGAAAGACAAAAGACAAGAACATGGAATATAGAAGGACACTGAGAGAAAGAAAGAGAGAGAGAGAGAGAGAGAGAGAGAGAGAGAGAGAGAGAGAGAGAGAGAGGGGGCGTGAGAGAGAGAGAGAGAGAGAGAGAGAGAGAAGGGAGAGAGAGAGAAGAGAGAGAGAGTGAGAAGAGAGAGAGGAGAGAAAGAGGGGAGAGAGAGAGAGAGAGAGAGAGAGAGAGAGAGAGAGACACAGAGACACACAAAACAGACGTACACACACACACACACACACACACACACACACACACACACACACACACACAGACACATGTGTTTGTTCAAAAACAAATGTACACAGACAAAGCTACACAGACAAGTCTATATTAAGGCTTTCATTGACAGGCGTGAGATTGAGAAATTATGATTTCGGCTGAAAAGCGAGTTAAAAATGCTGGAAAAACGCTGAAGACTCTTGAAACTGAAGCTGTTTTTTGTCAGCATTAAAGGTAGAATTGATATATTTAGTTCATTTTTTGTTCACTCATAAGAAGTATTTCAATAGTCATTTGGTCTCTTTTTGCAATGTAAATGTTTGACCCCTGGGGCCATCAAAAAGCCTGAAATCAACCTAAAAGCTGGATAATATCAACATGTTCTTTCCGCTTAATAAAAACTAACCCTAACCTCATACCAAACCTATTCATTTCCTGAGCAAGTTAAAACGTCGCTTGTTAGTGAACACTTTCAATGAGACAGTTTGGTGTGTGTGTGTGTGTGGGGGGGGGGGGGGGGGGGGGGGGGGGGGTAAGGAAACTGCACCTTCACCAAAAACATCCAATGCCCTCTATTGTTTTTACCCCCAAACCAGGCAAGGAATGCATGAAATAAATGAATCAATACACATACATTTTGTACAGCTACTTTTAATTTGAACACACACACACACACACACACACACACACACACACCACACAAGAAAAAAAAAAAAAAAAAAAAAAAAAAAAAAAAAGAGTTAAATCCGGAAGTGGTTTTAGCTGACGCATGCGCCTTGTTATTACTCTTCCGGTGCATTGCCTTCTCCTCTGAACGCGCCGGTCAGTGATTGACGCTTGTGACGCAAAAGACGTCATTGATCGTGCGTCACGGGCTGATGCAAGCAGGGATTTACAAATTTCCCCACCACCTGAACGAAAATCAACAAATCGGAAGTCAATCTTCGGCAATTTTTCATCGCTGCCCGAACAAAAGCCCACCTTAGAGTTGAATGATTCTCGGTTAGTTCACTCTTTCCTTTCTTTTCCGTCAATCCTTTCACCCCCCCCATAGCGCAGTCCCCCCCCCCCCCCCCCTCCCGCCTGACCATTCCCTCTTTACTTCTTTGTTGGTGAAACATTGGTATTTACGATTGGTGGGTAGAACGATCGATATAATTGTATATGTAGACTATATGAAAGGAATGTCATATATAGGCCTAGATTGAAAACAACACCCACCCAACATACTCCCTCGTCACCATGTTTTGAGAGACAGAGGGAGGGGGTAGAAGAGAGAAATAGAGAGAGAGAGAACGAAAGAGAGAGAGAGAAAGAAGAAAAGAGAGAGAGAGAGAGAGAGAGAGAGAGAGAGAGAGAGAGAGAGAGAGAGAGAGAGACAGAGAGAGAGAGCGAGAGAGAGAGAGAGAGAGGAGAGAGAGAGAGAGGGAGAGAGAGAGAGAGAGAGAGAGAGAGAGAGAGAGAGAGAGAGAGAGAGAGAGAGAGAGAGAGAGAGAGAGAGAGAGAGAGAGAGAGAAGCAGACAGACAGACAGATTGAAACACACGAAGAGTGACCGAAACCTTTACTGGTAAGCCCAAACAATAACACACACACACACACACACACACACACACACACACACACACACACACACACACACACACACACACACACACACGTAGAGCTACTTACCGTCTTCTGGAAGAAGAGGATGAGGATGAAGAAGGAATATTAAGGGAACGGGGAATGAACATGGTAGTCTTTCAACTTTAACACAACGACAGCAAAGGAATCCGCCTATCCTTTTTTCTGACGCTCTCACTGGATTTCCCAAAATCTATTTCTTGCTTAACTCTCACTGGTCTATGTTTCACAACATATTTCTTTGGTAGTGTTTTGAAGCAAAGTAACATGTTACGTTGTTCTTTTTAACACGACATTAACCTATAGCTTGTTTTGTCGGCAAACGCAGTGTTATTATGCAAGTAATTTTAATCCACTGGATCAGACGGCGAACATTTCACGGCTGAAAACAAAGCACCAAGGTTACCAATGATGTTCTGGTAAACAGTAGTAGTCTCTTTCCCAAATTCAACGGCAAAGATACGGGGCTTAATGGTTAACAACCTAGCTCGCCAATTGGACCGCCATGTGGCATAGCGCTCGAGTGGGGCTAATCCTCTCTATTTTTAGTTGGGGATAAAGAAAGAGAGAGAGGGAGAGGAGTCCCTCCCCCCCCCCCCCTCTCTCTCTCTCTCTCTCTCTCTCTCTCTCTCTCTCTACGGGCAGAAAGGCCTAATCAATAAAAGTTTTTGGATTGGATTGGATTGGATTGGATCTCTCTCTCTCTCTCTCTCTCTCTCTCTCTCTCTCTCTCTCTCTCTCTCTCTCTCTCTCTCTCTCTCTCTCACTACGCCCAACTAAGAATATTGCGCGCTAAGCCCCTACTGGTTTGACTGCCCCCTGGCGGTAAAATGCGCGTCCTAAGTCGCTCTTTGGATCGCTGGAGTGGAGAGACCATCTTCGCACTGGCCCTAATTATCGTCGTTTTTATTTCTTTTTAAACCAATCGGACAGCAGCTGTCACCTTTGATCCAATTAGAGAGCAGTTCTTTTTTTTAAAATCCCATCAAGAAAGGCGGAAATCCCATGCGACAGTTGTTGATGTCGTTCCTGAATGGAAGTCGGGGATTTTCCTTTGCCTTGATGAACGAGTGAAGCTGGTCAACGAATTGATTGGTTTTGAGTCACTCGGTGTTTGGAAATCCAGTGAATAGAAAGCGGAGCAGGACGGACGCCACGGGGACACTGGTATTTCTACCTTTAACTGGACACTGAACATTGACATGATGTGGGGAAAAACCCTGTTCAAATAAGCTATGAAATAAAGGACCAAAACAACTGGTGAAATACATGACAACATGAATGAGGACATTGAACTCAAGACTCAGCGTCATGACACCTTTTTTATTCTTTTGCTCAAATCAGAGTTAGTCCTTTACGGAAATGGCTATATCGAAACCCAAGCCACGTTCGTCGTTGGGAATTCTCCATTTCAAGTTATAGCTGGTCTCTTCAAAGAATCAACAAAATCAGAAGCGCGCGCACACACACACGCACGCACGCACGTACGCATACACACACGACAATAAAGTTAGACTACTTAAAAAAAACATTTTTGGGGAAGAAAAAACCCGTTCACAAATTCGCAAGTTCAAGTTCACAAATAATTCACAATACGTTGAGCCTAACCGGTCATGACTGACCAACTTACACATCTACATTATTCATGCTGCTTTTCAACCCATCTGTAAACCTTTCATGAGTGCCTGTCAAAATATTATTTGACTTTAACATATCTAACTCTTAAAAAACAACAACACCTAACGATTACAAAATAGGAAACACAAAGGATTCGTTTTTGTTTATACTCTATCAATAATTTTTTTTTTTAAACTTACACAAAACCTTGAATAAAACTGTCCGTTTTCAAACCAATCAATTATCTTAGACGAGAAAGACTCCTGTGGTCACCTTCTATACGCGCGCGCGCGCACGCACACACACACACACACACACACACACACACACACACACACACACACACACACACACACACACACACACACACACATACACACAGACACAGGTCCAGCGATCAATACGGTTGTTGTCAACTCCCCGCACGCACAGATAGATAGATACACCGCGGATTTCCCCCTCACTCCTCCCCACCCCACCCCACTGACACACCCTTCTATCCACACCTATGTCCATAATTCCGCTTTCATTGTGTTGCTTGTGTTGGTGCCAGTTTTCCACCCGATTCCAATCCATAGATTCGCTCAACTGACTCGGATAGAAGTAAGGAAGGGAAGAGAAGGAAGGAAGAGAGGTTAAATCGGTGATGAAGTATTGATGTCGGTTTCCCGTTGTCTGTCAAACAGCTCGGTTAGAGCTGTTGATGGATAGGCCGCAAGCAGTATTCCCTCTTCATCTGTGCTATTGCTTAGCTACAACTGGGGGGGGGGGGGAGTAAGTCATATAGAAAATCGCATCTGCGTTGACTGTCGCATGCTTACCGCTCACTAATACGTCACCCACGCTACTCGCATTCCTCTACCCCCTCCCATCTCTCTCTCTCTCTCTCTCTCTCTCTCTCTGTCTCAATGTTCATTTATAGTATTAGTTATGTATTGCATGCTTAGAACCAAGGACAGAATGGAAGACTAGGCCCAGCCTAAATTATTTTCCTTGTAAAATAAAGTTTCTGGAGTCTGAAGTCTGAAGTCTCTCTCTCTCTCTCTCTCTCTCTCTCTCTCTCTCTCTCTCTCTCTCTCTCTCTCTCTTCTGGTTTGACTTTTGATGATCGTAAGCAGCAAAGCTGTAATCCACACCCACCAACCCCCTGTTGTTTTATTTGTTGTCCGTTCTCGTTCTCCTATCCCTTCTCTTATTGTCCGTCACCATAGGTGATCAGACTATTGCGATGGGCTGGTTTGTATTTTTTTTTTTTTGGTCCGTCGGATTATTGCCATGGGCTGGGTTGTATTCCCCCCCCCCTGGCTGTCCCAAGGATATCTCCCGAACCGCTTGACCGAATCGCGTCAAATTTTGTGTGGAGGTGTGCCACCTTAATCCGCGCAAACCATTTTGCCGTCGTGACCTTGACCTTGACGTACGACCTTGAAAACCGAACATCTATTTTTAGCCATATCTCGGGCACCGATCGACATAGGATGTTGAAACTTGGCAGTAAGGTGGTTTGGCTTATGCCCGCTCTGACGATGGCATACCGATCAAGGTCAAGGTCAAGGTCAAAAAGATCAATGGAGCCTGAAAATCGGAGGGTCATTTTTTCTCCTTCTGTCTGCCCCAAGGATATCTTTCGAATGGGTTGACAGAATCGGCGTCAAATTTTGTGTGCTGGTGTGTCACCATGAGAGGAAGGCATCCGCGCAAACCATTTTGCCGTCGTGACCTTGACCTTGGCGTACGACCTTGAAAACCAAAAACCTTTAAGGGGCCATAACTCCCACACCGTTGGTGATAGAGTTTTCAAATTTGGCATGCAGATACTTTGGCGTATGCCCGTTCTGCTGGTGGCATACCGATCAAGGTCAAGGTCACGGTCCGGGCTTCAGCGCTTCAGATTGTGTGTGGTACTGTATACCCTAAAGAAGAAAACATCCGAGCATAAATTATCACCATGCTGACCTTGACCTTGAAGTGTGACCTTGAAAACCGAAATTTCCTTCTTTGCGCTTATGTTTCTTCTTCAAGCTGTATCGTGAACTAGATGTGACACTCTACGGGGTGTCGCAAGTGCGTGGCATTGCTGGCGACGGACATGTCTGCCGCTCGGCGACGCCCTTGTTCTTTTCTTGTTTTTCTCCTACTGCTTAAATCTTCAGCTTTGACTGTCGCATTTATTCCACTATATTCCCTCTTTTCCCACTTCCGTCCTGCTTATTCCCATTCCACTCTCTCTCTCTCTCTCTCTCCCTCTCTCTCTCTCTCTCTCTCTCTCTCTCTCTCTCTCTCTCTCTCTCTCTCTCTCTCTCTCTCTCTCTCTCTCTCTCTCTCTCTCTCTCTCTCTCCTCTCCTTCCTGTATTAGTCTTGTACATTGATGATGTATATATATATATAGTGCTGTATTATAAATGTTATTTCTGGATATTTACTTTTGTTGAATGCTTTGTATTATTATTATTTGTTACGCAAGCGTTTCATTTTTGGGTATATGTTTTTGTTAGCCTTTGCTTAGCCTCAGGGCTGAGTGTAAAAAAGCAAATTGTATGCTTATCTTATAACCCTGATTAAACAAAATTTCGTTCGTTCGTTCGTTCTCTCTTGTCGCATGCAAATCCCTACCTACCCCGTCCTGCGTTTTCCATTATCATTCATATTGTTTTTCTTCCTTTCTTATTGTCCTGCGCTTTGGCTTTGACTGTGGCATCCATGTTATATAACCTCTTCCATTTCTCTCACCGGGGCACCCGCCCTGCTTGTTTTTCTCAGTTTAATAATAATTTAAAAAACATATTAATGATAAATGGAGCTTACATAGCGCTCTTCGTTGTGGAAAAAAGTCATCCTCAGAGCGCTCTACAAACTAGAAAAGAAAAAAAAGAAGCATAATTACATACATTAAGAACAAACATACACATCGATTTCATACGACTTAAAGTAAAACAACAAAAACAAAAACACACACACACGACTACTTCAATCTTATTCTTTTCCTTTCTTTTCTTTCTTTCTCTTTCTCCTGGTTTCGTTTTCAATGTCGCACGCATTATATTTAATGCCTTTCCCCTCTCTTCCTCCTCTGTGCGTTTCCCTCACTCCACTCCTAACCCTCCTTCGTCTTCTTTCGTCTTCGTTTTTACCCTCCACTCCCATATTTTTCAAATGTTGGTTTTGTATTTTAGCATATTTAGAAGCAGAGAAGTGATGAAACCAGAATTATGAAAACAGGGGCCCGGTAACAAGAACGTGTGTGGGAAATAAGTATCATGACTGTCGGCTTGGGTGTTGTTGCTGCTAGCTGCAAGTCATTCTTCCAGTTTTAAGAAAGCATGCACAACACACCACAATATAACACAATGCAATACAATACACCACGATACAATACAACACTATAACACAATACAATATAATACAATACAATGCAATGCAGTACAAGACAATACAGCGCAATACAATACAATGGGATATAAGCTGAGAGTCTTCACTGTATGTTCAATAAATACAATGCAATCTAATGCAATGCAATACAATACAACACAGTCATACACTACAATGCAATAACGATACAATACAATACAACACAATACAATGCAATACAATACAACATAATACGATATGATACAATACAATACAATACAACACAATACAATACGATACGATACGATACAAGCTGAGAGTCCGCTGCCGAATGTCACGAGCAGTTTTGCACGCGCACAACGCCACCAGCGCGTGTTATGTATCATGCATAGGGAAGAGGTCAATCGCCTGTCAACCCAGAGACTGGTTTTCAGCCATGCAAATCACAGCCCTCACTCCTGCATTTATTGATCGAGGCCAGGGGCCGCCTCACCTTTGTTTCTTCTCAAGGCTGCGACCGCTTTATCCAAAGGTCTACTGTCTGTCAATGGATAGCAATGCGTTATAAAACCACGCAAGGAGTTTGTTGTGTTGCTAACGGGTCTTTCCCGGTGTTATAGTAACTCCAGGATCGACGCACTATCTGTACATTTATAAATGTCCCATATGTACCAGTTCCAGGTCGGAGGACGTTATTAACATACCCTCTCTCTCAGTTTTGTTGCTTGTCTTTTTGTTTACTCACCAAATTATGAGACTGTAACTGCTGAAAAGATGCGAGAGAAATGGCCGCGATAAGAACATCAAATGTTCAAACTTCAAGATCAGACATACAAACAAAACATAAGACATACACCTCCTTTCATTTTGTGGACCGGGGACACAATAAATATAACCAATGACCACACCATGGAATGATCAGTTCCTCAAATAACAACACGTCCATGATACAGAATGGCTTAAGATGCACGTTCTTGCTACGCGGGTGGCTTCAGAATCCCGTGAAGGACCCTTGGAAATGAAAAGTGTTGACAACAGAGGACGTCCAGTGTGACATGAGTGTGGCTTCTTTTCTGAAGGCTCCTCTACTGCGAAAGCAACAGAGCGATCATGTTACACCGCTTCTGGATCCAGGAGTTCCATTGGCTCCCTGTGCAGTCCTGCCTTCAGTATGTTAAGTTGGCAGTCCTTTCCTTCCGTCATTTTGAACAGACCCTTCCCCCTTGTCTCTCGAGTGATCTTCAAGACCTACACTCTTCTCGCTCACTCAGGCCCTCAAACACACAACTGCTGGAAGTTTCCAAACGGGAATGATCTGCCAGGTGATCTCCGTCATGAACCAACTCTCTCTAGATCCTCTTGTTTCACAACTCATTCGGTATGTTCAGTTTTTCAGTCTTGCATTCCTGAACTTGTACCAAGTTGAATGAATGGATGGCAACGTCTTAGTGTGGCTGCGTGTGAACCAGTGAACGGAAGCGTCTTGGGTGTAAATGAATTATAGAAAGGCGCTATATAACTGCACTCCATTATAATATTATTGCTATTACTGTTATTACCTCCAAATACTGGTGTCATTAAAGCTTTAAAACAACACACATGTGAAACTCCACATCGATTGAAAACACTCCTATCATTACGGCGTTAACCCTTTCACCGCCAGCCATATTTCAGGGGATTCTTCTGTGGCCTATATAAAATAAGGTCTGTCCTTACTTCCCAAAACTAAGACAATAGGGTCTTTGGATAGTAGGCCTCAATTTGATACCTTTTAGTGACATAGGTGTTAAATCACTGTGGTGTTAAAATGTGACTTTGGCGGTAAAAGGGTTAACACAAAGCACAAGCGAAACACGAAGCTTACGATTATGCACCGTCATGTGCAATCATAAGATCAGTACCAAACACGTTTTTTGTCGATTAATATCTGCGTTATTACAATATAATTATAATATATAGCTTTAACAAAAATATTCCCTTCGTGAAAAGTGGCGCTATAACCATCGTGTAATCATCACTTGATCAAAGAGTACAACACAATTCATATTGAACAACCGTCGACTAACACCCGTCTCCCTCTCTCCCAGTTTTCACATAACCAGCGAAGCAACTTCAGTTTCCAGAAAAAAGCATTGACCGTAATATATACTAGTAGCATAGTACAGTCAGATTTTCTGAAATCCCGGTTAGTGCCATAGCGGTAGTACAGCCTGGAGCGTTGTGTATATGTACCTGACTGACTGTCTCCGCCAGCGATTGTTACCTGTGTAATTGTATCGGTTTCCATCCCCACCCCTTCTTCTCCTCCTCCCATA
>CM065681.1:36880020-36895020 GCA_017654935.2 Phymorhynchus buccinoides | reverse complement strand
ACCCTACCTCGGCAAACAGGGGTACAGAATAAACAGCGGGGCCGTTTTAGGTTTTTCTATGGCCGATTTCGTTAGTGACAGTAGGGCCGTTTTGGTTTTCCGAGTAGGGCTGTTTTGGTACGACAAGGGCAGTTTTCGTATTTGAGTAGGGCAGTTTTCGTATTTTGAGCAGAGCCGTTTCTGTTATTGACAGTAGGGCCGTTTGGGTTTTCCGAGTAGGGCCGTTTTCGTAGGACAAAGGCCGTTTTTGTAGGGGCCGTTTTCGTTAGGGGCCGCATTCTCCGGTAACCGTTCAGCGCCTGTGTCTATAATAGAGCCACACAGAGGTGACTGGGGCAAGCCAGCTGTTTTCTCGGTGTTCATTGTTGGCCGATATCCATCTGCATAGACGACAGTGACTGTCTGCCACAGTTCGTCAATGTCCCATATGTGCCTTCCCAGGTCGAGAGGACGTAAAACCCAAATTTACGATGCCACAGTTCGTTTATTGAACACCAACGAAAGAGTAGCTGACTCTCTCTCTGTCTCTCTCTGTCTCTCTCTCTCTCTCTCTCTCTCTCTCTCTCTCTCTCTCTCTCTCTCTCTCTCTCTCTCTCTCTCTCAGCTCTCTCTCTCTGTCTCTCTCTCTCTCTCTCTCTCTCTCTCTCCTCTCTCTCTCTCTCTCTCTCTCTCTCTCTCTCTCTCTCTCTCTCTCTCTCTCTCTCTCTCTCTCTCTCTCTCTCTCTCTCTCTAGTCCTTCTTCTGCCATGTTCTGACTGGATATTAACTGCCATCTGACTGAAGCAATTGTTATATGTAGCGACACTAGTATCATGTGCATTGATTATTGATGATGATTTGTATTCCTTTTTAGTATTTGATGGATTGCTAAGTTTAGTATGGCTGTTGATCTTTGTTTGTTCACTTCCCCTTCATATGGGGCCTTGGCCTATTTGAATAAATTATTCGCAGTCTTTCTCTCTCTCTCTCTCTCTCTCTCTCTCTCTCTCTCTCTCTCTCTCTCTCTCTCTCCCTCCCTCCCCCCTCTCTCTCTCTCTTACCAGTTTTTATTGACTTTTTTTTATATTATGTCACTGTCACGGTGGTGCCAAAGACAACTCAGCTGTTTCCTGTCGTGCATTGCTTGAAAACTACAGTATTCCTTTGTTCCGTGCTGGAAGATAACTCCATAACAAGTACAATCTGAAAGATGTCAACGAGGATATGTCTTCTTCTTCTGTGTTCCCAGGCCATACAGCCACAATGGTTAAGGTTTTCGCTGGTCTCCCCGCTATGTAGAGCCGACGCATTCCAATTTTGGAGGAGCTCAAATAAAAAAAACCATTATTTGGAAGGCTTTTTGTAAAAAGGCAGGAGAATGAGCCAATAATTAAGAAAGATAGTAGATGATAGAAAGCAAAGGGAAAAGGCAGAGTCAAATAGAGTGGCAGATTAGGGGAAGTTACAAACACAGAACTTCCAGAAGATGGGGGAACTATTTTTACGAAAGACCCCCCTCCCCCCCCCCCCCCCCCCCCCGGTATCCCCACGGGGAAAACGAGGATTCAATTGTTGTCGTAAAACAACATCCTAATCAATTAGTGGACACTCCCCCGAAGACGGAGTGTGGCTGCCCACGTGGCGGGGTAATTAAAAAAAAACGGTCACACTCGTAATGTTCTCACCCCTAACTGATGCATTTGTACCATAGTGTTCAAGCATGGATCCAACTGAAGAAAAATTCAGGCAAGGCAGGGGTACAGGGGCTTCGGCTGTTGGGATGATCCCTGGAGTCTTTTAGCCAGGGTACGTCAACAACAACAACAACAACAATTAGTGGACACTTGTTTTCGGAGCATAGGGAGACACCTCTTCTTCTTCTTCCTTCCTTCATGCAGCCAACTTCACCACGCCGAAGACTCATCCCAAACAAAATGCTATCCACACATTCGTCAATCAAACCTTTAGTAAGCACGATATCTTATTTTGTATATATTAATATTAAGAGTTTGAAAGAACATGCGATGCATACAGGATTACAATATATTTCCCCGATACGCCTTGCCCAAAATTATAGAACGAAATGAAACCGGTTACTATAGCAACGAAAGCAACCATCCAATGAAATTTAAAATAGCTCTCGCAAAAACCCCACAACAAACAAACAAGCAAAACAACTCAAAAACAACAACAACAACAAACTAGATTGAAAAGTTATCGAATGTAGCACTCGTGAATCACCCGCGGAGCCCGCGTTGCTAGTTTTCAAGGTCACACGTCAAGGTCATGACCTTGACCTTGACCCCAAACGGCACATTTGTAATACCCAGCCAACACTCCCATCTGATTTCATCTTGGGAACTCCATTTTTCCGACCCCCAGATTTTCAGGGTCCAGCTATCTCCTTGACCTTGACCGGTCAACAATATTCAGAAGGAGCATAATCCAAACCACCTTCATACCAAGTTTCAACATCCTATGTTGACTGGTGCCTGAGATATGGCTAAAAACCTTTTTTTCAGTTTTCAAGGTCATACGTCAAGATCATGACCTTAACCTTGACCTTGACACCAAAAGACACATCTACAGTACCTAGCCTACATGCACATCAAGTTTCATCTTCCTATCCTTACCCCTTCATGGTGATATGCTGTTATGTTGGGAACTCCATTTTTCCCCCCCCCCCCCCCCCCCCCCCGATTTTCAGGGTCTAGCGATCTCCTTGACCTTGACCTAGACCTTGATTGGTCAACAATATTCGGAAGGAACATAAGCCAAACCACCTTCATACCAAGTTTCAACATCCTATGTTGACTGGTGCCCGAGATATGGCTAAAAATAGATTTTCAGTTTTCAAGGTCATACGTCAAGGTCATGACATTGACCTTGACACCAAAAGGCACATCTACAGTACCTAGCCTACATGCACATCAAGTTTCATCTTCCTATCTTTATTCCTTCATGGTGATATGCTGTTAACAAACACACACACACACACACATACATACATACACACATACACAGCCACTTACACAACAAAAACAATATCACCTTCACTCCGTAAACTCCGCGGGTGATAAAAACGATTATATTGACAGCAATTTGTTTTCCGAAAATGAGTTTGTACTGCGCTAAACATTTAAATTCTAATTCTGACCAACTTACCCTGAATTTGTGAACCCATGTTTGAATGGAAAATACCCTGCATATTTATATGAAAATACAACAACATCCTAATGGACTGTGGCGTGCGGTTTACCAGAATAATGGTCTTGGAAAATAACATCCTCAGAGACGATGCAAAACCACGTGTGCCACAACTGATGTATTGTACACCAAAAGTCTTATTGGTAACGGCTAGAAGTTTCCCTGTCTGACTGTCTCTAAGTATGTCCGTCCGTCAGTCTGTCTGTCTGTCTCCCCCCCTCTCTCTCTCTCTCCCCCCTCTCTCTCTCTCTCTCTCTCTCTCTCTCTCTCTCTCTCTCTCTCTCTCTCTCTCTCTCTCTCTCTCTCTCTCTCTCTCTCTCTCTCTCTCTCTCTCTCTCTCTCTCTCTCTCTCTCTCTCTCTCTCTCTCTCTCTCTCCCTTAATTAGTAATATGCCTTCTATTGCTCTCTAAGATATATTATATGCCACAAACATTTCCTTCAGATTTCATTTATTTTACTGTATTGATTTTTCTTCTATTTTGAATGTACATCCAACTGATATTGCAGATGATTTGCTAGCTCGCAGCTACTCTTTGATGCAAAATTACATAATTTTATATGTCTTGCTTATGTTTGTTGAAAGTTGGGTAAAGGTAAAGATGTGCCACCCCCCATGCATTTCTCGGTTAATTGTATTTTTCCGTTTTTGCCTTTCTTACCAACCCCCATGCATTTCTCGGTTAATTGTATTTTTCCGTTTTTGCCTTTCTTACCAAACATAAAGCTGTATTTTAGGAACATTTTTAGCTAATTACCTTTTTGGAATACTAACCCTAACCCTAACCCTAAACCTAACCCTACCCCCCACTATGTACTGCAGTACACCGCTATTTGTCACAGTTGTGGTTCGTTGCGTTTTTCCGTCTTATACGGTGGGGGGTAGGGTTAGGGTTAGGGCTAGGGTTAGGGTTAGGGTTAGTATTCCAAAAAGGTTATTAGCTAAAAATGTTCCTAAAATACAGCTTTATGTATGCTAAGAAAGGCAATAACGGAAAAATACAATGAACCGAGATAGGTAGGGGGGGTGGCACATCTTGACCTTTACCGAAAGTTGAATGTATTGGTTAAAGATTGTTGTTTTGATTTTTTTCTTGCGCCCCTTCCCCTCTGGTCCCTTATGACACGGGCAACGGCCTATTCATTAAAATGGTTCGTTCGTTCGTTCTCTCTCTAGCTCTGTGCACACAAAAAGGAGATGGGGTGGTCCTATTTTAGGGCGTCGTTGAATTATCTCCTCCAAGCAGGCTAATCATTCCTTTCTTGCAACAGGTCAATGACCTTTTATATCTAGTGTTCTGTTCAGGTTGAGCAGTAATCAGATTTACATGCGCTGCCTGATGCACTCGATAATTTGCTGGCTATTGCGACGACTCATTTGCCATTCGTTCCCTGGAACAGTTCCTCATTAGTCGGTTGTTGTTTTTGTGCGAGATAAAAGCATCTGGACTGATTCCATATTTTAATATGATCCGTTTTTGAACCAGGAAAAAGTGTATGGTTCCCAAATAATGCCGGTGACTCTGTCTCTCTCTGTCTATCTGTCTGTCTGTCTGTCTGTCTCTCTCTCTCTCTCTCTCTCTCTCTCTCTCTCTCTCTCTCTCTCTCTCTCTCTCTCTCTCTCTCTCTCACACACACACACACACACGCACACTCTCTCTCTTTCTCTCTCTCTCTCTCTCTCTCTCTCTCTCTCTCTCTCTCTCTCTCTCTCTCTCTCTCTCTCTCTCTCTCTCTCTCTCTCTCTCTCTCTCTCTCTCTCTCTCTCTCTCTCTCTCTCTCTCTCTCTCTCCTCTCTCTCTCTCTCTCTCTCTCACTGCATAAGCACTTTTTTGTGTAAATTGAAATAATTTGAAGTATCCACAGATGTATCAGCTACAAAATAACACCACTGAGTAAAAGTTAAAATAAAAGACATAAGCTCACATTCAGATAATACCATATAAACTCCTATTTTGAAAAAGAAGAAGAAATATGTTGCCGAGAGAAAGGGGTGAGAGTGAGGTTAACCCTTTCACCGCCAATGCCGCATTATTTGCACCACAATGGTTTAACACCTATGTTACTAAAAGCATCAAATCAGGGCCTGTTATTTGAAGACCCTATTTTCGTAATTTTGGGAAGTAAGGCTAGGTCTAATGTTATGCATGTCACAGAGGAATTTGCAATATTGCAGATTTTTTTCTTGATCCAGGTAAGATTAATGGTATTTTTTGGCTGAAAAATGGAAGAGGTTATCATTTATCTTTATAAGTTCCCCATTTTACCCCCCCCCCCCTTCCACACGCACATAATCCCGACACCAATATTTTGACAACGAATCGGATGTGGTCAGAGTGTTGAGCATGCTTCAGTTTGCAATGGTAACTAAATTATCTCCAGTGTATATTCGATCAACGATATTTTTTGTTGTTCAGTCCACGGTCATCTGTGGCCAGGCCTGTTAGAAGTGGTCATTGAACGTGTCATTCCTAATTTCCCTCACTCATTCCACTAACAAACAAACGCCATAATCCGCAGGCTTTATAAATGCAGATAGAGGTGCTTCGGGGCAGGTGGGGGAATCTATTTGTTATTTTCTGTGGGATCATTGTTGGGAACTTTATAGACTGCAGTCACAACATATTTTCAAAGCCATCAACAGAGCAAAAAATGTTACAAAAAAATATGCAATTGATAGAATATTTTAATATGTAATTACGAAAAGAACGCACCAAAGTATCCATCATCAAACTGAGCCTTGACAATGAGCGGACTGACAACGGGTTAGAATGGGTGGCTAGGTACCCAAACACGGATTGATGTTCTGAATAATTTATTTCGCTGGAGTGACTCGGAACAACTAACAATCAGTAGGCCTAATCCCCGCCTTACATAACACGAACACGATGCTTTTACAGGACATTGGACGTGGTCAAATCGTTGAGGAGTTCAGCAAATGATCCGTGTATCTAAGCGGCCAGTTATCTGGTTCTTTTTTTCTTTCTTTTTGTTCAGGACCAGATGTAACCACGCTTGCATTCTGTGCTAAAAAACCCAACCTACATTGATTTGTCATTTCTTGTTTCCACCGATTCCCCCTCACAGACAAACAGAATCACCCATGCGGTTGCTATGTCACTGCTGTAGACAGATTTGCCTTGGGGCAAGTAGGTGTTGTTGGAGTGATGCGGGGTTTCCATAGAGAAGAGGTACGCTCTGCCAAAATTGCTCAATTGTACACCAAACGCATGTAATGGCGATAATAGCTAACTGATAGGAATCCTGGGCCCTGTCAGTCTATCTATGAGCGCGCTCTCTCTCTCTCTCTCTCTCTCTCTCTCTCTCTCTCTCTCTCTCTCTCTCTCTCTCTCTCTCTCTCTCTCTCTCTCTCTCTCTCTCCCCCCCCCCACTGTCTCTGTGCGTGCGTGTGCGGACGTGTGTGTGTGTGTGTGTGTGTGTGTGTGTGCGTGTGTGCGTGTGTGTGTGTGCGTGTGCGTGTGCGTGCGTGTGCATGTGCGTGCGTGTGTGCGTGCGCGCGCGTGTTAATCTCGCATGAAATTAAAATGTAAAGGGTATGTGATGTTATGGACAAATTCAAATTTTATCCGTGCAGATGACATACATTTTGTTCAACAGATATAAGTAATAGCGAATCGAAAGAATTCTTTGATGAAGCCGCGCCAGTAAACACGCTCCCTATCATCGATAATCAATAAGCCCATAAGGATTAAGGAAGTATATCAAACTGCCATAGTAAAAGGGAAATCATGTCACAGGAACTTATACTGTGTCTAACCACAGACACTCAAAGACATTCTCTATAGTCTATGGTCTAACTCATTCATGTGTCCACGAGGTATGTTTGATGTTTGTCCGTCACCGAAGGTGAACGGACTTTGCGATGGGCTGGTTTGTATTTTTTTTCCTTTTTTTTTCTGTCTGTCCCAAGGATATCTCCCGAACCGCTTGACCGAATCGCGTCAAATTTTGTGTGAAGGTGTGCCTCCTTAATAGGAAGAGATCGGCGCACACCATTTTGCCGTCGTGACCTTGACCTTGACGTACGACCTTGTTTACCTCTGCTGTTGGTCAAGAACGACACTCAAAACACTAGGTCAAGAAAAAACCCAGACACCTCATCACCCTCGTCGAACATTACATTAATGGAAGAAATTGTCCAGATATAGAAAATCAAGGAAACGTATACTTTGTACATAGGTCAACCAATTTCCGAATTAAAAATATTTTGAAGAAAAAACACGACAATCGATATTAGTGCATTTGAAGACACGAATTCTTAAGTTCTTTGACTCGCTTAAACTCAACTGTAATAACTTCTTTTACCTTCGTAGACATACACACCCACGCTTCATCTTGTCTGACAAAACAACAACAAAACCAATAACAAACAAAGAAGAATTGCTAACATATAATTATTGACATAAAAACAAAATGATGCTCTTGCTAATGATGACGATGATGAGGATGATGATGAAGATGAGGACAATAATTGTGATGGGGTCAATCATAAAATAAAATAAAAAATGTCTCAAATTCTGTGGCTTTGCATGCCCTGCTCTCATGGTGACCTCAGTTTCGGTTTCCAATCCAGTCTATGGCTTGGTGCGTTCGGGTCAAAGTCATGGGGCTCAGTGTGTTCTGGGGAGCTGTTGGTGGACGGTCGTGGTGGCGCCCTCGGAGGAGGACCTCACTCACGCTGGCTCCGAGACTAAGAGAATAGTGTTGTCAGTAGGGGGCTTAATAGGTGGTGTCCTGAACAGGCTCCACTGAACTACACCGAAGTGACTCAGCAGCAGTGCAGTGTCTCCTCGGTTGGTTGCCTCCTGACGGCCTAACATAGATTCGCTCCTCTTGGACTGCTGGTCTCGGATTCTGCCACTTGACCAAACCGAGGTGTAGCTGCGAATTGGGATTCGGAACGAACGGCGTGGGATCAACGCCACTGTACGGCCTAGAAGATGGGACAGCAAAACCAAAAAAAAACCAATTGTGATGGGGAACTCCATAGCATCATCATCATCATCATCATCATCATCATCATCATCATCATCATAGTCATCCGCCTCATTTCCATCAATCATAATACACACACAAAATAATGTATCAAATTATGTGGCTTTACAAGCCCTGCTCTCATGGTGACCTCAGTTTCGGTTTCCGATCCAGTCTATGCCTCGGTGCGTCCAGGTCTAAGTCATGGGGATCAGTGTGTTCTGGGGAGCTGTCGGTAGACGGACGTGGTGGCGCCCTCGGAGGAGGACCTCACTCACGCTGGCTTCGCGACTAAGAGAATAGTGTCGTCAGTAGGGGCTTAGTAGGTGGCGTCCTGAACAGGCTCTACTGAACTCCACCGAAGTGACTCAGCAGCAGTGCAGTGTCTCCTCGGTTGGTTGCCTCCTGGCGGCCAAATATAGATTCGCTCCTCTTGGACTGCTGGTCTCGGATTCTGCTACCTGAACGTGCGGAGGTGTGGCTGCGAATTGGGACTCAGAATGAGCGGCGTGGGAGCAACGCCATTGTACGGCCCAGAAGATGGGACCTAAAACAAATTGTGATGGGAAGGGAAAGGTGCATGACGACGACGATGATGGTGATGGTGATGGTTATTCTTAAGAAGAAGAAGAAGAAGAAAAAGAAGAAGAAGAAGAAGAAGAAGAAGAATATGACAGTGATGTTAAGATAATGAAGATAATAATCATGATGATGACCATGACGATGATGATGATGATGATGATGGTCACGACGGATGATGGTCACGTTGATGATCATGATGACGACGACGACGACAATCATGCGGGCGATAACCATGGCAAAGACCATGACAATGATGGTCATACTGACAATAATTGCGACGAGGATGGCAACGATAAAGTCTTCTTGCATAAAAGTATGATTTTTAAACCATTTTTAAACCACGTTCATCAACATACGAATAACAAAATGCGTGCGACGTACACCCAGCTAGGGCAGTATTAGTATAATAGCCATCAAGGCTAGGTGTCCTCCCTCCCAACGGGGACGCAACCCAGACTCTGTCAATAGAATGCTGCCCGATATGGGACCCGAGAGGGTCACTCAGTGATGAAGCCACGAGATCGAGACGAGCAAATTGATTGGTCGTCGCGTGATGAAGGCAGAAGACAAGTAGATTGATAAGCTCTCGGGTATGTTGAGGTATATTTTGAGCGAGAGACCGCTCACTGGCAGACATCTTAACCGTGAGCGCGCGCAGCTGTGAGTACGCAAGTGAGCGCGTGTGTCTGATTGTGTCAAGTCAAGTCAAAATTGTATTTAAAGATGAACATTGAATAAGCAAACATACATGCGTTTTTTCATCAAGCCATCTATAAACATGAACATAAACATGCACGAAACATGCACGAAACATAAACCATACTTATTAAGGACATAGAAAAAAAAGAAGAAAAAATAAATATTTACAGTATTTATAAACATAAATATTTACAGTAAGAAACAGAACGCTTATGAAAAAGCAATACAATATCAACATAGTGTGCCACATATTAAAATGAAAAAAGGTGGCAAGTGCGTGTATGTGTGTGTGGGGGGTGCGCATGTGTGATGACTTCTGACCATCTGGTCGGTCGGTTTTGTAAAGACAAGGTGAACGAAAGACAACAAGGCAACAACAATAACAACAACAAAGAACAAATCGGATACAAATAAGGTAAACGGGCACCGTTGGGCCTATTTATAAATAGCTTTTAGCTGAAGACAAAAATTATGAACATATGTCTCTCTCTCCATCTCTCTCTCATCGCCCCCTCCCCTCTCTCTCTTTGTTTGCGCACGCGTCTGTATGTGTGTCTTGTGTACTCGCGTAATCTGCTTAAATAACATGTGATAAGCAATTACAAACATACATTCATAAGCAAACAAGCGCGCACACACTCACACACAACACACACACAGACGCACGCGCGCGCGCACACCCACACACACACATACATACCCCCCACACACACACACACACGCGCGCGCGCGCTCACTCCAGCAGCAAATAAACATACAGACAAGTATCAGAGTGGAGTACAGTCATGTCAATTAACAAAATGATAACCCGACTAAATCTACAAAAGACAAAACGGGGAAATTCTATGGACGGGTAAAGGTTCAAAAAGTGGCGACAAGACGAAGTCCCTAGAAAAAAAAGAAATAGAGTATTGACAGGGTCAATGTGTACCCACCTTAAAATCGTAGAGATTGTAAAGAAATCACGTCATGTTTGCGTTTGTTTTCCAATGACGTTTATTTCTTTCGGCTACCATTTTTCAACCGAAAGAGACCAACTTTTATGAAGTTAGAAGGTAAGATCTGAATCTACTCATTTTACTAATAGTTTCCTTTGCGCACTTAGTGAGGAGGTGAAAGTTGCTATGGGTTACATATAAGTGTATATAGATACAAATGCAACACCCGTATGTACGGTGCGCACTGGCCCGTATCGGTACGCAATGTCACAGTCTTCAGAAATCCGTTTGCTTCTAGAAAACGGCTTCAGTTACAAACCAGAGCGTTGATACAGTGGAAGCAGACACATTTTAACAGACGCTGGTGATCTAAATCTTTTCCAATATCGAACTGGAGATCCACAAATTGATGTCATATTACGACAAAGCCTTAATGGGTACGCAGCCCCCTTCAGTACTCTAGACGATAAAACCCAACCCAATACCTTTACTGATGTTATTGCTGTCATAACCTCCTCTGGTGGTTATTGCCACTAAACAAGAAATTCGATTCCACAATGAAGGACTACAGTTATAGAGGCAGAGCCAATAATACCACCCCTGCCAAAATAACTGTTATGCTACTAATAAAGACCCTCCCAGACTCTCCGACTTAGTCGCTACAAACAGGTTTAAAATTCCCATTACCGAACATAATAGATTACGGGAATGATGAACTGGCAACCTGTTTTGAGCGTCAGAATGGGACAATCTAACAGTATTGTAATGCAACTTGAAGAACGGAAGCAGAACCGTTCTGCTGCGATAGACAACAAAGAGTTCGTTAGATGCTACTTTTCATGGATTGCAAAGAACGTACGTAAAGAATATATTTGTGGGTTGTAGGATCACAAAGACATAAATTATGCTTTTACCACGTATGCTGCTTAAAACGTCACTGTTTCTGTTACTGCTACTGTTGCTACTACTGTTCTGCTTAAAACGTCACTGCATGATGCTGTTAGTGCTACTGTTGCTACTACTGTTCTGCTTAAAACGTCACTGCATGGTGCTGTTAGTGCTACTGTTGCTACTACTGTTCTACTAACTAGTATATGCTAACGTTCCTACAATTATTTGTGTTACAATTACGTATACTATTACTGCTGCTACTGCAACAATAACAACAACTGCAACTATGATTATGACTACGACTACGGCGACGGCTACTACTACTTATACCACTCCTACTACTATCGCTGCTGTTGTTACTACTATCACATGGTTTCTACTGATCATGAACAGCAATACTGACTTTTTTTTAAATCTTTTTTTTATTGACTTTAAAAAAACCCACCAATACATAATACAATACAATATATTTTACTTCAATCTTTTTTTAGCCCCCGAGCCGAAGGTTCGGGGAACTATTGTTTTAACTAGTATTGTGGGTTTTTTTAATAAACAAATACAAAAAACACACCAGACAAACAAAGCTAACCAGAGAAAGAAAAACAAGAACATTGAGGGCAAAAAGCAATACTGACTTCATCATGCATATATATCTAAACTCCACTGCTCACAACAAAGTGAAAACATAACCTAACACAAATTGTTTGCGAGGCAGCATAAAATAGCGACAGCGACTCTTGTGTTGAATGTTTGTCCTTTGCCCCGACAACGGTCGGCAAAGTTTGCCGCGGTTCCTAACTTTTTTGTTTATTTGTTTGTGTGTCCCCCTAATTTTTTTTTTTTTTTACATTCATGCTGGAAACAGTGTGCAGTAAGGCTGAACCCTAGCGGGTGCAAATTTGCGTCGTGGTCAAGGCCGCGCATGGACGGACGTATGGACGAAACAAAAACATAGTACTCGTATCCGCATCGCTGAAATTCGGGAATTAATAAACATATATAATCCAGATTTTAAATGGGATTTTTCAGTTTGTTTATTTTTTTCCGTTAGAAATTGTAAAGTGGTATTGGTAGCATGATGCTTAAAAAAATAGTATGGTAAGGGATCGATCACCTCTGCTAACTTGATCAACATGAACATATAACCCTTTAAAGATACAAGCCGTTGAAAAACAACAACATACGTTTTGCATCTGTAAACGGTTTTATCATCATATTTATCAAGTTAACAGAGGCGATCCATTAACTTCTTAAACATCATACTACCAATACCACTTAGAAATTTAGACCCCAAAAATGTGTTATTTTCTAGACCATTTAGAGACTATTTCCTTCGGGATTAATATTACCTGCAGACCAGAAAGAAACTGGTTGTTAGACGGGAAACCCGCGTAATAATGCGTACAGCGGCATTTTCGTTTAATGCCCCAGAAAATGACGATTGTCATACGATCTTGTTGTTTCTGTGGCTTTGCTTCTGTTGCTAAAATAGCAGGCTGTTGAAAACAGAGATACAGTAACAGAAGGAAAGATGTAGCCTAAGCCTCCCTCCCCCACATTGTCCGAGATGTTGTGAACACAAATAACATAGAAATCGGTTAATCAATCACTGGACAAAACAAGATCAACAAACATATTGCATAGGCTACATTTTACAATTTCAACACACCATTTCTGCGTTTCTGTCCCCTTGGCATAGCAAACATACAAAACCCGTACTATGCACAGACACGCACGCAAACAAACATAGAAACACTTAACAAAGAATGTGCAATCATCAAACAACAACAACAACAACACAGTGTGTGCACTGAAGAAACACACACAGCACAGCACACACACACACACACACACACACACACACACACACACACACACACACACACACACACACACACACACACACGCATATATATATATATATATATATATATATATATATATATATATATATATATATATATATAATATACACATACACACACAGACAGATATTGAACAATTCCTTTAGGCCATTAGCCCATAGAAACAGGGTCAAGACCAATTGAACAAAGTTTTAATTCCTTTACGCCATTAGCCCATAGAAACAGGGTTAAGGTACAAACATTCAAAATCACATAAATAGATAGAGAGACAGAGAGAGACACAGAGAGAGAGAGAGAGAGAGAGAGAGAGAGAGAGAGAGAGAGAGAGAGAGAGAGAGATATATATATATATATATATTATATATATATATATATATATATATATAGAGAGAGAGAGAGAGAGAGAGAGAGAGAGAGAGAGAGAGAGAGAGAGAGAGAGAGAGAGAGAGAGAGAGAGAGAGCAGAGAGAGAGAGAGGGCGACAGAGAGAGACAGACAGCGAGAGAGAGAGAGAGAGAGAGAGAGAGAGAGAGAGAGAGAGAGAGAGAGAGAGAGAGAGAGAGAGAGAGAGAGAGAGAGAGAGAGAGAGAGAGAGAGAGAGAGAGAGAGAGAGAGAGAGAGAGAGAGAGACATTTTGAAACATTTGAAACATTTGTTTATTGAGGGAAAAGAATAAGCACACAATGGACTTGTTTACATCTTGCCCTCGAAACAAAAGAAGAAAAGCATAATTAAAACTTCAATTAATGAACAAAAGCAACAATAGAAAAAAAAACCCCACAAAAAACCCAAAACCCCAACAACTACACATTCATACACCCATGGCCATCCACCCTCCACCAACCTCGCACACAGCACAGTAATCATATGAACTAATATAAATTGAATTCACAAGAATCAGGAAATACATTGTGGAGGAAGAAAACAAAAATCAATCTAAACAAATGTATTATGAGTATGACATCATCACAACACAAGGAATTACTCTCTTCCTCCTTCTCCCCCCCCCCTTAAAGTGAACACAAACCAAACAACAACAAAAACCTCATGTTTAGAAACAAGATTTATGTACAAATTAACCATGTCATGAATAAACGTTTAAAACAGAAACTACATAAGAGATTAATATGTGATGTTGTTTATATGTTTGATCATAAGGTGCTTATGGTAGTTTTTCTTGAAAACATTGAGACTTGAATTAACATTAAAAGAAGCTAAAATCGTATTCCACAAACAACCGCCCGAATACAACAGACTAGTCTTGAAGAGATCAACTCTTGGAAGAGGTACTTTGATTTTAAGAACATTGCGGACGAGGTTTAAATCAAATTTTTGTTTTAAAGCAGGAGGAGCGCGATCAGACATTATTTTAAACATGAAAATGGCTTTGTTATATTCAAGTTTCCATTGTAGAGGCAGTATTCCTAGGTGCTGATAGTCCGTATGAGTAATGGACGATGATTTCAGAAGGATCAACTTAAGACCACGCCTGTACAAACTAAATAAAGGTTTTAGATTCTTTCCACTAGCTGAATCCCATAGTGTAGAGGCATAGTTAATATGTGATTGGATATAAGAATTGAAAAACAATTTACGGCTGTCGAAATCAAGAAAATGTTTAATTCTGGAAAGCTGATAGACTGTTTTAGATATTTGCTTGCAAAGCATAGATATTTGGTAGGACCACGAGAGATTGTTATCAACAATAACTCCGAGTATCTTGTGATGGTCAACTTCTTCCATGATTTCACCATTGATATAGAGCGAATGAGAACCAAGGCAGAGATTTTGACGTTTTTGTCTAGTAATGATTAGTAAGTATTTAGATTGTTTTGGATGTAGTTTCA
>CM065681.1:36860020-36875020 GCA_017654935.2 Phymorhynchus buccinoides | reverse complement strand
TTTTGTTACTTATTCCTTTATGTCTTTGATCTTTCTATCAACCTTTCCTAGTCTGCTTTTCGGTTTAATCTGTATAAATCTCCCCCCTCACTTCCACTCTTCTTTATTAAGTCATTAACCTATGTTTTTCTCCTGTCTTTTCATCTCATCTCTCTCTCTCTCTCTCTCTCTCTCTCTCTCTATCTCTCTCTCTCTCTCTCTCTCTCTCTCTCTCTCTCTCTCTCTCTCTCTCTCTCTCTCTCTCTCTCTCTCTCTCTCTCTCTCTCTCTCTCTCTCTCTCTCTCTCTCTCTCTGGGTTTTCTTTCTTCCTCGTTTCTACTTGCTTCATCTGTCTTTCTTATAATACATCCGCACATAAATTATCGCCGTCGTGACCTTCACCTTGACGTATGACGTTGAAAACCTAAAACATTTAAGGGGCCATAACGTCTACACCATTGGACTTAGAGTCTTCAAACTTGGCATGTAGGTGCATAGGCTTGTGATCATTCTATTGATTGGCATATAAGATCAAGGTCTAGGTCGAGGCCAATGACATCGGAAGACCTTGAAAGTAGTTGAGGTCTAAAAGTTGGGGGTTTAGCCATATTTCCACATTATTGCTTGACATAAGCGCTTTAGGTTTTGTGCGGTGGTGCACCACCTAGACTAGAAGACATCAGGGCATAGATTATTGACATGCTGACCTTGGCCTTGAAGTTTGACCTTGAAAACAGAATGTTCCTTCTTTGCGCTATGTATTCCTTGTCTGAGCTGTATCTCGTGAACTAGAAGGTAGAATCCCTTCACATTTTGTGTGAGGGTGTAAGACTAAGAGTACAATACATTAGTACATAACTTGTGCCCCGGAAATAAAATGTCGCTGTGCGACTGTTTCTGTTTTTCTTCACCCTTTTATATCTCGTGCAATACTGTATGGAATCACTCCAAAGTTTGTGTGGGGGTATAATACTAAGCGTAGAAGACATTGCAGCACAAATTATGTCACATGGTATATAAATGTCGCCGAGCGGCAAACATGTCTCCGTGTTAAGGGTGTGTGCTCCAGTGATTAAGGATGTGTACCCCGATAAAGGAGGGGGTGTAATACTAAGAGTAGAATACATTGCAACACAACATGTGCCACATTGGGTTTAAATGTCGCCGTGGTAAGGGTATATACCCCACTGATTAACACCACCACCCACCACCAGCAAAGGATATGCACTCCAGCAAAGGGTGCATAGACCTGTGTATCACCCAAAGGACACAAAGAGGACGGGGGCTAGCCACGTGGGTTTGAAATCTCGCCGAGCGGCAGACATGTCTCAGAGCTAAGGGTGTGCACCCCACCGATTAAAGGTGTGCCCCCCGGGAAAGGATGTGCACTCCATTCAAGGGTATGTAGGTGTATCACCCCAAGTTTGCAAGGAGGACAAGATTGTAAAATTACAGGCGAGGCTGAGATGTGAGGGAATTAGAGAGGGAAAGAACCAGCTGGAACAGCATTGAGCGAGCTGTCCAGAACCGAGTGAGATTGTGGAGTTTCGTCGATGGCCTATGCTCCGCTGGGGGCAACGGGCTGAAGTAAGTAAGTGAGATGTGAGGAGGGGGGGGGGGGGGGGGGGTAGGGGGCGGGGCATGCTGTCAAAGATCAGGGTCAAGTCAAGAGTAGTGACCATAGGTCACAGACTCAAAGATGTAGGCCTTGTAGGTGTCAAATGTACGTTTGAACAATATGTTTCACATCTTTGCAGTTACAGGCGGGGCTAAGATGTGAGGGGCACATGGTATCTAAATGTTGGCAAAGCTAAGACTCGTTTTTACACTAGCAAGATATCTGAGGCCAAATCCAGCAAAGAACTCTATCAAATTACTAACAGCCTGTCTGCTCGCACAACATCTTCCCAACTGCCCACTATCTATCCTCCTTCCACTCTGCCTAACATCTTTTCTAATTTATTTTACAAGAAAGTTGAACCAATCAGAAATGAACTTGATAAACAGCTGACAGATTCTCAACCACTAGGCAAACCTTGCACTGGCAATTCACTCTCTCACTTCTCTCCTGTCACCAAAGAAGATGTGTTGAAGATCTTGAAAAAGTCTGCACCCAAAACATGTGACCTTGACCCCATTCCCACTTATCTGCTGTATGAATGTTTGGATGTTGTGTTACCTGTACTAACCAAAATAATCAATGATTCACTGTCTTCTGGTCTCTTTCCTGATGTCTACAAAACTGCCATTGTCAGACCTCTACTCAAAAAGCCCTCACTAGACCACAATGATTTAACAAGTTTCAGACCTGTCTCAAATTTGGCTTGTGTGTCAAAGATCATGGAAAAGATTGTTCTCTCACAGCTTTCTGGCCATCTCAATTCTAATGATTTATTCAATCACTTTCAGTCAGCTTACAGACCAGGTCACAGTACTGAAACTGCTTTAGTAAAGGTTGTTAATGATCTTCGTCTTTCTCTTGATGAAGGAAAAATCTCAGTTCTGACTCTTTTGGACCTTTCAGCAGCGTTTGATACCATTGACCACAACACTCTTCTTTCTCGTTTGGAATCTGTCTTCGGCATCAGTGGTACAGTCCTCCAATGGTTCACCTCTTATCTTTCTAACCGTACCCAGATTGTTTCCTTTCATGGCACCAACTCTGCCCCAGCCTCTGTTTCCTGTGGTGTGCCACAGGGATCAGTCCTGGGGCCTGTTCGATTTGTTCTCTACACTTCTCCTCTTTCAGACGTCATGTTCCAGCATTCAGCTCTCCATCAATCATTCGCTGATGATACCCAACTGCAGAAGTATTCTAAGCCTAATGAAATTGATGATCTAGCTTTGTCCATGCAGGATACTGTTTCAGATGTCACGTCATGGATGACCTCCAATAAATTGAAACTCAATGTTGACAAGAGTGAGGCAATGATCGTTTCCACTCAGAGAAATTCCACCTCTGTTCAGTTTCCTGACTCTCTTGTCATTGGCGATGCTACTGTCCCTTTCTGTCAATCAGCTAAAAACCTTGGTGTAACCCTCGACCGTCAGCTAACTATGTTCATTCATGTCATGACTCTGATTCGTAATGTGAACTTTGAACTCCGTCGTATTAGTGCCATTCGTCACTATCTCACAGTTGAAGCCACCAAGACATTAGTGTCAGCTTTTGTACTGTCTCGCATCGATTATTGCAATTCCTTACTTGTAGGCTGTCCTCAAACTCTCCTCAACAAACTTAAGAAAGTTCAAAACAATGCAGCTCGGTTAATATACCTCTCTGATCTCGTTCACCTGTACTCACCCTCCAGGTCTCTCCGTTCCTCTTCTGACAAACTTGTCCTTTCTATTCCTCGTACTAACACTAAGACATAATGGTGAACGTTCATTTTCTTTCAGCGCCCCTTCTGTCTGGAACACACTACCATATGAACTTCGTTCTGCTAAATCTTTCCAATCTTTCAAAACCGCTCTTAAAACTCACCTCTTCCGGCAATACCTCTTATTTCTTCCTTGTCCTGTTTCCTGCCTTAAAACTATGTCCCCCACATTGTGTGTGTGTGTGTGTGTGTGTGTGTGTGTGTGTGTGTGTGTGTGTGTGTGTGTGTGTGTGTGTGTGTGTGTGTGTGTGTGTGTGCGTGCGTGTGTGTGTGTGTGCGTGCGTGCGTGCGTGCGTGTGTGTGCGCGCGCGTGTGTGTGTGTGTGTGTGCGGACGTGTGTGTGTGCGTGTGCGTGCGTGTTGTGGCTATGTGCTATGTTTTTGATAGTTAATATCGTAGTAGCTTATGATCTATGTATTTATTTAAATACTTGTGAAGCGCCATGAGCTCAAGAGAGAAAGGACGCTCTATAAATGTTAGTTATTATTATTATTATAGTGTGGGGCAGGTACAGGGCGGAACCGGCAAAGGATATATCTGCCGCTCGGCGATGTACTTGCTTCTTTCTAATTCTACCTTTCTCGCTCTCCCTGCCTTTCTCACACACACATACTCACACACACACTCTCTCTCTGTCTTTCTCTCTCCATCCCTCTTCCTCTGTCACTAAGTCTGTAATTGTCTATGTTATCTTTATTTGCCCGTTCAACATTCTTTGACTTTTCTGCCTCCTTATAAATTAAACAAAATAATTATCGACCCCTTTTCTGTCTCCTGGTTTACCTCTCCCCCCCCCCCTCTCTTTATCCTGGTTACTACAGTGCTTCAGTGTCCAGTGTTCTCTCTCTCTCTTAGCCAAGTGTGTGTCTGTGTGTGTGTGTGTGTGTGAAATACAAAACGGGCCTTATAACTCCGCCGTTTTTCGACCGAATCGCTTCAAATTTGCTGTGAGCCCTAACGGGGTGATGGCAACGGCAACCGAGGCGGCCGCGTCATTTGCGCGGTTTGGCAAATGCGCGAAACGCGTATCCGCCGGCCTCTCGACGCCCGTATCTCCGGCATTTCTGGACCGATTGCCTTCGAATTTGGCAGGTAGATGACTCTCTCTCTCTCTCTCTGTCCCCTCTCTCTCTCTCTCACTCAATGTTTGTCTAAGAAGTACAGGACTTTAGTGATGTGGTCAGCAAATGTTCGTTCTCGTTTTTATGGCATGAATCGTAACACGTTTTCTTTTCATTACATATCAAGCATTGGCGACAGTCGTTTCAATTTGTTGTTGAATTGTTTGTTTTCATATAATATAATTATGTGCTTTCCTTTCGTTGTCTGTCTCTCCTGTGTGTGTATCGGCCTATCACCAAAATGATGTTATGATAACAGCGATAACAGCATTAACGATGATAACATTGATTACTGCGACGACGACAATGAAGACGATGACCACGACAACGACATCAAAAACGATTCCTTTGATGACGACGACAAAAATGATGGCGAAGATGACGAGAATAACAGTGACGATGAAAATGTAGAATACGACGCTGACTAAATATAAATAATATTTATTAGAAAGCGCTTTTTGTTGCTATTGCAACTGCAGCCGATGACAGTTATAACGAAAACTATGATGGCGACTTCAAAGACGACGATTCGCTGTTTCTGCTGCTGCCACTGAGATAGTGATGATGAAAATGATGATAATGATGATGAGAAAGATGATAGGACTAATTGATAATGACGACGACGTCGACAAAGATGCTGCTGTTGCTGTTTATGAAAAGAGTAAGGACAATGAGCAAAACGAACATGACGACAACGACAGCGACAACGGCGTCGAAGGATGATCATGACGATCATGATGGGGATGACAATGACGACGACGGTGATCATGCTGCTGCTGCTGCTGCTGCTGCTGATGATGAAATAAATGGAAACAACAATGAGCAAAAACGAACATGATGACGACGACAACGACGACAACGACGATGATGATGACGACGACGACGATGATGATGACGACAACAACGACTCCGCCGCCGCCACCGACGACGACGATGATGCTACTGATGATGATGATGACGATGATGACGATGATGGTAGAGCCTAAAGCTTTGAAACAAATACTGTCGGATTTACAGGTCGTAGAGAGTACTCGTGGGACACACCTTAGCAAGCAAGTCACATAATGGAAGGCACTTCCAATAGAGCGACTGAAGCCTTCATTCGATAACTTGAAGGGAAGGGGGGAAATCAATACTTTAGTAGCAGTACTGTGCCTAGCTAAACCTACCTAAAATCTACCTTCTTTGACTCTCTCTCTCTCTCTCTCTCTCTCTCTCTCTCTCTCTCTCTCTCTCTCTCTCTCTCTCTCTCTCTGTGGGTGTGTCTGCCTATCTCTCTCTCCTATTTCCCACCCTATCTTTTATATATATATATATATAGCTTTCTTTGTTCCTTTGA
The DNA here is from genome assembly GCA_017654935.2 of Phymorhynchus buccinoides. Taxonomy (NCBI): domain Eukaryota; kingdom Metazoa; phylum Mollusca; class Gastropoda; order Neogastropoda; family Raphitomidae; genus Phymorhynchus; species Phymorhynchus buccinoides. The sequence continues at coordinate 36,869,201 of CM065681.1, read as the reverse complement.
GACAGATCGTGTTGTCTCAAACAGCCTGGAGCTAGTGTTACCGTGGTTAATGTGGGTAACAGATAATATCTAGAGTAATTTAAGAGAGAGAGAAAGAACGACAGAGAGGAAGACTGGGAGAAACGAAGAGAAGGACAGAGGAGAGAGACATGCTTTACAGCAACTAGACTTATGTATCATACTAATGCGAAACAGTAGTAGAGGCGACAGAAGGAGTAAAAGAGAGAGAGAGAGAGAGAGAGAGAGAGAGAGAGAGAGAGAGAGAGAGAGAGAGAGAGAGAGAGAGAGAGAGAGAGAGAGAGAGAGAGAGAGAGAGAGAGAGAGAGAGAGAGAGAGAGAGAGAGGTAGGCAGAGGTAGACACTTGCCTCGTAAATATCAGACACCGTTGTGAGTGCTTTAAGTAACATTTATATACTTTCTGATGTTGTAATATTATAGCAGAAAAGTCCGAACTCTTATGCAATGTAAAACATATTCTGCACAACATTACAAATGCACTGATGGGAGACTGTTTAAGACAATACCTTCAATGATCCAGTGGGGTGCATTTGAGCACTGTGCCGATAACATTTGAAGCATAGTAGTGTTCACACATGACCAATGAATAAAACCGCAATTGAATGTGTATTCTCATCCTTGTTATTTGCGCGTAAACAATTAGCAAAAAACCGCGCAATTTGCTCTTTGGCCTCTCAGAGGCCAATGATGACGTCACATACATTAGAAATGTAATAAAAAAAACATTATTGTTATTATACGCATCCGCTAAACACGTTTCAGGTAAATTAATAGGGCAGTTCCTTAGGCAAAAGCAGTTACGTCTTGCATCACAAAAGTGAAGCTAAACCGCCATATTGCGAGGGGTGAATGCCAGAACTGTCTATCTGTGTTCTTTATTCCTTTTGAGATAGACCGTTCCGGCAGGCACCCCTCGATTGGATGGTCACGTGATGTCTGAGTGGCTTCCATGTAGCTATCGATATGTCTGAAGACCCTCACCATATTTCCACATTTATTTCCCAACGAACCTTTCAAGAATTACACTGTGAACAGCCTCCATATGTTGTAAACTACCCCATAGACTTTGTCATTAGGTCTGGTCATATGAGCAGTGACACATTTGTCCCAAACCACTAATTGCTCTTTTCCCATACACTAATCGCTCTTTTCCGATGGTTTCCCATCATGACATATGAGCAATTAATGTGTTGGGACAAATGTGCAGAATAGTTTACATTGCATAAGAGTTCTGATTTTTCTGCTATAATAGTACAACATCAGAAAGTACATAAATGTCACTTAACCCTTTCACCGCCAGCCATATTTCAGCCAAAAACTTCCATTAAATTTACCTGGGTAGAGAACAAAATATGTCTCCAGTATTGGGGATTCTTATGTGACATACATAAAATAAGGTCTATCCTTACTTCCCAAAACTGAGACAATAGGGTCTTTGGATAATAGACCCCAATTTGATGCTTTTAGTAGCGTAGGTGTTAAGTCACTGTGGTGCTAAAATGCGACTTTGGCGGTGAAAGGGTTAAAGCACTCAAAACGATGTCTGACATTATCGTAGCAAGTGGTTTTTGAATAGTATACCAATGTCTTGACAGTCAATTATTTGACGATCAAACTCCTGACCCTAAACTCTTTTATCCATGATCTCTCTCTCTCTCTCTCTCTCTCTCTCTCTCTCTCTCTCTCTCTCTCTCTCTCTCTCTCTCTCTCTCTCTCTCTCTCTCTCTCTCTCTCTCTCTATCTCTCTCTATCACTCTCTCTCTCCTCACTCTCTCTCTCTCTCTCTCTCCTTCTCCCTCCCCCTCTCTCCCCACTACTCTCTCCTCTCCCTCGCCCTCTCCCTTCTCTATCTCTCTCACTCACTGTTTAGTGTTTCCAAATAATGTTCTCTCTTTCTTCTCTCTGCTTCCTTACTTGCTTTCCTGTCTACCTCCCTCCCCCCCCCCCCTTTCTCTCTCTCTCTCTCTCTCTCTCTCTCTCTCTCTCTCTCTCCCTCCCTCCCTCCCTCCCTATCTCTCTCTCTCTCTGTCTCTCTCTCACTCACTCTCTCTCTCTCTCTCTCTCTCTCTCTCTCTCTCTCTCTCTCCTTCTCCCTCCCCCTCTCTCCCCACTACTCTCTCACTCACCTCCCTCGCCCTCTCCCTTCTCTATCTCTCTCACTCACTGGTTAGTGTTTCCAAATAATGTTCTCTCTTTCTTCTCTCTGCTTCCTTACTTGCTTTCCTGTCTACCCTCCCTCCCCCCCCCCCCCACCCCCCTCTCTCTCTCTCTCTCTCTCTCCTCCCTCCCTCCCTATCTCTCTCTCTCTCTCTGTCTCTCTCTCACTCACTCTCTCTCTCTCTCTCTCTCTCTCTCTCCTCCCTCTCTCCCTATCTCTCTCTCTCTCTGTCTCTCTCTCACTCACTCTCTCTCTCTCTCTCTCTCTCTCTCTCTCTCTCCTCTCTCCCCCCTCTCTCTCCCACTTACTCTCTCTCTCCCCTCCCTCGCCCTCTCCCTTCTCTATCTCTCTCACTCACTGTTTAGTGTTTCCAAATAATGTTCTCTCTTTCTTCTCTCTGCTTCCTTACTTGCTTTCCTGTCTACCCTCCCTCCCCCCCACCCCTCTCTCTCTCTCTCTCTCTCTCTCTCTCTCTCTCTCTCTCTCTCTCTCTCTCTCTCTCTCTCTCTCTCCCCTATACCTCAAATCCTACCCGTTCATAATGTGCATTTATTTCAACTTGTTTCAGATTTCTTTTTTTCTTTTTCTTCTTCCGTCTTTCACCAATCTCGGTTCCGCCCACCACTTAAGCCCCGATGCCATCAATTACTGGTCAAAAGCACAGCGATTTATTTCCTTCACAGAGCAGAGTTGTATGTGAAGGAATTCTATTCCTTTTCTTTCCTCTCTTTCTCATTGTCCCATTTCACGGTGTTTTTTTCTTTCATAGTTTTCTTCTTCTTCTTTTGTCTGGTCCTCCCCTCGTTTACCACACTATTGTCGTATTGGTCTTCTTCTTCAGCGTGATCATTTTTAGAAACGTTACCAGGATAATCGTCGTCGTCGTTAACTTTGTTCCAGTCGTTTTGGTCGTCGTCGTCCTCGTCGTCGTCGTCACCATCATTATAATAATCATATTAATCAATTTGTTATTTGCGTTGCTGTTGCTCCTCCTACTTCTACTCTCTTCTTCTTCTTCTTTTTTCTCTCTCTCTCTCTCTCTCTCTCTCTCTCTCTCTCTCTCTCTCTCTCTCTCTCTCTCTCTCTCTCTCTCTCTCTCTCTCTCTCTCTCTCTCTCTCTCTCTCTCTCTCTCTCTCTCTCTCTCTGTGTGTGCGTGCGTGTGCGCGTGCGTGCGTGTGTATGTGTGCATGCGTGTGTGTGTGTTTGAGAGAGATGGAGGTAGGGAGTGAGAGAGAGAGAGAGAGAGAGAGAGAGAGAGAATGCGAATGCGAAAGAGAGAGAGAGAGAGAGAGAGAGTGTGTGTGTGTATGTATGTATGTATGTGTTTATGTGTGTGCGTGCGGGCGCGCGCTGTGTATGGGAAGAATTAAAGTATGTCTTATAAGCCACTGCGTTTGTGTGTGTTTGTTTGAGTGTGTGCCTGCAGCTGCACGTATATTATTATATTGCTGACCCTAGTACCCGTAAACGACTTTCGCGTACTAATCACTATCACCTAAGCATTACCATTCCACACACGACTGCACCACGATTACTTGTGTACTATGCAAACTACAGAATCAGTAGGTACACGATAAACCGTTTTAGATTATTTCATCCCCCCCCCCCCCCGCTTTGCCTCATTTCGCCCTTTGCCCACTCCACTTGCTTTGATCATCTCTCTCTCTCTCTCTCTCTCTCTCTCTCTCTCTCTCTCTCTCTCTCTCTCTCTCTCTCTCTCTCTCTCTCTCTCTCTCTCTCTTCTCTCTCTCTCTCTCTCTCTCTCTCTCTCTCTCTCTCTCTCTCTCTTCTTCTTCTTCTCTTCTTCTTCTTCTTTTTTTTCTTCTTCTTCTTCTTTTCTTCTGTGTTCCCAGGCCATATAGCCATAATGAGTAAGGTACGTATGTGTCCGTTTTTCAGTTTTCAATAGTCTCCCCGCTGCGTACAGCCGACACGTTCTGATTTCGGAGGAGCTCAAAGAAAAAAATAATATTTGGCAGACTTTTTTTTTTCAAAGGCAGGAGAATGGACCAATAAGTCTGAAAAATAGTAGATGATAAAAAAAAACAAAGGGAAAAGGCAGAGTCAAAGAGAGTGGCAGATTAGGGGAAATTACAAGCACAGAACTTCCAGAATGTGGGGGGACTATTTTTACGAAAGACCCCCCGGTATCCCCACGGGGAGCTCTCTCTCTCTCTCTCTCTCTCTCTCTCTCTCTCTCTCTCTCTCTCTCTCTCTCTCTCTCTCTCTCTCTCTCTCTCTCTCTCTCTCTCTCTCTCTCTCTCTCTCTCTCTCTCTCTCTCTCTCTCTCTCTCTCTCCCTCACGCACTTTTCGTTCATCTCAGGAGACCACCATGGTGTTGAGACAAATGCTCACTCACACAACACTTGCTCACACAACACTTGCTCACAAGACAAGACACTTGCTCACACTTGCTCACAAGACAATTGCTCACAACCTTAAGACAATTGCTCACAAAAGAAGACAACCACTGACGTGAGTGTGTATGTTTATACATACATGTGCATGTTTATACAGTATGTGCATAAAGTGTATGTGTATAAAGTGTATGTATGTGTGTGTCGTTTCCGACCATGACTGTCAGACTATGAGATAGCAAAGAGGGCAACTGCTATTCCGGTGAAATGGGCTAAATTTGTTTATAATAGAAGCCTTCCGCGGGGCACATCCTCACTCTATTTGATTAAGGGATTTGAGACACCTGGCGTTGGGGAATGTCCCAAAAGGCCAACTAACCCCTTTGGGTGCAGCACAAGAACCCGTGCACATGCCCCCTAGTTTAAGAGTCATAAAGAAACGACTAAGCTTTGCTATGATACTGTTGAAAATCATGTATTGTACAGTTCTCATTTACTATTACCGTCAGAGACACAGGAACAGAGAGAGGGAGGGACAGATATGTATATAGACAAGAGAGAGAGAGAGAGAGAGAGAGAGAGAGAGAGAGAGAGAGAGAGAGAGAGAGAGAGAGAGAGAGAGAGAGAGAGAGAGAGATGAACAGAGAGAGAGAGAGAGAGAGAGAGAGAGAGAGAGAGAGAGAGAGAGAGAGAGAGAGAGAGAGAGAGAGAGAGAGAGACATACACAGACACACAGAGAGAGATACACACTGAGGGAGACAGACAGAGATAGAGAGAGAGAGAGAGAGAGAGAGAGAGAGAGAGAGAGAGAGAGAGAGAGAGAGAGAGAGAGAGAGAGAGAGAGAGAGAGAGAGAGAGAGAGGGGTGGGGGGAAAGGGGGGGGGAATCATGTTTGAAAGTGTGCATACTTATTGTTTTCATATAACGACCACTACATGTTGTCTTGTGAGCATTTGTCGTCTTTTTCGCTAATGTTGTGAGCATTTGTCTTGTGAGCAATTGTCGTATGAGCAAGTGTCTTGTGAGCATCTGTCTTGTATACGCCTCCCAATCGACCACCATTGTTGGCAAATCTAGACGAACTTTCCACACATAGTTTGGTGGGGAAGTGTTAATTTCTTCACGTACACTGTTGGCAAATCTAGACGAACCTTCCACACATAGTTTGGTGGGGAAGTGTTAATTTCTTCACGTACACTGTTGGCAAATCTAGACGAACCTTCCACACATAGTTTGGTGGGGAAGTGTTAATTTCTTCATGTATGAAAGCCTATCCATGTGCTATCCATCGATCGCTTCGTCTTTCCCGTTTCTCTGCTTTAAAAAAAAAGCATTCTCTTTTGCTAAAAAGGAAACGCGTGCGCCCGTACACACACACACGCACGCGCACGCACATGCACACACACACACACACACACACACACACACACACACACACACGCGCGCGCGCGAGCGCGCGGCGGAAAAAACACATGACATCATCACAGGCCGTAGGCCCTTTTGAGTGGTTGTTATTGTTGTTGTTGTCGTATCCTGGCTTAAAGACTCCAGGGATCATCCCAAGATCCGAAGCACTTGAACACTATGGTACAAACACAGCTAGGGATGAGAACTGGGTGACAGGGATGCACGAAAGATGGACGTACAAAGGCCTCTGGGAGTGACTTGCAAAAGGCACCAAGAAAAACCGGGCAAAATGTGCTAGCTTATTAAGCTACAATGAATGTGAGATGCCAGGAGAGAGGAAAAGGAAGCAATGACAGAGAATGATGGTATCAGGATGGCCCAGAAGGGAGAAAAAGGGGAGTATGATGCTCCCTTCTATCTATCGATCTATCTGCCTGGACCAGCAAAGAGGGTACTCTTGCTAAAGGAGAGAGAGAGAGAGAGAGAGAGAGAGAGAGAGAGAGAGAGAGAGAGAGAGAGAGAGAGAGAGAGAGAGAGAGAGAGAGAGAGAGAGGGGGGAGGGGGGGGGGGGGGGGGGGGCAGACAGACCCAGAGAGAGAGAAAGGGATGATAAACTTCAATCGAATGCCAGTTCAGGCAAACTTCTATATTTAATGCACGCAGGTGCGCATGCCCGCGCATGCACGTGCGCGCACGCATACACGCACGCACGCACACGCGCAAACACACGCATGTACACACACCTTGTAACAAGATTATATGCGACAAAATCACTTTGCAAAAAAGTCCGAGTTTTAATGGGCTCTTGTGAGCTAACTAAATTAATAACATATAACCTATGATTGGTGTCAAATGAAAGATAATTTTGTGTTCGTTATAAAACGAGTACTTTCATAAATGGAGCTTTTCGTTGTATTGAATCTTTATATGTTATAAAAACAAAACACCGTCAAAACCAGTTTAGAAAGCTGTTTCGCTCATCTTGTGACGCAATTAGCAAGTCCAGACACGGGTCGCAGGACACAGAGACACGGGTGAATGGTCGGTAAATGCAAGAGTCATAGTCCGTTGACTTAAGTGACATAGTTAGTGACCTAACCTAGCTTGGGGAGAAGTCTGGCTATTAAATTCTTTTCTCTCTTTGCCTTATGTTAAAAAACAAAACATTGAAACAAAAACATATGTACAACGCCTATTAACCCCATATTCGAACTTGGCCTACGTATCCTTAGTACCTATCCGCATGCAACAGTTGAGCGTCCTAGAAACCTCCGTTCAAACATTATCGTGTTCACATAGTCAGATAGCCAGTCAGATAGTCAGCCAGGAACAAACATAAATCTCTGACAGACGGACAGACAGACAAACACACACACACACACACACACACACACACACACACACACACACACACACCCCTCACATTAACACACACACCTCACATTAACACACACATACACACACACACACACACACACACACACACACACACACACACACACACACACACACACACACACACACACACACACACACACACACACACCTCACATTAACACACGTAACAACACCTAAATAGTTCCTCTTTCTGTGCCCAATCAGAAGGGCCTGCCATATATATGCATACTCTATTAGCCCGACCCGCCGCAGGGAAATCAAGAGAGGGGGTCTCCACAGAGCAGTCAGACCCTTTCCCATGCAGGTCCTGGTTATCTCTTCTATTAGACCCGTCCCTGTTTTATTCCTGCCCAGAGACCAGCCATCGCTACATAAGCAGACAATGCTGGATCAGTAGCAGTGTTAGCTGGAATTGTTATTGGTTCAGTACCATCACCCCCCAAGATACACGCGTAGCTAACACACAAGCACGTGCGTGCGTGTATGCACAAACACACACACACGCACGCACGCATACACGCACATACACACAGGATAAAAAAAAAAGCTTTGTTTAGCTTATTCCTTTGTCGTCAATACAGATCATTTTGACTTGACTTGACTTGACACCACATATACACATTATCGCTTGCACAGTGAGTGAAAGGGAGAGAGAGAGAGACAGAGACAGACAGGGAGAGAGAGAGAGAGAGAGAGAGAGAGAGAGAGAGAGAGAGAGAGAGAGAGAGAGAGAGAGAGAGAGAGAGAGAGAGAGAGAGAGAGAGAGAGAGAGAGAGAGAGAGAGAGAGAGAGAGTTGACATTACACACTTTTAAAAATGGAGAATAGTTTCATCTTTATTTATGACAATTGCCTTTTCCAGCATTGCTGTCTGTTTTCAACAGCTCTACTCATAAAAGATATATAAATATTTATCTCATAAATAAAAGAGACCATTCTGCCACCTCTTTCACCACCCATCTCTCTTCTCCCTCATCTGCCTTCTCTCCTCAGCCTTCAATTTGTCAGTGAACTGAAGCTCATTTACAACACAATGGAAGCCTGGGCTAGCTTTTTGCACGCCACTGTCCCCATGGAGTAACCTCCTGTAAACAGCTTTCTTTGGGCACGTCAGTAGAAAGGAGAGCTCCGGAACCACCACCACGACCTAACCCGCCCCCAAGGCATACACCCTCTGACGCCAACTCAAGTCTATTTGATACCACCCACCTCTTTCTGGGTAAAAGTAACCCGACACACTCTTGAATTTATTTCAACACTGAACGCTAGCTAAAAGAAAATGATTGTGTGTTGTTGTTTTATAGGCTGTAGGCTATTTAGGTGATGTGGACAACTCTTTAAAGATACACTGACCCACCACGATTAAGTCAAAATACATATATATATATATAGTTCGTTTGCTTGTTTGGTTATGGATTACTCTATTCCCCCTTCCGCATCAACGTTTCAAAACATCTTAAACCAAATTTGCAAACAAGCAAACGAGCGAACAAAAACACAACAACAACAATTACAACAAAACAAACATACAACGTGGAAACCCATAATCTCTCTAATATTTGACTTTGGACGTTGGATTTGAAATATTTTTATATGTCTTCCATTGAGTGATACCCTAACGTTTCACAAAATGTTGCTACAATTTTATTCTTGACTTCTTAGGCAAACCTAAAGAAACAAGTAGAAAATCCAACAAGCAACAATAAGGCCTCTTTTGTGGATGTAGTGAACAAAAACAAAACCGTTACTGCTTAGTATTACGTACACAAAAAATTCTGAGGAAAAAAGTCAAGGCCGTTTTTTGTTTTTTTTAGCTTAATTAAAAGGGTGAAGCAAAACTG
>CM065681.1:36845020-36855020 GCA_017654935.2 Phymorhynchus buccinoides | reverse complement strand
ATCAATGTGGAATATTATCGGATAATTGTGGAAGCTTGTGACAAATTTATACCAAAAATTAAGGTATCCCAAATGGGTACCCGCAGAAAGGACCCTCTTCCAGCGTCTCTCCTTGATAAGATAAGAAAGAAAAGGAAAGCGTTCAAAACCTATAAAAAAAATACCCGACCAAGGAAAATTGGGACTTCTATGCCAGGGCCCGAAACCAGGTTAGACAAGCTACCAGAAAGCATGTAAAGGAAAGAGAATCTCTTTTGGCTCAGGAAGCCAAAAATAATCCTAAAGTATTTTTTAAATATGTATCTGACAAGAGAACAAATTTCAAAATTAAGGCAAAAAGATGGGACTTATACTGAAACAGATATGGATAAGGCAATAGTCTTAAATGAGTTTTTTGGTAGTGTTTTCATAACAGACCCAGCAAATAGTTTGCCAAATTGTAAAGCAAGTTATAATTCAGTGATTAACTCAGTCACAATTAGTCAGGAGCAAATGCTGAAAGCACTACAGTCCTTAAAAATAGATAAATCACCTGGACCTGACGAAATACATCCTAGAGTCCTCAGGGAGTTGTCTAGCCAGTTGGCGTGGCCTCTAACATTTTTATTTAATAAATCTGTACTAGTAGGCAAATTACCTACTAGCTGGAAAGTAGCTCAAGTTACACCAATATTTAAAAAGGGTGATAAGAGTAGTCCTGGGAACTACCGCCCAGTGAGCCTTACCTCCATCGTTTGTAAACTTTTTGAAGGTTTTATCCGTGACGAACTGTGTGATCATTTAATTGAGAATGATATTTTATCTAAAGACCAATTTGGTTTTACCCGGGGACGATCTTGTGTCACACAGCTGTTAGTCACCTTGGGAGACTGGATAGGCTCTCTGGAGGAAGGTAGGCCAGTGGACGCCGTTTACCTAGATTTTCAGAAGGTGTTCGATACTGTTTCACATTCCAGACTTATTTTGAAGCTAGAGGGTTATGGAGTGGGCGGAAGACTGTTGGGGTGGATCAGGGATTTCTTGAGCGAGCGCACACAATATGTAACTATAAATGGATTTAGTTCTAAAAAGGTAGATGTCACTAGTGGGGTCCCACAGGGTAGTGTCCTGGGTCCCACTTTATTCCTGTACTTTATAAATGATTTACCAACTTATGTAGACTGTAATATGAAGATCTTTGCTGATGACACTAAGGCATACAATAATGTAGAAAACAATGATGAATCAAGAAAAAGAGTTCAAATGTGCATTGATAACTTAGTTACATGGGCTGATACTTGGCTCATGAAATTTAATAGTCAAAAGTGTAAGGTTATGCACCTCGGTAAAAATAATCCCAAGCATACATATTATATGAAAGATAATGAAGATAAACGGGTGCTGGAACCTACAGATGTTGAGAAAGATCTTGGGGTGTTTGTGGACCCGGGCTTGACTTTCGAACCTCACATAAATAATATTGTATTGTATTAAAAGCCAACAGGATGTCCGGTCTGCTTGTTAGCACTATTACTAACAAATCAAAAGTTATAATGATTCCTTTATTTAAGGCTTTGGTGAGACCTATGTTAGAGTATGGAAATCCTGTATGGTATCCACATTTGAGAAAACACATTGATATGCTAGAGGGAGTTCAGAGGAGGTTTAGAAAAAAGATTGTTGGTACAAATGATATGACCTATGAGGAAAGACTTATTTATCTGCGGATACCTAGTCTAGAGCATAGAAGGCTCAGGGGTGATATGATTGAAGTTTATAAAATATGTCACCATTTATACGATTATTCCACTACTAACAGCCTACTAACTCTTTGTGAGGGTGATAGAACCCGTGGCCATAAGTTTAAGCTGTACAAAAAAGATACTAACACCAGACTAGCACAAAACATTTTTACTAATAGAGTAATAAATGCATGGAATAACCTTCCCGATGAAGCAGTTAATGCAAAGTCATTAAATTCATTCAAAAATATCAAGGACAAGTTTTTCCAAAACAAAATGTATTCAGTTAATATACAGATTTAAAGGAATAAAACACAGATGCCTTAGTAGTCATCAGTGAATGAAGCCAAACCAAATAAAAATCAAAAACATATTTAGAGGGCAAAAGGCTAAACAAAATAGCCTATAGTGCCATTTATGCTATGCTATGCTATGCTAATGCAATGGAAACGAAACAGTCTTTCAGCGGCTTCACAAGGGGTGGTGCCAATACTGTGACAAAACCACACTTGCTTAAATGACCCCTGCTATGTGACGCATAGCCAACGGAAGCAGACGGCAGAGCTCGTCAAAAACATGTTCTAAAAGCTAGGCTACACTCAACATCTTTCAAAAAGCATAAACTTTTAAAAGTTCCACCATAGCACAGAACACCGATGGTAGCCGTGGAACTAAGACGACGAAAATGGTGTTTTACGTCCTCTTGGTCTGAATCAGACACATATGGGACATTTGTAAATACAAATATGGTGGGAACAATACTGGAGGCAATGCCCGGAGGCAGTACGAAACCAGTAAAGTCCCGATTTAAAAAAAATTAATACAGATAGCTGTAGCGGTGACCACGCCTCGGCTAAACCTCATCGGCTATGGCACCGCCACAAGTTAGTAAAATAGTTGCCTCGTGGAACTAAGAGAAACCATGGATGCTATTATGTAGTGTCCATGGAGAAACCAAAGAAGCAAGCATACCCTCTGCAGCTATAAGGTAGGTTATCTGAATATCGACGTTGTGTCTACTGTAACCAGTCGTTAGAGTGTATTATGACAGGTATAGATAATTATATACATGCCATAATTATGTTCTGGGGAAAGGACCGTCGCTTAAATTGCGCATGGTAAAATTGAGAAACAGAAGTATTTAGTAGTAATCACACTTAGGCCGTGTACACATTAGACGCGTAAGTTCCGTACGGAAACCCAGAAGTAAGTGAAAGAAAGAAAGGTAAACATTTACGGATTAGGGGAAATTCGGACACGTGCGTAAATCTTTTCCCTTCTTTCTTGTACTTTTTTGTGTGGATTGCGCACGGTTTCCGCACGGAGTCTCCGCATATGTGTGTACTCGGAATAAGAGCAAGAGAATGGAATAGCCTACAAAAGTAACACCTTTCGATGTCACCATCTGCCAACGACTTAATTCTTAAACTTTTAATTTTAAAAAAAGAAACAAGAAAAAAACATTGCACGAATTCTCTTCACAAAATACCTTCTTGATTCTTGTCTCACGCAACATCCAATCAAAAGGATTGGCAAAGGAGCAACATGCGATGCTGAACTATCAGTTCACACCATCTGTTTCCAGTCACTGAAAAATGGACACCACTGCCGCTGATTGTACATGGTTACATGATGACAGGGTCTGTTGTTCTTCTTTACCAGAACTTCTCATTCATGTGTGAAAGCGCGCGCGCGCGCGTGTGAGTGAGTGAGTGTGTGTGTGAGTGTGTGTGTGTGTGTGTGTGTGTGTGTGTGTGTGTGTGTGTGTGTGGTGAGAGTGTGTGTGTGTGTGTGTGTGTGTGTGTGTGTGTGTGTGTGTGTGTGTGTGTGTTTGTGTGTGTGTTTGTATGCGCGTACGTGCGCGTGTGCATGCGTGCGCGCGCACGCCCATTTGTGTGTGCATGAGTGTTTGTGTGCGTGCCTGCTTGATTGTGTGCGTGGTGTGTGTGTGTGTGCGTTTATGTGCGTGTGCATGATAAGAGAGAGAGAGAGAGAGAGAGAGAGAGAGAGAGAGAGAGAGAGACAAAGAGAGAGAGAGACAGAGACACAGAGAAAGTACTGTTAGAACGTAAAGACACGTAATTATGAAAGCTCTTTGTATAGAACGATTGCCAAAACAAACAAAAAAGCGCTACATGACATCAACATTATAATATCATTTTATTTTCATCACCAACAAACATATTGCTGATAAACAACCAAAAAGTACTTGTTATATTATTACTAACACAATAATTATCAACAACCGACCAAAAAACGGCATAATCGTAGAGTCTCTGTCTGCCAAGGCTTCAGACAATGGATCATAGCGGCGCGTAGTGTAGGCCTACTGATGGGGTTAACGGGATTATCGTGGTTGTGTGTGTGGTGCGACAGAATCATCCATCCCCTCCTGACAATTATACCATTGACTACAGCGTGCGTCTGTCCCAGATGATGGTATTCAGGGGAAACAAAACGCACCGGGGGGGCTGCTATGAATGATGCTAATCGCTTGGCGGACGACAGACCATCCGTTTGGTGTGGGTTGATAATATGGTAAATGATGATGCTACAAATGGAACCGAATTAATCGATGGCTTGGAGTCCATTGACATATTATTGAACTTATTACAAAAACTAATAACTTGTATAAAAAAAAAAGACTGCTGGAATATAAAAAGCAAACCCCTCTTTTCATATTTTCTGCAGTCATTGTTTCATACAAGTTATTAGTTTTTGAAATAAATCCAACAATACGTCAATGGACTATCTAAAGATAGTCTGTTTCGACCCCAAGCCATCGCAATGATAGTGGGGGTGCAAAAAAAAGGATTCTGCAATCAGTATGGTTAACAGGAAATAATGATTGCTGACGTCCTCCATAAGCGAAGAACATAGGTTAATTAAACAGTGCCAAAAACTCACGCGCACGCGCGCGCGCGCACACTCTCTCTCTCTCTCTCTCACACACACACACACACACACACACACACACACACACACACACACACACACACTTCAATGCCGTCCCGTCAGTCCGATCCACACGTATCCAACACCTTGGGGATTTTTTATCAGACAAGACAGATCACACTGCTAACATAGGCCAACATAGGCCTGCACGCAATGCTTTTTACTCATGCTACAAATAACACACCCAACCGAGAACGATGTAAAGTACCAAGCATATTATATACGTTTTTGCAGTAAAATCTGTGCTCCAAAAGTTGAAGAGAATACGAAACAAACGACCAACTTCGTTCAAAGAAAGTTAAGTATTGTACGTTTAATAGTAGGCTATCCAATATAATTATTTGTTGTTGTTTTTTCATCCTGTAAGATATTGGTCCAGACTCCCAGAAAATTAGGCCAACTATAAGATGAAAACACGGTCATGATTCACAGGGCATCGGGAATTAGTCTGTTAGTTGGCATTACGATAACTCCATTAGTCTAGACTTTGGTTAGTGGGAAACATAGCCCCCCCCCCCCCCCCCCTCTCTCTGTCTCAGACACACTCGCACGGACACACACACACACGCGCGCGCGCGCGCGCGCACACACGCACACACATACGCACACACACACACACACACACACACACACACACACACACACACACACACACACACACACACACACACATATACACACATATATATATATATATTCGAGGATACGCACAAACAGCCCTTATTGCAATCAAAAGCTGCTACGACTCACACCCCTTTAAAGGGCCAGCCACACGTCCGCTAAAATCGTATGACTGTACGATACGATTCGATCACGTGGTCTCCAAGAACGAATGTGATTCGCGTTTCGAGATCACGTGATCGAATCGTATCGTACAGTCGTACGATTTTAGCTGACGTGTGGCTGGCCCTTAAAAGATCAGAGAGAAAAGATGAAGACTAGTGTTTTTATCACTTAACGCTATCTGTTTCCAGTCCCTGAAACATAGATGCTATCTGAATCAGTGATTCTACAGCTATATATAATAGAATCAAGTTGACCCGTGAACAGAAGGGAAAATCCGGGGCTATCTGGAACGCTAAAGTTTAATTATGATCAGTCTGATTTCCATTTTCAGTACGACAACAAATTTGGGGATCTCCGTGATCATCGAAGAGAGAGAAAGAGAACGCTGAAACTATGATGAACGCTGAAATGGTTTAATGAGAGGGCCATTGGCCCATGTCATCTTGAATGGTTACAAAAGTATAACAAAGCAGCAGTATTAACAACATTTTATCATAAACACACATAACAAGCTTAGCATATACGTAGTTCATACATACATTATACATAGAATATCAGGCAAAACACAATCATCTTTACCCATTTACCCGGATTCTAAATGTTTTTCCGAGATTAAATGCTAAACGGATAATCAGAGATTTATTTTCAGTTGCTAGAAGCATACTTGGAATATATCTGTCTCTCAAATCCTGATAACGAGGGCAATGTAATACAAAATGGATTTCAGTCTCAAACTGAGAGGTACAAAAGGGACAGGACAAATCATTATCTGTGACATTTCTGTAAAACGACGCTTGTGTACTTTTAGTTGAGAAACACCCGAGAGAGAGAGAGAGAGAGAGAGAGAGAGAGAGAGAGAGAGAGAGAGAGAGAGAGAGAGAGAGAGAGAGAGAGAGAGAGAGAGAGAGAGAGAGAGAGAGAGAGATGTATCATGTCATAATTAGGTCTATATTATTATATAATTATGAGATGTACATAGGCATATGCCTTGTTATAGTAAATGGTCGGGGTGGGTTTTTTCTTCTTCCATTTGACATGTTATTTAAAATTCTATGTGTTTGTGTATTTAATATCATGTTCTTAAATGTATGTGGCTTTATGCCGTGCCACAACGTAATTTCTCTTTATGAAATAATAAAGTAGTCTTGAGTCTTGAGTGCGAGCGTGAAAGTTTCTGTCAAGTAGAATTCACACACGCACGCCATCGCACGGACTGTTGTAAATACAACAGAACAGTTGCAGACAGGACAAGGATTAAGATACTTACAGAAGGGACAAAGGCGCCCACAGCTCCCACAGCTATGTCTGTGCTAAGCCTATTCTGATGACTCCTCTGACTGACGGTTTGAAACAAAAATCGGTCGGTGGTCATCCGACTTGAACTATAATTTTATAGTAAACAGAATTCTTCTTCTTCTTTGTTTAGAGTACGGCAGATTTCGTTGGCATGTGCCAACGCTCGTGCATGGGCCTACTTACTTCACACACACACACACACAACACACACACACACACACTTGCACCCCCCCCCCCCACCACCCACACACACACACACACACACACACACACACACACACACACACACACACACACACACACACACACACACACACACACACACGCACGCACACACACACGCACACACGCACGCACGCACGCACGCACGCGCGCGCACACGCACACGCACACGCACACACACACACACGCACACACACACACACCCCTTCAACGTTCTCCCCCACAATGCCAGACCTTATTATTAAGTTCATGTCAAAGCGTTATGAACTACTTCCATCTGACAGACGACACCGCTCTATTCGCTGTAGAACGCTTAGAAATGCATCTAGTTTTGTACCCAAATCAATTGAGGTACTAGGAGGTATGAGATGCTGTGTGCTGTGTGTGAGAAAGAGAAAGGAAAGAGATAAAGTAGTAGTAAGAGGAGGGCCAGGGGCGAAGCTGAAGAAGAGTGCGGTTGTGTGTACAAAGAGCGAATGGTGTATGAAGGAGCATGTCGTGGGGAATGGGGAATGGGGGAGGGGGCGGATTGAGGTGGACTGGGTAGAATGGTTGGGGATGTGAAAAGGATGGGAAGGGGGGCGGGGGCGGTACGTTCGTTGAATACGAAGAAGGTTGTTGCTTATTGGCAAGATGAACTTTGTTTTTTGATTTTGTTTTTTATGTACATTGATTTTTGTTCTCTTGTCCTTTTGTTGTGCTCAACTGCATGGATATTTTGTTTTCTGTTGCCCTTGTTGTATCATGAGACCACAATGTAATTTCTCTTGTTGAGATAATAAAGTAATTTTGACTTTGACCACCACCACCATTATCATTTTTTTTTAAATCTTCCACACTTCATTCCCTGCCCTTACCACGCTGATAACGCATATCATTTACAGATCTCTTTTATGCAATTAGTTGGGTCTTTTTTTGGTTACCTTTCTTTCAATCACCTGTGTTAAAAGTAAAACATGTAATGGGTAATACGGGTCAGAGGAATAACAAAGAAGCAATTAGAGCGTTAAGACGTTAAAATCACCAGCCGCGCACTATAAAAACAAAGAAGCAACTAGAGCGTTAAGACGCTAAAATCACCAGCCGCGTACTATATATTTACGTCCAGTAACTTTGACTTTTGACCAGTGACCTTCGTTTTCGACCTTGGCCTCGGTATTCTAACTACCTATTCCCCTAGGTTCCTCCGTTCGAACGCTATCGTCATAACAACATGCATACACACATCAGGGCTCCCAATCGTCCCACAAGGAGGTCCCAGGGACTCCTTCACTTACAGTATTGAGGGTCCTAGAGGCGAGATAGAGGGTCCAAATGGCATTGTGAATGCTAAAAATAATTTTTCTAGTGCATCCCTGGGACCCCTTGCACATTCTTTCAGAGTGTCCTTTAGAATGTTAGTACTCCATAGACCCCCAAATGGGGGTCCCTGTGAGCCCTGCACACACAGAAACAGACAGTGCAACGTTGCCAGCTTCGTCACGCGGCTGGTAAACACAATTCTCCGCTATCCCAGACATGAGGTCGTTCAGGAGCTCCAATGCCAGACAGGGAAGCAGGGTCCGCTATCCATCAGCGGTGCCTGGACCTGTATTATAGCAGAGCTAGTAAATCACTGGGTGATTTCACAATCTCCCCTATGCCAGCTCTCGGGTGATGTACTTTCTTTCTATGCTGTTTTAGGGAACACAGGGAACACACGCAATCTCACAAGACTGAAGAGTGGACGCAGGGACGCGGACGCACAGAGAGAGAGAGAGAGAGAGAGAGAGAGAGAGAGAGAGAGAGAGAGAGAGAGAGAGAGAGAGAGAGAGAGAGAGAGAGAGAGAGAGAGAGAGAGAGAGAGAGAGAGAGAGAGAGAGAGAGAGAGAGAGAGAGAGAGAGAGAGAGAGAGCACTGAATGATTTTAATTGCACATTGGCCTTGGGCCACAATACAATATCAGGGAGTGGGGAAGGAAGGAGCACAATGAACGCATTTACATTACAGGTACAAATAGAGAGAGAGAGAGAGAGAGAGAGAGAGAGAGAGAGAGAGAGAGAGAGAGAGAGAGAGAGAGAGAGAGAGAGAGAGAGAGAGAAGTCTGAAGTCTGAAGTCTGAAATGATTTAATTTGTTAGGCCACAGGCCCATACAAATGGAGTTCACGTTGACAAAATTATGACACATGTAATAACAAGACATTACTGAAGTGCTTGCAGAGCATTTTGCCTGACTATATATGCCTTATACACATATTTACAAACTCTAAGAACTATATTTTCATTTTCATTCGACAATAATAATGTCATCTTGTTCAATGAAGGACATCGGAAGTATTTACGAGGTATCAACTGAGCACGCAAAGAAGTGTATTTTGGACATACTAAAAGGAAATGAAGTTCTGTTTCATCACAATCAGAACAAAATGGACAAAGAGTATTTACATTATTAGAAGCACGAGTAAAGTTCAGAAAACGTGAACGCAAAGATAGCATGCCTAGTCTGAACCTACTAAATATTTTGCGTACGTTAATACATCTCACCACTCTAAAATAAGGACGTAATGACAATGATTGGCCATATGTTGCATAAATATTATAGAATGTATGTGATTCAAGTTCAGAGTGCCAATCTTGTCTACAACAGTCAATCAAACGTTGCTTTAACTCACAAATAAACATATTCACATTCCCTACACACTGAGCTTCCCACACAAACCCGAAACCAAACATATAAAGCATATTTCTAACTCTGCCTACCCAAGTGGAATAATTTTGTCTTTCCAAACAAAGAAGCATTAAATACGCTTTTTTAGGAAATCTACATTCATCCATGTTTACGACTCGCAACCAAAATTTTACACATTTAATAAATACATTGACTTTCAGGGGATATCTTCCCAGTTCCCCATATACTAAATGCCTTGGCGTTCTCGGACTTACACACATAAAACGTTTCATGGCTGACAAATGAACTCTCTCAATAGTAGCTAGATCACCCATAATACCCCATATCTCTGCCCCATACATTAAAATCGGC
>CM065681.1:36830020-36832520 GCA_017654935.2 Phymorhynchus buccinoides | reverse complement strand
AATATTAATGATCCTGGTAACTATAGAGGTGTGTCACTTTGTGATATTAGTAGTAAGTTGTATAGTTGTATTATAAATAGCAGATTGCAGGCATGGGTAGAAAAGTTTAATATTACAGGAGATTATCAAGCTGGATTTAAGAAGAATTACTCGACAATGGACCATATGTTTACATTGTTAGCAATTACTCAAAAGCAATTCTCATTAAACCGTAAACTTTACGTAGCTTTAATTGAGTTTGAGAAAGCTTTTGACTCTATTTCAAGGAAACTGCTCTGGCCTGTTCTAAAAAAGAACGGTATTAAAGGTAAGTTATTTCAATGTGTTAAAAGTATGTATTCTAATGTTAAAGCTAAAATAAGATCTGGCAATGAATTTACAGATTATGTCTTATGTACTCAGGGTGTGAAACAAGGTGACGCATGCAGCCCTGTGCTGTTTTCATTGTTTATAAATGAACTAGCCCAAGAAATTATCGATAAGGGTAGACACGGTGCAATGTTATCGCCTGACATTCTAGAATTATTTATTTTGTTACTTGCCGATGATATAGCTTTATTGTCTGAAACACCAGTTGGCCTCCAAACCCAGATAAATAATCTTAATGCTATGGCAAACAAGTTACAACTAAAAATTAATATGAAAAAAAGTAGCATTGTAGTGTTTAGAAAGGGGGGGTATTTATCGTCCAGGGAAAGGTGGTTTTTGAATGGAAGGGAAATGGAGATTGTGAATTGTTATAAATATCTTGGTATCTTTTTTACTACTCGTCTTAGTTCCTCAGCAGCGTGTCAGGACCTTGCAAGTAGAGGTAAGCGTGCTTTATTGTGTATTCTGAAGAAATTATACATGCTTAAGAATAACTCTTTGTCAGTATTTCTCAAATTGTTTGACGCCCAAGTTCAGCCAATTGTTCAATATGGTGCTGAGTTGTGGGGTTTTGGGT
Source organism: Phymorhynchus buccinoides (assembly GCA_017654935.2). Taxonomy (NCBI): domain Eukaryota; kingdom Metazoa; phylum Mollusca; class Gastropoda; order Neogastropoda; family Raphitomidae; genus Phymorhynchus; species Phymorhynchus buccinoides. The sequence goes on along the minus strand of CM065681.1, from coordinate 36,831,574 downwards.
AAGTCTGTAATATTAATAGAAAATGTTCATTTATTTGCTTTAAAGAAATGTTTAGGGGTTCAGCCTAGAACGCCAAACGACCTTGTTTATGGGGACACTGGACGATATCCTATATACATTAATTCGCATTTACGATGCATTAAATATTGGCTGAAAATCTTAAGCATGAATGATAGTAGATTACCACACAAAGCCTACAAAATGCTATTACGTTTAGAAGAAAAAGGTAAAAAGTGTTGGGTTTCAGATATTCGTGACTTTCTGTATAAAAATGGGTTTGGTTTTGTCTGGATAAATCAAGGAGTAGAGGATATTAACGTTTTTCTGAAAGAACTTCGCCAACGACTAATTGATAATAGATGGCAAGGGTGGGAGGATCATGTATTTACTAGCGACAGATTTTCCTTTTACAGTTCATTTAAATCTTCATGGGACTGTGAAGCATATTTGCTACTTGATATTGATAGACATTTAAAAAATCAGTTAACTAAGTTAAGGTTTGGAATTTCGGATATGTTATCTCATAAACTTCGTTATAGAAATGTTGACGAAGAGTCTATGATGTGTCCATTATGTAAATCTGCTAAAGAGGATGAAAAACACTTCTTGCTTTGTTGTCCAGCTTATAGAGATCTGCGAGATAATTTGTTACCAAGAAAATATTCTAGAAACCCATGTTTGTTTAATGTTACATTGTTATTAGCGAATCAGAATGAAATGTTGCTTAAGAAAATTTGTTTATACGTTTATAAAGCCTTCAAGCTGCGTAGTATATTACTTAGCTAAATTCGCTTTGTTTACTCCTTATCATCAGTGCAATGTTATTGAATATTGCATTACTTTTGTATCTATTGTTTATTGTCTTTTGTATTCATGATGTTTTGCAACCCCATCAGAAGGGGCTGTGGCCTATCTGATTAAACTTCCGCTTCCGCTTCCGCTTCCGCTTCTCTCTCTCTCTCTCTCTCTCTCTCTCTCTCTCTCTCCCTCTCTCTCTCTCCCTCTCTCTCCCCCTCTCTCTCTCTCTCTCTCTCCTCTCTCTCTCTCTCTCCCTCTCTCTCCCTCCCCTCTCTCTCTCTCTCTCTCTCTCTCTCCCTCTCTCTCTCTCTCTCCTCTCTCTCTCTCTCTCTCTCTCTCTCTCTCTCTCTCTCTCTCTCTCTCCAATGTAGTTTAAGCGTGCTTTGTAAGCCTACTATATAACGAGCACATCGGTCTTAAGGGGCCGACCCACTACATACGACTCATTCCAACTGTGGTCCGATTGTGACGATGTCTGTCAGGCATGTTGTTGTTGTTCCCTGGCTTAACGACTCCAGGGATCATCCCAACAGCCAGAGCGCTTGAACACTTTGGTACCAACGCACCAGCTAGGGATGAGAACATTACGTGTGTGACCGTTTTTGATTACCTCGCCATGTGGGCAGCCACACTCCGACGTCGGGGAATTTTAGACTGATGTAGCTATACCAAGAGCTTGTCATGGCTTAAGACAATCCCCGCACAACCATTCAGAGCATAACAACATTTTGATGTAGCCTTGGCGTTCTAGCTTAT
>CM065681.1:36820020-36825020 GCA_017654935.2 Phymorhynchus buccinoides | reverse complement strand
GCTCCCCAGCCATTTGCCCCTAGGCCTTTTGCTCCCCAGCCATTTGCCCCTAGGCCTTTTGCTCCCCAGCCATTTGCCCACGGGTATTTAGCCCCTGGCCATTTGTCCGCCATGGACACGCTCACGCACGCAAACACACACATAACAATATTATAAAATCTCTCTTCACATACAGACAGACGTAGACAGACACACGCACGCGTGCGTGCGTGCACGCGCGCGCGCGCGCACGCACACACACACAACACTCACACACACGCACACACACACACACACACTCCAATTAGGCAAACGTTAGAATAAATTAATGTCTATGGAAAGAAACAGTGGGTTGTTATTTTGTTTCTTACATTCATTCATACACACATACATACAAACATACATGCATGCATGCATACATACATACATATATACATGCATACATACATACATACATACATACATACACACATTACATAATACATACATACACACACACATACATACATACATACATATATATACATACATACAAACATGCATACATACATGGGTTGCGGCATTTGCCCCCGGGCCATTCGCTCCCCCCTCCCCCGGCCTATTGCCCCCCGGCCTTTTGCCCCCCCCCCCCCCCCCAGAGGACATTTGCCCCCTAGGCCTTTTGCCCCCCGGCCTGTTGCCTCCTAGGCCAAGGTGTGTGTGCGCGCGCACATGTGTATGTGTGTGCGAGTGTGAGTGTGTTTGTGTGTGTCTGTGTGCATACGCGCGCGCGTTTGTGCATGTGTCTGTCTATGGCTGTCTGTCTGTATGTAAAGAGAGATTTTATATTATTGTTATGTGTGTGTTTGCGTGCGTGTGTGTGTGCGCATGGGGGACAAATTGCCAGCGGCTAAATACCCGTGGGCAAATGGCCGGGGAGGAAAAGGCCAAGGGGCAAATAGCCGGGGGGCAAAAGGCCAAGGGGCAAATGGCCGGGGAGGAAAAGGCCAAGGGGCAAATAGCCGGGGGGCAAAGGCCTAAGGGGCAAAGGCCTAAGGGGCAACAGGCTTAGGGGGCAAAAGGCCTAAGGGGCAAAAGGCTGGGAGGGCAATTGGCCCGGGGGCAAAAGGCCTAGTCTCACATACATACACATAAATACATACGCACGCACGCACGCGGACACACACGCACGCACACACACATACATACATACACACATACATACATACATATATACATACATATACAGGTACATGCGCAAGCACGCACGCGGACACACACGTACACGTACATTCATACATACACACATTCATGCATACATACATTTATTTATATATACATACATACATATACATGCATACATACATGCATACATGCATACATACACGCATACATACATGCATACATACATACACGCATACATACATGCATGCATGCATACATGCATACATACATACATACATACATACATACATACATACATACATACATACATACATACATACATACATACATACATACATACATACATACATAAACATACATTCATGCATCACACATACATACGCACATGCATACATACATACATACGTACACACATACATACATATATACATACATACATACATACATACATACATACATACATACATACATACATACATACATACATACATACATACATACATACATACATACATACATACATACATACATACATAAGCACATGCATACATACATACATACATACAAACATGCATACATCCATACATGCAGACATACATACATTTGTGTGTGTGAGTCAACTGACTTGTTTCTGACTATAACTGTCAGGTAGCAGCCCTGTGCAGATGCTTGCTATTCTGGTAGGCTGGAATGTAACAAAACAAAACAAAATCCCAATAGCGACCGTAATTTCGGTGAAATAGTGTCGCAGTGGCGACCGTAGCGACCGTATTGTTGGTGAAATAGTGTCGCAGTAGCGACCGTATTTTTGGTGAAATAGTGTCGCAGTAGCGACCGTATATTTGGTGAAATAGTGTCGCAATAGCGACTGTTTTTGCCGTGAAATAGTGTTGATCGAGAGACTGTTTTTATGGTGAAATAGTGTCGCGGAAGCAACCGTATTTGCCGTTAAATATTGTCGCAGTAGCGACCGTAGTTTTGGTGAAAAAGTGTCGCACAATGTAGCGACCGTTTTTATGGTGAAATAGTGTCGCGGAAGCAACTGTATTTGCCGTGAAATATTGTCGCAGTAGCGACCGTATTTTTGGTGAAAAAGTGTCGCTCAATGTAGCGACCGTTTTTATGGTGAAATAGTATCGCGGAAGCGACCGTATTTGCCGTGAAATATTGTCGATAGAGCGACTGTTTTTATGGGGAAATAGTGTCGCGTAGCGATCGTGTTTGCTGTGAAATAGTGTATTTGCTATGAAATAGAGCGACTGTTTTTATGGTGAAATAGTGTCGCGACAGTATTTCACCATAAATCGTGTCGCTAGCGATAGGATCTACGGTGAAATTCTGTCGCGGCGACCGTATTTCACGGCAGCGACACAATTTCACCATAGATCCTATCGCTAGCGATCGTATTTATGGTGAAATGCTGTCGCAGCGACCGTATTTCACGGAGACAATATTCTTTACGACACCGGCATCAGCAGAATCTAATAATGCAAAGAAAGTGTGTGTGTGTGTGTGTGTGTGGGGGGGGGGGGGGGGGGTAATATACAGGGGGGTGGGTTGGGGGTTGGGTGGATGGGGCAAGGGTAGGAGAAGGGGCCCAAAGTTGGACACCCTAACTTTGGAAGCCAACAACTGCTGGATTCGTATTGACTTGATTTTGTTGAAAACAAACCTTCAGAATTAGTCAGCCTTACTGTAAAAATGGGTTTAGAATCATTTTAATTCAATGAAAACACTGTAAGATTTGTAAATGAATAAAATGTGTTTTGTAAAAAGTGGCCCCAAATAGGACCACTGTTCCTATATTGAACCGCCTCCGTACCTATGAGGGGCATACACAGACACGTAGTTTTCAACAAATGAACAAAAGAGAAAACGCCAAACTGAAACAGAAATAAACTGTATTATAGCATCTGGACTAATAAAACTCAGATAGCTTGGAACAATGGTAAAGGGAATATCAAGACAATAAAATTAAAATTAGGATAATCTAGGCTCACTAGATTGTGTGCTGAGCATAAAGGAACGAATATAACCTGATTAAGTAGCCTAACAAAGCAATAAAGCACACAATCATTCATATATTTTAATTCAGCAAATCACCAAGTCAGAAGTGTAGTACTAGAACTTGACTCAATCAGCACATAAAATCCTGGGACCAAAATCAATAAGTTTGCGTGCGCACTTTGCACTTTAGAAAACAAAAGTTTGCGCTTGTACCTATAAAACATTTCTTTATCAACAGGAATCGTCTTTGCCTTTTTGTCTTGCTGCTACCTCTGGTATACAAAAAAATGAATACATGGTTTGGTAAAATATAAAATGATAAATTAATAATGAAGCTTAATAAAATAAGACAAAATTACAGACAGAAAAACGCTATATCAAAATGACACGAAAGAAAGGAGGAGAGGGAGACAGGAAGCATGGTTTGGAGTTAAACCACCCTCAGATTTAATGTTTGAATGAGAACACAAAAATTAAAATAGGAAAAGTTGGCGTTGTTATTCCTGATATTTTGCATGAGCAAGAAAAACAAGAAGACATGAGTGGCAGAAGGACACTGATGAGAGCAGAATGTTGTGCATAAAACACTATAAGAATAAAGTATCCATTATTCTGGTTCGCTTTCACTTTGCAAAAGGCTTAACACTGATTATAGGAACAGAGAGTTGTGCATGGTAAGTGGGTATCTGGAAGATGTTTGCACTGTCATAATGTGCCTCACCGCACTCCTTGAGTGATGCTGACGAAGAGAGCTATGCTTATTGGGCTCTAGCCAATAACGTTTTGAGTTGCGTTGCCAACATGTTTGAGACAGTGAATGCTCCTATAGCGTATGCTTACACTAGACTTCAAAGTGTGCTTGACATCTTGAATGATGCTCATCAAGAAATAGATTTAATGATAAGGGTCTATACAAATAGTGGTTTTTTTTTACTTTGGCTGATGGTTTTCAAACAAACACGCTGACATACTTTTTAAAAAAATTCTTAATAATCATAATCACGAATGGTGTAATCTGACAAAGAATAATAATTATACGATAATTACTTTAAAGTAAACATACATCAACTCAGTCTGTAGAGACTTAGAAGTGATGCTAGCACCAGCGGTTCCTATGCTGAGCCACCCTGTTCCTATGTTGAGCCGCTATGCTCAATATTGGAACATGCAATGTCCCAAGATAGGCACACATAGCGTGCCTAACATAAAGACTCGCTGTCCATTGGTGCACAATGACTTTAAAACCCTTTCAACGCCAGCCATTCTTCAGACGCAATTTACCATTACATTTACCCAGGTAGAGAAAAGATTCCGTCTGCAATATTGGGGATTCCTCTCTGACATGCATAAAATAGGGCCTGTCCTTACCTCCCAATATTAAGAACAAAAGGTCTTTGGATAACAGACCCTCATTTGATGCCTTTTAGTGACATGGGTGCTAAATCGTTCTGGTGCCAAGAGGCGACAGTGGCGATGAAAGGGTTAAATAAAATTAAATTAAGAGGACACTAAACCTGCCTCGGCAAAAATAATATTGATACCAACTTTTGTTCGGAAGCCAGAGCTTAATGTTCTGCATGCACAAAGTTAGTCAACAATGTTGCAAAACTGAAAATCGGGTCTATTTTTGTCTCATTGCATTGTGGAGGCTTCTTAGGTTGTCTATACTGCCAACATGCTTCCTGCATTCAATCCAGTGCTTCACTTTTGATGACCCTCCCCTAGAAAAAGTTGCAGAGGGGGTGGCCCAATTTAGAAACCAGCCCCCCTTCCCCTATGTGTGTGTGGATGATAGGTGGAGTCGATACTTTGAGAATCAAGCAGAAGAAAAACGAACCACAGTGTGTGTG
>CM065681.1:36812520-36817520 GCA_017654935.2 Phymorhynchus buccinoides | reverse complement strand
AGAGAGACTAGAGAGAGAGAAGAGAGAGAGAATAGAAGAAATAAATAAAGAAAGAAATAAAGAAAGAAGAATAAGAAAGAAAAGAAAAAGTAAAAGAACTAAAGAAAAAAGAAAAGAAAGAAAGAAAGAAAATAAGAAAGAAAGCAAATAAAGAACTACAACTCGAAAGACAGAAGATCACGCCCGAACGAAAGCAATAGACCGCTAGAAGATCAGCTCAGTAGATAACTTACTCTCCTCTCAGAATCTCTCTCTCTCTCCGTCTCTAAAAGAATCTCTCTCTCCCCCCTCCTCCCTCCTCCCTCCTCGCTCTCCTCCCTCTCTCTCTATCCCTCCCTTCCCTCCATCAATTCCACCCCTAAATCCCTCCCTCACTCCATCCCTCCCCTCCCTCCCCCTGACCTCACCTACATCACTCCCTGCCTCCCTCCCCTCCCTCCCTCCCTCCCTCCCTTCCCCTCCCTCCTCCCTACTCTCACATATGATTACATTGCATAGAATACATAAAAATCAGCATTGTAAAAAAACCAGCACGCTAAAAGAAGTAACTAATTGATGTCAAGTAGGAGGTAAAAGTAACTTCGATTTAAGCATATTTAACAAGTATTTTCAAGGTAAACCAATAAACAAACAAAGCATAAAACTGAGATGTAAACATTCGTTTGACGTAAAACATGTAGTTGTAGACAAGGCAATAGATAAAAGGTATACAGTGTGAGTTCAATATCGCATAGGATTTAAGCAGGGCTGTACATTATGAGAGAGAGAGAGAGAGAGAGAGAGAGAGGTAGAGAGAGAGAGGAGAGAGAGAGAGAGAGAGAGAGAGAGAGAGAGAGAGAGATGGGACACACTGACAGACATGCAGACAGAAAATTGCAAAGACAAAGACACAGCGAACCGATATAGACACGCGGAGAGACGGAGATGCAGACAGATAGAAAAATAGAGGAGAAAGATGCACAGGGAGACAGACAAGTCAGGAAGGAGAGGGAATGAGAAGACACACGGAGAGAGAAGGAGAGAGCAAAGAGCCACAAATACAAAAACAGAAAATCCGCGAAAGAAAAAACACACAGGGATAAAAAACAAAACAAGCCAAGGTCTTTATTCACAAAAAGCTGTTCTGATAAAACTTGCGTGTGTGCGTATGTGTACGTGTATGTGTGTGTGACATAGACAAGGCAGTCAAGCCAGTAGAAGAGAAAGGGGACAAAAATGGTGATGGGTTTGGGGTGGGGGTGAGAAGGGTGGGTGGGGTGGGGGGGGGGGGGGTTAAGATCGATCCGGTTAATAGGAACTTGGGTCTAATCCTCTATATACTTACTTCCCCCTTTCCTAGATGATTTATTATCATCGGCATGTTTGTTCATTCCCAGTAGAACCCCCCCCCAACTCCAACCCTTTCCACCCTCACATACTCTCTTTCTCTGTCTCTGGGCAATCATAGAGACACACAAATTAATCAGTAGTTTAATACATAGGTATGTTACGACTTTATAGACACATAATAGTATGTGTCTATATGAGCTATGTAATCCTGCATAGCTTTTCATCTTTGTCTGTCTGCTTTCGGGCCCGCTTTGGGTTTCTTTCTGTCCGAGAGAAAGAGAAACCAGGGGAAATAAGAATTCCATTGGAAGACACACACTTTGTGTTTTGATTATTAGGACAAACTGAGACATGCAGACATTGAGTCGGGCACTATCAAAGACAGCATACAGGCACACAAACGGACGGACGCGCGGGCACAAGCTCACACACACATACACACACACACACCACACATAGAGAGGAGAGAGAGAGAGAGAGAGAGAGAGAGAGAGAGAGAGAGAGAGAGAGAGAGAGAGAGAGAGAGAGAGAGAGAGAGATGGACAGAGAGAGAGAGGGGTGAAAAAGTAGTGCCATAAAGACAGGCAGACCACACACACACGACACACACACACACATTAACCACCACCAACACCACACAGAGAGAGACATGGATATATATAGAGAGAGTGGAATTGTTAATACTTTGCTTAGGGGGGAGACAAACACAGGAAAGGATAACCCAATTTAATCAGTTAACCACATAATGCATATCTAAGCCAAAAGGCAAACTACAGGAAACATTGATTCACCATATCCTTGTAAGAAATGAAGAGACGAAAAACATCCTGCTGTGTGTGTGAGTTGTGGTTTTTTTTTATGTATGAGAGAGTATGATAGTAAACGTATGTTCAGAATGGTATACCATGTCTATTGCTGTGGGTTTTTTATGTGTGAGAAAGTATGATAGTAAATGTTCAGAGAATGGTATGCCATGTCTATTGCTGTGTGGTGGGGTTTTTTTTTATGTGTGAGAGAGTATGATAGTAAATGTTCAGGGAATGGTATGCCATGTCTATTGCTGTGGTTTGTTTTATTTATGTGTGAGAGAGTATGATAGTAACTGTTCAGGGAATGCTACATGGTATAACTACATAGGTCTATTGAGAGAAGATCTTTGGTGTATGCGAGAGTATGACCAGTAAATTTTCAGGGAATGGTATTCCATGTCTATTGCTGTGTTCTTGATGTGTGAGAGAGTATGATAGTAACTGTTCAGGGAATGGTATGCCATGTCTATTGCTGTGTTTTTGATGTGTGAGAGAGTATGATAGTAACTGTTCAGAGAGAGAGAGGGTATGAGCCATGTCCATTGAATGTGGTTCCTTGATGTGTGAGAAGTAGATAGTAATGGTTCCGGTAGTAACTGTTCAGGGAATGGTATGCCATGTCTATTGATGTGTGAGTTTGATGTGTGAGAGAGAGAGTATGATAGTAAATGTTCAGAAAAAGTTATGCCATGTCTCATTGATGTGGTGTTGATGTGAGAGATGAGTATGATAGTAAATGTTCAGAGAATGGTATGCCATGTCTAAAGATGTGGTCTTGATGTGTGAGAGAGTATGACAGTAAATGTTCAGGGAATGGAATGCCATGTCCATTGCTGTGTTCTTGATGTGCGAGAGAGTATGATAGTAAATGTTCAGAGAATGGCGATGCCATGAGACTATTGCTGTGTACTGTGTTTTTTTAATTTTACAGGTGAGAAGAGTCAGAGACAGACAGATGGTCCTGGAGTAACTGGTCAGAGAATGGCATGCCATGTCTATGATGTGTTCTGATGATGTGAGAGAAAGAGAGTATGATAGTAACTGTTCAGGGAATGGTACAGAATCATTGCAGTGTTTTTGAGAGAGAGAGAGAGAAACATACAGACTGAGAGAGAGAAAGTGCAGTATGAGATGGCTATTGCTGTGACCCTTGATGTGTGAGAGAGTATGATAGTAAATGTTCAGAAAAAGTCCATGCCATGATATTGATGTGTTCTTGAGACAGAGACAGGGTCAATATGATCAGAAATGTTCAGAGAATGGACTGCCATGTACAGTTCTGTGTTTTCAATGTGTCAAGTTTAGTATCATAGCTGCGTACAGCGAGGATTGCCGATGTAGGAGGAAACAACACAAAACAAACAAGAAGCAAAGCCTTCAAGGCTCACGTCTGATTTTTATTACTATAGTCAGGCATGGGAATTCCCATGACAATTCCCATGCCTGTATAGAGAGAATACTGTTATGTAGACACTTGTGCATCTGAAAACAGAATTATTTTTTATTTTACTGTGTAAATTAAATTATTTCTATGCATTAAATTACCCCTACCCCTTTCTTTAAAATTTAATTATATGTATGTTTTATATATGCGCATGTAACATAGTGGAGCCCTATTTTTATTTTTGGCAAACAAGTAAAATTGAAAAGCATATTGACCAAGCTTTCAGAAAAAACATAGTGACCATCCCCCTCCCCACACACCCCACCCCCCCCCCCCCCCCCCCCACCCCCCGCGCGCGGGGTAAGGGGGGTCTACGGGGGGTCTACGGACACCTGTAGTAGGCCTACAGTCTTTGCCTGTAGGTCTAAGCCTCTTACTCTTAGAAAATTAATAATTGAAGTTGCGTAATTCGTAAGGCCATACTCCTGATCTGTTACTGTTTTAAACTGATTGTTCATGCGATGAAAACTTGTTCCACATCATCTACATTTTCTGTAAGATATTTTATATTAGTCCTAATATTTTATTTTCGTTTCGTTAATTCTCCCCCCCCCCCCCTCTGCCACAAAGCAAAGGTCAAGGTCACAGCCAGGAAGCTCATCCATGTTTATCTCCCCTTGTACAGCCTTTGCTCATGGTGATCAATCGTCTAGGACTAACAAAGGATTCGTACGTCGAAGGCAGTGAAATCGACGAACCCTGGATTTTCCGGGGTCTTTTTTTCAAGACTGAAATGAATGTGGGCTAAATGCTAGGTACGTCGTCTTGATTATGAGGTAAGGCATTATCTCTTATTTTCTAGGCCTAGGCCTTGTTGCCGGAAGTGCGATAGGCTAAGTATTGCATGCGCAGAGATGATGTGCGAATGAACACGAACAACCGTTGTCAAACTCAAAGGCGCAAATAAAACGAAACAACCGGGCCGTCAACGCACACACTCGGTACATCCATTTGTTACAGAAAATATAAGTTAACGACGTTAAAATGTACCTATTTGTACACACCTGAAGTCTTGTGTTTCTTTTTAAAGAGCGTTTTTGTATATCTAATGGAGAGTCTTCTTTCCAGTATCTCCTACTCGGTACAACACAACAGTAATCTCTGCAACAAATGATTTTCTTTCTTTTGTTCCTTATCGATGTATCTGACTGCTTTGATCGTCATGACTTGAAGGCTCACGTCAAAATCAAGTATCCTGCTAACTTTAACCCTCTAACATCTTATGTTTTTTTGAGAAAACGACAACGTTAAAGTTTCAGTGGAGAGTGAGAGTCTTCTTTAGTTTGAAGAGTGTGACTGAGTCAAGGTTTAAAGGTTGCACAACAGTAATCTCTGCAACAATGATTATCTTTATTTTGTTCTTTATCAATGTATCTGACTGCTTTGATCGTCGTGACTTGAAGGCTCACGTCAAAATC
>CM065681.1:36787520-36805020 GCA_017654935.2 Phymorhynchus buccinoides | reverse complement strand
TCTCATAATGTCCAGATGACCTGGTTCTGGGCTCTCCAAAGACAGCCTACCTATGAGCTGGAATGAGCAGGATGAGGCATTCAACAAATCAAAATGCTGCCAGAGAGCGTCACAGTGTGTGAAACGATTTGGGCAGACCTGAAAAAAGCGGAAAACGGCCATTTTTATTACCAGTCGCCCACATTCTGCCACCTTCACGACGTGTATCAGCAGTACTCAGCTCATGGAGTCAATCCGACCTCTGGAGGCACCTCATTGCAACATTCCAAACACTAATGACACAATGAGTCTGTGTACAACTGTTTTCTAGCATGCCAACAGAGAAAGACAACTCTTTGTGTGTCAAATGACGCCATTATTTTACTCCGGTCATGGAACTTTGTCTTTTGTACGACGTTTACGGTGTGAGCAAGACTTGAAATATCGTTGATTCCGACAATTTGTTGTATTGAATGCATCACTTGAAATTGACTAAAAAAAACCGTTTAAATACAGGTTATTATTTTCGCAATAAGTTCCATAATAAGTCAATGGACTATCTGAAGATAGTCCGTTTTGACTCTAGGCAAGAACGGGCAGGCCGGCAGTCAGCATACAAACTCTAAGACGTACACAAGCCTTTCACACAAAGACACAGACAGACAGGAACACACACACACACATACACACACACGCGCGCGCGCGCACGCACGCACGCGCACGCACACACGCACACGCACGCACACGCACACGCACACGCACACACACACACTGTATACATGTATACTCTTTGCTATTCATTTATCCTGTTCATATGGATCAGACGGTCTTGAAAAAAGGAACAAATCATTAATGTTACTATTGGTTGGGTGGTTGTTTAATTTTTTTTTAATTGTTACACATATACGACTGCACAGTCCTACATACCATTATTGTTCTTCGTCGTTGATTGCTCAGACAGCTTCCTGTTAATATGAGCACAAATGCGTCATGCTGCCGTTATGAGCCTAAGAAATAGGTCCGGCATGTCCGTACCCGGCTACAGACATTTCTTGTCAGAATTTCTAGACAACAAGCGCGGATTCGGAATCGTTTGTGGCACGCGACAATATGTGCGACAATTTTGGACCGACCGACAGACCGACAAAGTGAGTTATAGGTTTGTGGCTCAGTTGTGCCACAAACAAAAAAGGCAGGCGAATCAACGGACCAGAGAGGTAGAAAGATAATACTAGCTGGCAGTAAGCAATGACAGTCAAAGAGAGTGACAGATTAAAGTACAAGCACATACCTTCCAAAAGGTATGGGAACTATTTGTGCAAAAGATACCCACCACCACCACAACCACGGGGACACACACACCACGTAAAGGCAATACTCTTGCTCTTTCCATTCTCGTAACAAGGGAAACAACTCACCTCCATGGACTGGCAGCGAGGGCAGGGGCGGCGAGTGATGCCCTCCTGAAAGCACACAAATCAACGCACATGAAACTTTGCAGAATTGTTGACTCTATTACACTGTAAAATGTGTACACCTCCCCAATCTCTTACTCTCTCTGTGTCATTCAGTGTGTGTGCGCGTGTCACTCTGTGTGGGTGGGTGTACCCCCTCCCCTCCCTTCCACACACAAAAAAGAGAAAATAAAAGAAAGACAGAGAGTCATACTTACTGTTTCGTTGTTCTAGGTACAATTTAAAGGGGGTTTGGGCACTTTATTTTGTTAAACAAAAGCTTCAGCTTGCGTTGCCCCTGGACCCATTCCCTTGTTTGTACCCCCCCCCCCCCCCTCTAATGTGTCCCAGGTCCGGCCCTGACATGACACACATCATGGAGAGGGGGGGTCCGGATCGAGGTAGGGGAGAGAGAGAGAGAGAGAGAGAGAGAGAGAGAGAGAGAGAGAGAGAGAGAGAGAGAGAGAGAGAGAGAGAGAGAGAGAGAGAGAGAGAGAGAGAGAGAGAGAGAGAGAGAGAGAGAGAGAGTAGAAAGTCGAAACTTTTAATGAATAGGCCTTTCTGCCCGTATCATATGGAGGGGTGGGGAAGGGGAACACAATGAAGCAAAATAACAATTCTAAAAAAATCATACATCACAGAGAGAGAGAGAGAGAGAGAGAGAGAGAGAGAGAGAGAGAGAGAGAGAGAGAGAGAGAGAGAGAGAGAGAGAGAGAGAGAGAGAGAGAGAGAGAGACAGAGAGAGAGAGAGCGAGCGACAGACAGACAGACAGAGAGAGAGAACAATAAACAATGAACAACGTTTTAATTCCTCTAGGCCATTAGCCCATAGAAACAGGGTCACGGTAGAAACAAATCAAAATAACACTGGACAAGAAGAAACATGGTTAACCATCCAAGTAATCATCCATACGTTTCCGTATACGAAGGGAATAGAAAATATATAAAGCTAACTTACGAATTTGAAACACAGATCCGAGGTCACTCAAATATTTCAGTCTGATATCATTATATAACGAGCAGACATATATAACGTGGTTTTCATCATCTTTTGCCTTACAAACAGGACATAGAAAATTAATATATTACTGAATGTTGTTCTGAAAGAAGAACCATTGGTATGCAGTACTCCTATTCTAAGTTTAACAATTCCATCACGAAAGCATCTTAAATCAAGAAACTGAAAATACGGTTCACATTCCAAAGATTGTTTAAAAAGACGGGTATGTGCTATATATTTGTACATTACATAACTATCCCATTCTTGAGAATAGTGATCTTTTAGTCGCTGCTTAATCTAGCACAACAATGCTACTTCACAGCCTACACCCTGGTTCAACCATGCATATCCAAATCACAAACTAAGCAAAGTATTTTTCACTAAGCTAGCCCGAGAGAGAGAGAGAGAGAGAGAGAGAGAGAGAGAGAGAGAGAGAGAGAGAGAGAGAGAGAGAGAGAGAGAGGGGGGGGGGAGTGAGGGAGAGAGAGAGAGAGAGAGAGAGAGAGAGAGAGAGAGAGAGAGAGAGAGATAGAGAGAGAGAGGGAAAGGGAGAGAACAAACGGACAAATGAAGGAACAAAGGAATGGACGAATAAACATATTGCTTCTAAAGCAGTAAGCCAGCCACACGCAGGCTTGCGAATGAAAACAAAAAGAAGCGATCAGTGATACGATGGGGGGAGAAGAAGAAAAAACAACAACAAGCAGACAAACAAGACAAACAAAACAGGTGCACGGCGGAGACAAACAGACATGAGGATATTTGGAGAAAGGGGATAATGCAATGCAATTTAATTCATACACACGCGCGCACGTACACACACGCGCGCGCGCACACACAGAGAGACAGAGACAGAAACAGAGAAACACACAGAGAGAGAGAGAGAGAGAGAGAGAGAGAGAGAGAGAGAGAGAGAGAGAGAGAGAGAGAGAGAGAGAGAGAGAGAGAGAGAGAGAGAGAGAGAGAGAGACATAGAACTTGAGAGAAAACGATGGGGGAGTGGGAGGCGAAGAGGTAGGAGAGAGGTTAAGACAGGCGGAGACAGAGAAAGAAAGAGACAGTGAGACACAGACAAGAAGACAGAGCATTGTGAAGCAGAAAGAGAGACAGAATGAATAGAAAAGAGATGTAGAGAGAATCAGAAAACGAGGGGCAGACATAGAAGGAAACAGAGATACAGACAGACAATAAATACGGTGATTGATATACAAAGGAGAAGGGCGAAGAGGAGGGGGGCGGGGTGGAAAGAGAAGGGGAGAGGAGGAGAAGAAGAAAAAAGAAGAAGTCGAAGAGAGAGAGAGAGAGAGAGAGAGAGAGAGAGAGAGAGAGAGAGAGAGAGAGAGAGAGAGAGAGAGAGAGAGAGAGAGAGAGAGAGAGAGAGAGGGGGGGGGGGGGAGGGGGGGAGGGGGGGGGGCAGACAGACGGAGAAAGACAGATATACAAAGTCAGTAAGACAGACAAGCAGACAGACGATGGCAGGATCAAGGCTTTTGTCAGGCCTGCGAAGACAATTTCCTGTGCAGTTCGTTTTGAAAGCGTGAATTCGATTGGTCCGTAATTGGAAGGTTGGATTGTTTTGCGAAATTCGATGAACCCGGCAAACTATTTATTGATCAGGGGCATGCGTCCTGCTGTATTGCTTTATTCGTCCCGCTCGATCTCTCCGTTTTGTTAGTCCCCGAGCCGAAGGTTCGGGGAGCTATTGTTTTTGTCTGGTTCGTCCGTCCGTCCGTCCGTCCGGCGTGCCTCCGTCCGCCCGGCTATTCGTCCGTTTTTCTCAAAAACTATTCAGTCTATCATCATCAAATTTGGCATACTAGTTTGCCAAGATGCAAGCTATCCACTGATGTATTTAGTTTTACATTAAGGTCAAGGTCGCGCCAGTTACGGGGTTCAAACCCCGAAACACATAATCGCTAATATCTCGCGAAGTTTTGCATGTATTTTAATGCAGTTTTTTTCCACAACATTTCTTGATGAATGGTCTATAACACAGTTGTCATGAATTTTTCTGTGCGCGCGTGTGCGCATGATCGCGCGAGCTCAAATCACGGGTCCGAACCCCAAGGCTATATATAAAAAAAAACCTATTCAGCTGCGTGCTGTTTTGATGCCTTTTTATGTAGTTACGTGTTGTTTTGATGCGTTTTTATGTATGTGTACAGCCGACACATTCCGATTTCGGAGTAGCTCGGCGATGCTGCGAGGGGACTTTGCAGCCGTTCGGCGTTGCACTTGTTCTTTTTAATCTCCCTCTCTGCCTCTCATTCGCACGCCTATGTCTCTGTCCGTCTCGCTCCCTCATCTCTCTCTTTCTATATATCGATTTGTGTAAATCAGCCTGTCAGTCCGTCTGTCTGTCTGTCTATCTATATATCCATCTATCTAATACAAAAAATAATAAATTCATCAATTCATCCATCCATCCATCCATGTATCTATCTATCTATCCATCCATCCATCCATCCATCCATCCATCCATCTATCTATCTATCTATCTATCTATCTATCCCCACCCCTTCTGTTCTTCCTCATCATGTACATGCAGCACTCAGAAGCATTCCCAGTTTGCTGAGCACTACAAGTTGTTTTTGCACTTGGGTGTCTGTCTCCTATTCAAGTCCAAGTACCCGTGTGTTGCCTTATCAGCGTGGTCTGTTCAATTGGAAGATCAAACATACCGCCCGGCGATCGATTCGCTCAAAGGGGCACCCTGACGGGTGAGTATTTGTAAGAAATACGTCCAGATCACCAGGAAAACACCCTTTACACAGATTGCAACACTCACTTTGCTCTGGTTTCCTAGAAATCAAACCGTCAAATCGGCAATTCCTCCTTGGCGGAGGTGCTGGAAGTCAAATTATTTAACACAAAGAGAAAGCGTGTGTTTTCTGTTTTCTAATGGTCGCCTGCGTTTAGACCAGTTTCGCAATACAAGCCTTTAAAAAATATTTTTATACAGATTATCTAAAGGAGTTTCGCTCACAACAAAGCAAACAGCTCCAATTTTTTTTAACTGCACTACAAAAAATGAAAACGCTTCCACCACAATGAGTGACCTTCACCCACCCTGTCCAAAATGGCTACTCTCTCCGGCATCTCCGCCAAGGAGGAATCCCCGTTTTGACGGTTTAATTTCTAGGAAACCAGACAAAATGAGTGTTCCGATCCTTGGAAAGGCTGTTTTCTGGTGATATTGACGTGTTTCTTGCAAAAACTCATCCGTCATGGTCCACCTTTAAAGACCCCCCACGTCACGTGTCACATTCCCTCTTATGCTTGGAATATTTCTTAAGATTTATCACCAGCTATAAGAGGGAAAACACGTGAAACCCATGATTTTGACACGTGACGTGGTGGATCTTTAAGGCTTAGTGAAGAGCTCCGAGTCGAATCCTGATTTCGATTTGATTTGTGTGCCTTGCTCTCTGTCGAATGGGAACGATACCAGGAAACATGTTCTGAGGAACGAGAGCGAGGAGAAGACGAAAACAAAATGTTATTTTACCAAGGACATGGTATGAGAGAGAGGGAGGAGGGAGGGCCTAGGGAGAGAGACACACGGAGAGAAAGAGGGCCGGAAGGGAGAGAGAGAAGGGGGGCGGGGAGAGAGAGAGAGAGAGAGAGAGAGAGAGAGAGAGAGAGAGAGAGAGAGAGAGAGAGAGAGAGAGAGAGAGAGAGAGAGAGAGAGAGAGACTTGGCACTTGAAAACTGTATTACGCAAGGATTGAGATTTTAGGCCAGGCCTATTCTTACAAGAGAGAGAGAGAGAGAGAGAGAGAGAGAGAGAGAGAGAGAGAGAGAGAGAGAGAGAGAGAGAGAGAGAGAGAGAGAGAGCGAGCGAAATGAGTGTTTAAGGAGAGAGAGAGAGAGAGAGAGAGAGAGAGAGAGAGAGAGAGAGAGAGAGAGAGAGAGAGAGAGAGAGAGAGAGAGAGAGAGAGAGAGAGAGAGAGAGAGAGAGAGAGAGAGAGAGAGAGAGAGAGTCCATCTCACTTTGATTTGGGTGGCAACGAACTGGCAGACCGAGTCCCCAAAGTGGGCAGCACATTGAAAATATGTTCTGGGTTGAATCAGGCACCCCGTTTGTACTGGAGTGCTGTGCTGATAAAGGGGTGGGTTTTGTGTTTTAACAATGATACAGTATAAAAACACAACTCGATCGCTGATTGTATGAAAACAGAAATATTCTGAGCACAATTCTCTTCCAGCTCCCAAATTGCCTTCCTACGGGTTAACCTTCTAACCCAGCTATCAGCCTGATGAATAATGAATAAGGTCATTGACATGCAAATCAATGAAACGGCTATAGCGCGTGTCTGACTGGAGTCTATGTAAAAAATAAAAGGCAGTTATGGGAAATAACCAGTGACATCTTAAAGTAAACAAACAAACCCAAACAAGTAAGCAAACACATAATCGCACGCACGATAGCTCCATGACACAATTATTATAAAACAATAATAAATTGAGAAAATGAATAATGTTTTTAAATGCAATATGGCCTTATCTGATTCTTTCATTAAAAATCAATGAAGGGGATTCATTTTCCTATCGCATATTTTGATTTACGTTCTCAGCCGTTGAATCCTTTAGCAGAGATGTACGAAGAATCCACATATTGGGCGTCGTCCTTTTCAATCGTCACCACGATCGGTTCAATGATTTAGGCTGCGACCGGTGAAAAATGTGTGTTGGCATACACATAGCCACACACACACACACACAGAGGCAGGAAAGCACACACACACACACCTACACACATGTACGCACTCACACACACGCACGTACGCTCATACGAGCGCACATTCATACACATAAAAACACATACATGTACGCACGCACGCAAGCATACACTCCATATTGAGAGAGAGAGAGAGAGAGAGAGAGAGAGAGAGAGAGAGAGAGAGAGAGAGAGAGAGAGAGAGAGAGAGAGAGAGAGAGAGAGAGAGACTGACAAAAACAGAGATAGAAAGAGACAGAGATAGCTCCAAGGAGGCAGACAGAGAGACAGGGGCCCAAAGGGACGCATTTCACGTGCAGTTGATGCTGCAGTCTGGTGCATGCATACATAAATGAATAGCCACTCGTGAAAGCCGCGCGCGTGTGAGGTGCATATTGGAAGTATGGTGTTTATACAAGACGCGCTGATTGTGTATTTGGTTAGTCGTTATCTGCGCTGTTAAAGCAGCACTTGGTCTCTGTCTCTCTGTGCTTCTGTCTCTCTCCATCTCTTTACCAGTGCGTGCTGATAGATAGGAACAAGGAAAGATGTGAAAGGTAGATAAATGGATGGAGAGATAGACAGAGAAAAATAGACACAATAAGACACATACAAAGATAGGCATAGATATATAATAGATAATATGGACGTACAAGAATTGAAGAAGAAAAAAAACCACACAAATATTCCCAATATTTCAGTTTTATTCAAACTTTCCTCAGGGGACTCCAATGATCGAGTGAAGCCAGGTAAGTTTATCTTCAGTTAAAATGAGAAGATCTCACATTCACATCACGACCTACTTTCGCATTCAGTGCTCACCCCTCATTTTCTAAGTACATAGATAGTATGGAAAATAAATATCAGTGAATAGCTGAGCTCCATGCCCCTAATCTGAAGGACGGAAAAGTTGGTGCATTTGAAATGCAGAATAATGTGCTTTGATAAAACATTTCTGTGTCCAATGTCCTTATTTGTGAACATCAGAAACAAACTCAGTTAACGTTAACTTTATAGTGAATTGTTCTGTGTTCTGAAAAGAAGAAAATAATAAAATGTGCCGATTCACTTTTTTTCTCCCAATGGGGGAGCGACAGTGCCTTATGCAAAGACAGCTGTTTCGATCTGTATAGATCTCATCAGTTTGCATGATCGGCCTGCAATGTGACTGTCCAGTGGATGTCAGCTTGAGCAAGAAGACATTCTACAAGAGAATGGTGTCCTCTTTGCACCAAATCAAAAATCCACAATAATGAAAGCAAACCAGCACTAAGTTAAACCAGAAATAGTAATATCCTATGTAAAATGACGAAACTAATAATGTTTTGAAATTTAAAATTATTATTTTTAATATACATGACTAGAGAGGGCCAAAAAGTAAATCAGCACATTTATTATTTTCTTCTTTTCAGAACACAGAACAATTCACAAAGTTAACGTTAACTGAGTTTGTTTCTGAGGTTCACAAAAACAGACATTGAACACAGAAAAGTTTTATCAAATCAAATTATTCTGCATTTCAAATGCACCAACAATTCCGCCGTTCAGATTAGAGGCATATAGATAGATAGATAGATAGATAGATAGATAGATAGATAGATACCTCGACATGAGCATGCATACATACACATACAAACATGCATACATACATACAAAATGATACATACATATATACATTTGTTTCAGTCCTTTGGATTAGGGGTACGAGCTGGCTATTCACTGAGATTTTTCTTTCATACTATTTTTATCCTTAATTTGGATACCATCTCAGTAGTTGGCCCTCTCTAGTCATGTCTAGTAGGTTTTGAAATTAAAATTTAAGAACATTATTATTTAGTTCATTTTACATAAGATTTTTTACTATTTCTGGTTTAGCTTTGTGCTGGTTTGCTTTTATTATGGATTTTCGATTTGATGCAAAGAAGACACCATTCTCTTGTAGAATGTCTTTTTTGCTCAGGTTGGCATCCACTGGACAGTCAAATTGCAGGCCGATCATGCAAACTGATGAGACCTTCTCTTAGGTCGAAACAGCTGTCTTTGCATAAGACACTGTCCCTCCCCCGTTGGGAGAAAAAGTAAATCAGCACAATTTATATAATTAATTGTTTTGGTTTTTTTGTAGTTTTTTTTTAACACGGAACATTACTCAAAGTTAACGTTAACTGGTTTTGTTTCTGAGGTTCACAAATAAAGACATTGGACACAGAAAAGTTTTATCAAAGCAAACTATTCTGCATTTCAAATGCACTAACTTTTCAGTCCTTTGGAGTAGGGGTACGGAGCTGGCTATTCACTGAGATTTTTCTTTCATACTATTTTTATCCTTAATTTGGATACCATCTCAGTAGTTGGCCCTCTCTAGTCATGTCTAGTAGGTTTTGAAATAAAAATTTCAGAACATTATTATTTAGTTCATTTTACATAAGATTTTCATATGATTTTTACTATTTCTGGTTTAACTTTCTGCTGGTTTGCTTTTATTATGGATTTTCGATTTGATGCAAAGAAGACACCAGTCTCTTGTAGAATGACTTTTTTGCTCAGGTTGACATCCACTGGACAGTCAAATTGCAGGCCGATCATGCAAACTGATGAGACCTTCTCTTAGGTCGAAACAGCTGTCTTTGCATAAGACACTGTCCCTCCCCCGTTGGGAGAAAAAGTAAATCAGCACAATTTATATAATTAATTGTTTTGGTTTTTTTGTAGTTTTTTTTTAACACGGAACATTACTCAAAGTTAACGTTAACTGGTTTTGTTTCTGAGGTTCACAAATAAAGACATTGGACACAGAAAAGTTTTATCAAAGCAAACTATTCTGCATTTCAAATGCACTAACTTTTCAGTCCTTTGGAGTAGGGGTACGGAGCGGACTATTCACTGAGATTTTTCTTTCATACTATTTTTATCCTTAATTTGGATACCATCTCAGTAGTTGGCCCTCTCTAGTCATGTCTAGTAGGTTTTGAAATAAAAATTTCAGAACATTATTATTTAGTTCATTTTACATAAGATTTTCATATGATTTTTACTATTTCTGGTTTAACTTTCTGCTGGTTTGCTTTTATTATGGATTTTCGATTTGATGCAAAGAAGACACCAGTCTCTTGTAGAATGACTTTTTTGCTCAGGTTGACATCCACTGGACAGTCAAATTGC
Organism: Phymorhynchus buccinoides; assembly: GCA_017654935.2. Classification (NCBI taxonomy): domain Eukaryota; kingdom Metazoa; phylum Mollusca; class Gastropoda; order Neogastropoda; family Raphitomidae; genus Phymorhynchus; species Phymorhynchus buccinoides. Next base: position 36,794,705 of record CM065681.1, on the reverse strand, counting down.
AGGCCGATCATGCAAACTGATGAGACCTTCTCTTAGGTCGAAACAGCTGTCTTTGCATAAGGCACTGCCTCCGCCATTGGGAGAAAAAGTAAATCGGCACAATTTATATAATTTATATAATTAATTGTTTTGTTTTTTTGTAGTTTTTTTTTAACACGGAACATTACTCAAAGTTAACGTTAACTGGTTTTGTTTCTGAGGTTCACAAATAAAGACACTGGACACAGAAAAGTTTTATCAAAGCAAACTACATATATACATATATACATACATATATAAAAGGAGTAACAACAAAACCAGTGATGTCTTTGCATAGCAACTTGTATTAAAACCTTTTTGGCAGACAAAGTTTCGCTGTTTCTACAGCTTTTTCCAGTCACGCACTGAAAGACATAATCTTCACATCAACCAGCCAGAAATCAGAAGGAAACAATCTAACAAACCCAAACAATACGTGAGTTCATGTCAGTTCAAATGACCTCTTTTCTAGTTGTGCGAAACAGCGAAAATTTGTCTGCCAAAAAGGTTTTAATGCAAGTTATTTAACAAATACATCACTGGTTTTGTTGTTACTCCATTTATATATCTTGTCTTACTTCGAAACTAGTCTGCAAGGTGTGGTGCCAAACTGTAAGAAATAATGATTTTACTGTACATACATACATACATACATACATACATACATACATGCATACATATTTATATGCGTACATACATACATACATGCATGCATGCATACATACATACATACATACATACATACATACATACATACATACATACATACATACATACATACATATATACATACATACATACAAGCATGCATTCATACATACATACATACATACATACATACATACATACATACATACATACATACATACATACAATACACATATTCGCGCAGGTGCATATTGAAAATACATAGGTTGATGGACAGACAGATAAACAGACAGACAGACAAACAAACAATTTCACATATATAACATGTATAACATTGAATATAAAAAAAAAGAATAAAAAAATGGGACTTCATGGTTATGATAAGCTTCATTATTTTCATAACTAAAACTGATTAAACATAATTAAACGTGCCTAACAATATGTGGCCCGTCATATCCTGCTCTCTCAGTAGCCTCAGTTCCGGTTTCCATGCCTTTTAAGGCAATGGACAGAATACGTTTTACTCATACTGTCTTTTTCACTACAGTAGCATTGTTGTCAGTACGAGGCTCATTATGTGACACGCAGCGTAATGTGGAGAAATGGCCACTGCCGACTCTTTCATGTACCAATAAGCGTCCTTGTGCTATTGCCATTCAGAGTGTAGAGTGGCACAGAGGTAACGCGTTCGCCTTGTGTCAAGCAAACCCCAGTTCGAACCTGGGTACAGGGAATTTTTCCTCTCACCTTGCACTAGACCTTACGGTCTGAATGTGGAGTTTTTCGGAGGAGACAATAAATTGAGGTCCCGTGTGCCCATGCACTTTGCACTCGCTAAACCCAGTGGCAACGAAAAAGTTGTCATTTGGTCACAATCTACCCACCCACCCTTTTCCTTCCTCATCCGACATAAAAATCGCATGCAAGAAAAATGGGTGGCGCGCCTCTGGTTGCGACGCGCTCTCCAGGTGGGAGCAACCCAAATTTCACAGAAACGCCTCTGTGACCATAAAGTACCAAATACCAAATACAAAAAAACAAGCGCGAAATCGCAATACTTTGTGGCACGCGGTCTATTTTTACCACTCCAATCATGAGTTACCTCCCCTGGATTTTCAATAATTTTAATCTGTAAACCAGGGCCTGTATTCACGTTGAGATAGCATGAGACTTAGCATGACGCTAACTTAGAAGCTCTTCCAAAAGTCCTATTAAATCCTATAGGACATTGGAAGAGCTTCTAAGTTAGCATCATGCTAAGTCTCATGCTATCTCAACGTGAATACAGATCCAAAATGTTATCTCTGCACCATTTCGTAACTTTTTATATCTTTTGGAAAACATTTAAAACTATGTATCCTACTTATACTCATCAAAAGAAGCACCGCATACTCGTCGTGTCTGTTGTAGTGTCTGTATTATGTATGTTTATTATTTTGTACGCTTTTAAAATACATAATTTTAAAGAGCGGCCTCAATTAATTTTGAAGTGTAGCCTCGATTTGAAGTGCGACAATTTTGTCAAAATGTGCGACAATTTTGGAACGACAGACCGACCGACAGACCGACCGACAGACCGACCGACCGACAAAGTGAGTTATAGGTTTGTGGCTTGAGCCACAAACAAAAACCCAGATCCCAGAACACATCCTCCTATAAAGCCTCATTTACCAGCAAACCTGACCAAATGGGATGGAGCTCCAGGAAAAAATTGTGGGGTGCCATAGAGGAAAACAGCGGACTTCACCCTACAGACCGATTGAACGATCTAGAGATGTCTCGCGAACAAAGAAGAAGGAGAAGAAGAAGAAGAAAAGAAGAAGAAGGAGAAGAAGAAGAAAAAAAAAAGAAGAAGAACAAGAAGGAGAAGGAGAAGAAGAAGAAGAACATCAGGACAGGGTTTATGGAATCCCACTGAAGTTACCCAGAAGTGCAGTATCACATCTGGTGGGTTGCCTCTTAAGGACATGACATTGATCTTTCCCTACGATCTGCTGGATCCGAGAATATGGCAAAAAAGAGACACAAAATGGTTCGTCTTCTTCTTCGATCGCTCAGACAGTTTCCAGTCAATTATGAGCACATATGCGTCATGCACCTAAGTAAGAAATAATTAGGCCCAGCATGTCTGACATCAACTGGAAGAAATCTTTTTTGAAAGACTTTCTTGAAAAAAGGCAGGAGAATGGACTGGTTAGGCAGAAAGATAGTAGATAACAGCAAGCAAAGGGAAAAGGCAGAGTCAAAGACAGTGACAGATTGGAGGAAATTACAAGCACAGAACTTCCAGAAGGTGGGGGAACTATTTACACAAAAGACCTCCCAGTATCCCCACGGGGGGGATAAAATGGCTGTGTGCTGGAGCTCGGAAAGGCAGCGTGGGAGTCACTCCAGAAGATCGTACACATAACACGAAAAGATACTACGCCCAATACACAACAAACATAACCAGCTGGGAAAGGAAAACAACAACACAACCAGCCAAACAAAAATAGCACCAGACCATTTAAAAAGGCACACACACACACGTTACCTGTCTTGTAGTTCAAAGGTCGAGTCGTCTAGGGATTGATAACCCATGGAACGAAAGGACACGGCCACTCGCTTCTTCATGTTTCACGTTCCACTCGGCATCAGATTGTTTGTGGCACTAGTTTAGCTTTTGCTGGATACATCACAACTCGTACTCTCTCTTCCCTTTTTGGCTCACTCGTGTCAACGACACGAAGTGAGTCGATGTTCTCATGTTAATCGGTTAATCGGTTTTCCGTCTCTCTCTCTCTCTCTCTCTCTCTCTCTCTCTCTCTCTCTCTCTCTCTCTCTCTCTCTCTCTCTCTCTCTCTCTCTCTCTCTCTGTGTCTGTCTGTCTGTCTGTGGTAGCTTTAACGTTGGCTTTTTCTCGGGAACTACAAGGCGTACATTGTTCAAATGTTGCATACACATAGATGTTTATGCTAGCTTTCATGAAAGATTAATTGCATATTGAAATTAATCAATGACCTTGACCTTTGACCGTTAATGTTTAATATTTGTCTTTGCCATATATTTCACAGTTTCGCAGTTAAAGTCCCCAAAGTGTGGTGCATTAGCCTAAGGTGATATGGTATCTACAGTGACTTTTACTCTCTTGACCTTAACTTTGACCTTTGACCTAAAACATAATGAATTGGATGGAAGTTCAGTTTAACGTCGCGTATCGGCTTTCGCCATGTACGACGGGCTGAACAAACCAACCAGGGTATAAACAAAAATTTAAGTTCCTGAATCACTGTCTTAGCCAAAAGGCCGAGAAGCGATCAGGAAGTTTTCAAAGTAAAACTTTTGAATTGTTTGTTTGGGCCATCTTTTATATCCTGGCAGATGCATTCCCAAAATGTGGCAAGCAGGTAGACTAGCTTAAGATCAAATGGAATGCGAAGTGTTGTCAACCTCCGTGACCATGATCACCTTGACCTTTTACATTCAATTTATTTGTCAATCGGAATATATTCCATGAATTCGCTTAACATTTTGTAGGGTGATATATCACATCAAGCTGATGAGTCCAGCAAAATTGTGGTATGGAGTGGTTTTTAAATTGTTTTAATGTAAACGATTTGGCATTTACATATATCTATTAAAAAAACACAGCGAGTGAGCCTTGAAGGCTTTGCCTCTTGTTTGCTATGTTCTTTACTATCCCCCATGTCTCTCCCACTGTCCCAATCAATAGGCCCCGTGCCGGGTCGTCAACACAGTTCTGTTCGCACTTTCTTCGACCAGTAATGAATTAGAACGTGCTCGACCGGCACACGCAAGCACATTAGCGCAAACGTACCGAGACACGAGATACTTTTTAACCATATCGACGCAGGCAGACAGAAGTAAGCACGCACAAACACATGGACATATAGACATGAAGTCGCGCGCGTGTGCGCTCACACACGCATACTAACTAACACACACACACACGCGCGCGCGCGCGCGCACGCACACACACACACACACACACACACACACACACACACACACACACACAGACACACACACACACACACACGTACACACACAGTACACACACACACACACACACACACATATATATATCAGCACACAAAAAGTTAAGGATCACTTGCAAACTAATATAACTTTATAAGAAAGCCAATGCGTTATTTTATTTAATATGCTTTAGTATATACACAATTGCCTTCAATATCGTTTGGTCTGTACATTTGATCAAAGTGGGTACGTATCGAAATTTATTTCCCAAAGTCATTATCACAAGACAGGGCATTCTGATCCCAAAAGTTATATGCGTGTATCCGCCATGGCTGTTCTGGCACTCGACGCATCATGGAGTTGACCAGGGTATATCCTCTGTGGAAGCGCCTGCCACTCAGCCTGCAGCATCTGGTAGATGGGCATCCCTGGGAGGGGGGTGGTTGCTCCTCACTTTGCGATGCTAAAGTTTAAAATTAAAGTTACTTCAGTTTGACTTTCTTAGGTTCACAAACTTAAATATTGACACAAAAAAAGTTTTATTCAAGCAAACTATATATGTAAGAGGACAGTTTAATGGTGTGGTTGTTTTTTTCATCTTCAATTCTTGTACGTCGGATATCAGGTTATATACATATATATGTTCTATATGAAGGCTGAAGGCCCCCCAGACCATTACATATACCATATACCTTATATGGATATATAAAGCGTTCCCCTATCCATATAGTATATATATATATGATATACATGAACAGGACACACACTGACGTGACCTCACGTGACGTCTGCAGAAGGCGAACGTGAAACTATAATAAACTTATTTATAATGCAGAACGGATACCATCGGTTCCGTTGTCTGTGGCTGAAAAAGCCAAAATCGAACGATGTCAACATTTTCTTTAATTCAAGAATGAGTGATAAACTGCTGAATACGCAATTCATATCCCAGTGGCTGGAATTAACAGAAGCAAAATGGAATCGAAGTCGAAGCCACTTTTAAACACCATCTAGGCCTTTCTGCCCGTATCATATGGGAAGATGGGGGATTGTCAAATGTGAGGGGCTTACAAGCAAGAGAAGCCAGGATAACATTTATATAATAATATTATATCATTGAAAATGTAAACATAAACAATCAAATAAACAAGCGTAAACAGAAAGAAGAAAAAAATAGATAATAAGGCAGAAGCAATTGCTCACCTGTTTTCTCATAGTGATCCTTATCTTTTTGTGAGTAGTGTATATATATAGAATATACACATAAATAACTAGATAAACAAATAATCCACCGAACAGTTAAACAGACCATTTATGAAATAGTAAAAAACAATATTCAAGAGACCATCAGCTACTAATGAACAACTAACAAAAAAAGAGAGAGAGAGAGATGAGAGAGAGAGTTTAATGGTGAGAGAGAGTACGTTTAGATATATAGAGATATATATATATATATATATATATATAGATAGAGAGATAGAGAGAGAGAGATAGATACAGAGAGAGAGAGAGAGACGAGAGACTGAAGAGATAATAAACTTAGAGTCATGCATACAAGCAGACACGCAATTGTAAGCCTAGATTAATAAATATACATGTAATCCGGCAGACGTTATGTTGCCTGACGCACGCAAACCTGATGGACTGCATACATACATACAGGTGTGCTGACTGTGTAAATCGGGTTTTTTGTATGTAACAAGCATGCAGACAGATTGGGCATTTTCGCAATAGATTGGTGCTTAAAGTGCACTTTGGTGTATTCATTTGATTGTTTGCGATTCCAACGCCGTAGAAGAAACAGACACAGTCACAGACACAGACACAGAGAGAGACACAGACACAGACACAGACACAGACACAGACTCACTCTCTCTCTCTCTCATACTCTCTCTCACGCTCCCCCTCTAAGCCTCTCTCTCTACATGTAATCCGGCAGACGTTATCTCTCTCTCGCACTCTACATCTCTCTGTGTAAATCGGGTTTTCTGTATGTCTCTCTGGGCATTTTCGCAATAGATTGGTGCTTAAAGTGCACTTTGGTGTATTCATTTGATTGTTTGCGATTCCAACGCCGTAGAAGAAACAGACACAGTGGTCCTCTCTCTGTGTGTGTGTGTGTCTGTGTGTGTGTGTGTGTGTGTGTGTGTGTGTGTGTGTGTGTGTGTGTGTGTGTGTGTGTGTGTGTGTGTGTGTGTGTGTGTGTGTGTGTGTGTGTGTGTGTGACTATGACGGTGATGGAGGTGGATGCACTGATGATGGTGTACTTGTTGGTATAAGTAAGTCTTTGTTGGTATAAGTAAGTACTTTTCCCTTGACAAATCCTGCTGGATTTCTTTTCTTTTCTACCTCGCGTACTTTTTTGAATTTTTGAATTACATGTACTTGTTTATTGTATTTTCTATTTATTTTCATATTGGATGATGTCCCTACCCCGCTGTCCCCTTTGACATGGGCAGATGGCCCAGTTCAGAAAAATATTGTTCATTGCTGTTGTTCTCTCTCTCTCCCCCCCTCTCTCTCTCTCTCTCTCTCTCTCTC
>CM065681.1:36777520-36782520 GCA_017654935.2 Phymorhynchus buccinoides | reverse complement strand
CTGTTTCGATCCTTGAAAAGGCTGTCTTTCTGGTGATCCTGCAAAATATCATCCGTCAGGGTGTCCCTTTAAGCAGTACCGTAACTTGCCATTACTGTAGAAAATCATGCATGGAACAGTTTACACTTTACTATTGGCCCCTCCTACGGGCTAATGTCAACCAGGAATACAAGCCATCTTAATTATATCAAAAGTCAAATAACAAACCCAGGTTTTCGTCTCTCCCTTATGTCATCACACCACAACCCTTCCTACATTCTTCCTTTCTCGCTGGTCCATTGTCCAAGCCACCTCACCGGTCCTACACCTCCTTCCCCTCCAAATCCCCTCTCGTTTCTATGCGTCTTTTCGCATTATTTATTGATGACAAGAAGCAAAAAGTCAAGGCTGTGGCACAGTGACCCACAGAGCTTTAATCATAGGAGACAGCTCCAATTCTAGCTTAATGTTTTCCCTTGCCTGTCAAACTGTTTACAATTCGTGCTACTGGACACACAACCTGTTGGCCTGCGGCAATGAGATTTCATAATCTCCTGAGACTGGAGAGAGAGAGAGAGAGAGAGAGAGAGAGAGAGAGAGAGAGAGAGAGAGAGAGAGAGAGAGAGAGAGAGAGAGAGAGAGAGAGAGGAGAGGGAGAGAGGGAGAGGGGGGGGACAGACAGACAGACAGACAGACAGAGATAGAGAGTAACAGAGACAGAGAGTTTGCTGTAGGCGCCATATATTGTTTTCATTAAGAAAAGTCACTTGTTTCTGCTGCGTGGTTTGCATTGTTCACCTATTTACAATGCAGTAGGGAAAATGTTTAATCTTCTTTGGACATGTTGTCACATTTTTTATATTTTAAGTTTACTCTTTGTTAGTTGCTATTCTAGTTGTCTCTTTGTATAATTATTTGTAAATATATTTTCTTATCAAAATTCTGAAACCGAGTTTTAGTAAATATTTCTGTTGGGTCACAGAAGCGGATGCAGATGGGAAAGGGGGGGGGGGGCTACATGGGTGCCGCCCCCCCCCCCCCCTTCCTTCACACAAAAAGAAAAGAAAAAGACGGAGAAATCCATGGTGATTTGTAAGAAACCAGATGTGCCTATTCCTTTGTGAGAAAGAAAACAAAAACGTATGCAAACAGACGGGAGAACTAGATTGCAAGTTATCGAATGTAGCATTCGAGAACCACCCGCGGAGTTAGGCTTGTTTCCAAAGGCCCTGGCCCTAAAAGGTACACCTGATTTCATATTGGGAACTCCATGTTTCTGACTCCCCGATTTTCAGGGTCCAGCGATCTCCTTGACCTTGACCTTGATTGGTCAACAATATTCGGAAGGAGCATAAGCCAAACCACCTTCATACCAAGTTTCAACATCATATGTCGACTGGTGCCCGAGATATGGCTAAAAATAGATTTTCAGTTTTCAAGGTCATACGTCAAGGTCATAACCTTGACCTTGACACCAAAAGGCACATCTACAGTACCTAGCCTACATGCACATCAAGTTTCATCTTCCTATCTTCATTCCTTCATGGTGATATGCTGTTAACAAACCCACACACATACATACACACATACACAGCCACTTGCACAACAAAAACAATATCACCTTCGCTCCGGTAAACTCCGCGGGTGATAAAAATAAACAAGCACACTCAAGATTGTTTTGGGGGTTCTATTATAACCATTGATATAAAGCGACAAGCCAAACAGCCAGCAATACAATTCATCCACAAACATTAACGCAGGCAGACTATGCCATTTTACTCCTAGTTCTTAGTTCTCGCTGCTTGCACTCTAACAGACACGGTGGCAGAGCCATGCAAACTGTACTCCCAGTCCAAGGCAAAGATCAAAACAAAAGCAAAGAATCAATCTAAGCAATTTCTCATTATTTAAAAAGGAAAGAAAAAAAGGGAAAATAAATTAAATGCTCATAGTGTAGAGTGGCACAGTGGTAGCGCGTTCGCTTCGTGTCAAGTAAACCCGAGTTCGAACCTGGGTACAGGGGATTTTTCCTCTCACTTTGCACTAGGCCTTACGGTCTGAATGTGGAGTCTTTCGGATGAGACGATAAACCGAGGTCCCGTGTGCACATGCACTTAGCACACGCTAAACCCAGTGGCAACGAAAAAAATTGTCATTTGGTCAAAATTTACCCACCCACCCACCCCTTTCCTTCCTCATCAATGACAAAAAAATAATAGCATGCAAAAAAACACCAAATTGGGTGGCGCGCCTCTGGCTGCGACGCGCTCTCCAGGTGGGAGCAACCCGAATTTCACAGAGATGCCTCTGTAACTATACAGTACCTAATACCTAATAGTTGTACGTTTCGATTTATCTCCCTTGACAATCATCAAATAAGACCTACTGATGAAAGTCAAGGGATATACGTTTTGACACTTGAGTCATGGTGGGTTTTTTGTGTCAAAACATTCCTGCACCTGTATGACGATACTGAGTAGAATACTTACACATTTTACAACCCCAAAAAGTTCCCTTTTCACTAGATCTGCTTTGTTTTAATTACAGATACACTGACACACCACGATTTAGTCCCTTGATGTGCTTTTCTGGGTAGCTGTGACCCACATACATAATATCCCCAACTTCAAATTGAGGCTGCTCTTTAAAATGATGTTTCGGTTTGAACTTGGGGGTATTTGTATGGGAGTGAGACCTGGTCAAAACAAGATATCTTTCCAGAGGGAAAACACGTGAAACCCGTGATTTTGACACGTGATCTGGTGGGTCTTTAACACGTTCACCACAACCCCTTTCGCTGCCCCGCGTGCCTACCGCACACTGCAGTCAAGGAGGTATCTGAGTGTGTACGGCTTGTTTGTCTGTTTGCTTGTTTGTATTAATTCCTTATTGTAATGACATTGTAAAGCGCTTAGAGATTCAAGAACAAGCACTATATATACAAATTATCTCGATAAATATATAAATAAATGCAATGTACGGTTCAGAAGATGGGACAGAACAAAGAAATACCAAAACAAAAAGCATGAAAATTCCCTCAGGATACCCGATTCTGGCCCTTATCAATACATTATCCATACAAATGTGGAGATTGCAGTGACTATTAATTTATATACAGTGCTTTAGATTAATATTTCATTTTTTCAATGATTTAAAGTTCAAAAGCCATATCGGCATTGTGTATGTATGACTATTTCTGTACAGTGCTTTAGATTAATCTTTCATCTTTTCAATGATTGAAAGTTCAAAAGCCATATCGGTATTGTGTATGTATGACTATTTCTATACAGTGATTTAGATTAATCTTTCATCATTTCAATGATTGAAAGTTCAAAAGCCATATCGGTATTGTGTATGTATGACTATTTATATACAGTGATTTAGATTAATCTTTCATCTTTTCAATGATTGAAAGTTCAAAAGCCACATCGGTATTGTGTATGTATGACTATTTCTATACAGTGATTTAGATTAATCTTTCATCTTTTCAATGATTGAAAGTTCAAAAGCCATATCGGTATTGTGTATGTATCACTATTTTTATACAGTGGTTTTGATTCATCTTTCATCTTGTGAATTATTTAAAGTTCAAAAGCCATATCGGAATTGTGTATGTTCATGTTGTTGTTTTTATAAATAGAAACACCTTGTGATCGATCATGCTCGCAACGCGTCCTCAGGAACAATGTGCCTGTTTCTATCTTTCTCGCAACGCCTTGGCAATGGTAAACTCGGGTGTTGCGAAAAAGTTAAAGCCATCCATTATCTTTGAAATTATTGCGGTCTTTGTGTAATATTCAAATCTGATTCACTTGGATTACGTTGATATAGGACTTGCCATCTGATACTGTGGTCCGCATCCAGAGAACCAAAGGAACAGGTATGCCTTTTGTTTTACAATGTGGACCCTGACGGATGAGTTTTTGCAAGAAACACGTCGAGATGACCAGACAAGACAGCCTTTTCAAGGATCGGAACACTCACTTTGCTCTGGTTTCCGATAAATCAAACCGTCAAAACGGTGATTCCTCTTTGGCGGCGATGCCGGAGAGAGAAGCCATTTTGGACAGGGTGGGTGGAGGCCACTCATTGTGGTTGAAGCTTTTTCTTCTTTGTAGTGCAGTAAACAAAAATTGGAACTATTTCATTTGTTGTGTGCGAAACTCCTTTAGGTAAACTGTATAAAGTGTTACAAAAAATGCTTGTATTGCGGAATTTTCGTGCAAACGATTTGGTTTAAGCTCAGGCGGCCATTAGCAAACAGAAGGCATCACTGAAAGAATTTGACTTCCAGCACCTCCGCCAAGGAGGAATCGCCGATTTGACGGTTTGATTTATAGGAATCCAGAGCAACGTGAAGGGTATTTTCCTGGTGATCTCGACGTGTTTCTTGCCAAAAACAATTAATCCGTCAGGGTGCCCTTTTAGATTTGTTCAGTGGTTTAGGCGCTGTGACGTGGAACATGTTGTGTTCGCACACGGACGCACATACATGCGGGCAGACAGAGAAACGGACAGGCCCTCACTCCCATCCCAATGTACTGCCGGTAGTCTAGAACTGGGAGTACAAAAATAACAGGCTAAAAGGGGTGTCGGGGTATCGTATCGATAGGAGGTGACCGAAAGTCGAACTTCTTCCTGGCGGATATAGAGGCCATCAATAATGTAACCCTAGCCTTCATTGAGCTTCACGCGCCACGACGCTTCATCACACATTGTCCAATCAGCAGCCAGAGCTTTAACCCTTCCTCCGCCAAAGTCGCATTTTAGCACCACAGTGGTTAACTTCTATGTCACTAAAAGGCATCAAATTGGGGTCTATTATCCAAAGACCCTTTTGTCTTAGTTTTGGGAAGTAAGGATTTTATATTATGTCACAGAAGAATCCCCAAAACTGCAGATGGATTTTGTTCTCTACCCAGGTAAACTTAATGGACATTCTTGGCTGAAACATGGCTGGCGGTGAAAGGGTTAAGCGGTGCGGTTTTTTAGGCGTTCAACAGAACGCTCTGTGCTAATAT
>CM065681.1:36762520-36772520 GCA_017654935.2 Phymorhynchus buccinoides | reverse complement strand
GTCTCCTAACTCATTTATTGATTTAACGAGCACTTCCTCAACTTAGCAAGTTCAACAATGCAGTCTGACACCTTATGCTCTGATAAATACACGGTACACGCATTGCTCCAAACCTTTTGCGAGGAGAGACTATACCAACACTCTTCCTTTCAGATACCTCTACTAGCAGTTCACGAAGTAGGAGCTCTTATTACTAGTTTAAAGAATAAAAAATCAATGGGACCTGACACGTTAAACGCCTCTCTTTTAAAACTTTCTCTTCCATACATTGTCGAACCCCTTACATATATTATAGATAACAAACAGGTCATGGAGAAAAGCTCGTGAAATGAATTCATAGTTCACCCTTAAGTGTTCTGTTTTTTATTTTTTTATTTTTTCTTCTTTAACAGATGTTTTGAGTTTTCACTCACAATTCAAATATAAAAGGTGTGCGTTATTTAGAAGTTGCCAGTGTTGATATTGAAAAAGTTGACTTTTAGCAACGAAAATTTTATCAGAGAATATATTTTTTTAAATGAAACTGTGTGTTTTTGTGTCTTTTTTGTCTTTTATAATTTTACTCATTTATATAATATTTATAATTATATATATATATATATATATATATATATATATAGATAGAAGAGAAGACGAGATAGAGAGAGAGAGAGAGAGAGAGAGAGAGAGAGAGAGAGAGAGAGAGAGGAGAGAGAGAGAGAGTAATCTGGATGGCATTTGGCAGTCTTCAAGGAGTAAGAGTTTAGTGTTGGTGTCAAAAACAATTGACAGAATAAAACGAGAAGAATAAAACACCACTCTTGCAGCCGCATCGTTCGCCTTTTTTAAGTGCAAAACAGAGGATTACAAGTTGGCAGTCAACATAATCTTTTTATTACTTTTTTATGGTTATGAAAGAATGCGTGAGGAAAGAAGTATATGTACATTCAGATGCATAATGTTATGTTACAGCCCTGATGAAGCTTCATTGAAGAAGCGAAATATTGGCGAAAAAAAAAAAAAGGCGAACGATGCGGCTGCAAGAGTGGTTTTATTCTTCTCGTTTTATATATAAACACAATCCTCATTTGCCCGCACTATCCACAAACAAAACAATACTAAAACGGTAGTGGATAAAACAACAGAATAAAACAGTTTAGTCATTTTCTCCCACAGGGTATTTATTAAAACTCAAGCTTTCGCAGAAGAGGCTGCTTTTTCTAGAGAATAGCTCTATGGCAAGGCCAAGAATATATCAAAACCCCTAGAAAAGCACGCTTACAGTCATCTATCTAACTATCTAGAAAAATTAAACCTCCTCCACCCCCTTCAGTCTGGTTTTCGTAATCATCATTCTTGTCACACAGCCCTTGTCCATTTGTGTGACTCTTGGCTCTCAGCAATAAACAAGCATCAGTTAACTGGTTCCGTCTTTCTTGATCTAAGAAAGCCTTTGACCTTGTCGACCACACAATACTTATCGACACATTATGTGGAATTCTCTGCCTTCTCCTCTCCGACAGTCTCCTCTCCAACTCAGTCTCCTCATTCAAAAACCTCTCTTAAAACCCATCTTTTTCTTGCTGCGCCCTAAATATTTGATCATGATTGCCTATCGTTGTGTGCACGTGAGGGAAGATTGATTTAAGACCCCCCCCCCCCCGCCCCCCCCCTGCCCCCCCGTACCCCCCCCCACCCCCCTGTGACCCCCACCCCCCCCCCCCCCCCCCCCCCAGCACCCCCACACCCCCCCCCCCCCCCCCCCCCCCCCATTTTTTGTGTGGTGCGCGCGTGTGTGTGTGTGTGTGTGTGTGTGTGTTGTGTGTGTGTGTGTGTGTGTTTTGCGAGGAGACCCCCCCCCCCCACACCCCCCCCCCCCCCCCCACCCCCACCCCCCCCCCCCACCCACCCCCCCCCCCCCCCCCCCCCCCCCCCACCCCCCCCACCCATCAACACTCCTCCCTTCAGATACCCTTTAGTGAGTGCCCCCCCCCCCCCCCCCCCCACCCCACCCCCCCCCCCCCCCCCCCCCCACCCCCCCCCCCCCCCCCCCCCCCCCCCCCACCCCATTGTGTGTGTGTGTGGGTGTGTGTGAGCATGAATGTGTGCTTGTTAACACACCCCCCCCCCCCCCCCCCTTTTTTTTTGGTTTTGTGGGTTTGTGTGTGCACGCATGTGTGTGTGTTTGTGTGCGTGTCTGTGTGCCTGTCTGCGTGCGTATAGTTCCCCCCCCCCCCCGGTGTGTGTCTGCGTTGTGCTGTGATCCCCCTGTCCATGGATTGCTCATCTGTGACTTACCGAACCCCCCATTTTTGCCCGGGACCCCACCCCACCCCCCCCAACCCCCCCCCCCCCCCCCCCCCCCCCCCCCCCCCCCCCCCCACCCCCCCCGTGGACCCCCCTTCCCCCCCCCCCCCCCCCCCCCCCCCCCCCCCCCCCCCCCCCACCCCCCCCCCCCACCCCCCCCCCCCCCCCCCCCCCCCCCCCCCCCCCACCCCCCCCCCCCCCCCCCCCCCCCCCCCCCCCCCCCCCCCCCCCCCCCCCCCCCCCCCCCCCCCCCCCCCCAGGTACCCACCCCCCCCCCCCCCCCCCCCACCCCCCCCCCCGTTTTTTTGTGTGCACCCCCCCCAGTCAGTCCATGCCCCCCCCACCTCAGTTGCTGTGACTTACCGAATGGGGTATGAACGTTTTGGCGTCCAAACAAAAATTGTGTGTTTATGTGTGTGTGTGTGTGTGTGTGTGTGTGTGTGTGTGTGTGTGTGTGTGTGTGTGGTGTGTGTCTGTGTGTGTGTTTTGTGTGTGCGTGTGTGTGGTGTGTGTGTTGCGGTGACTTATGTGTGGTTGGCGTGTGTGTCTTGTGTGTGTGTGTGTGTTGCGTGTGTCCGTGTGTGTGTGCGTGTGTGTTTTTGTGTGTTTAGAGAGAGATGAGAGAGAGAGTTGCTTTGCATATGCACTGTTGGTGGTTGGTGTCACTCTTGAATGTTGTTTTTTTGTTATCTGTTGATGAATAATTGATTGTAAAGCGCTTTGGGCTCATCTGAGGTAAAGCGCTATATAAATGTACTGTTATTATTATTATTATTATTATTATTATCACACTATCTCAGAAACCAGCACTCCTTGTCATTCTTCTATTCATACCTGGACAATAGAACACAATACGTTTTTTGTAATGGCGAGCTCTCTTCTACAGGCAATGTGAAATGTGGTGTACCCCAGGGATCTGTCCTCGGTCCATTACTTTTCTGTATTTTCATTAACGATCTTCCAAATGTTTCATGTGATCTTTCCGCAGACGACTCTTCCCTTCATTCCAGTTCGGAAGATGTAACTGTCATCCAAAACTCTCTTCAGTCAGGCTTACATGATGTATCTAAATGGTGCAAGTATAATTCTATGTTAATTCATCCCAAGAAAACAAAGTACATGGTTGTAACCTCCCGCCAAAAGCATCAACTAACACACCATTCCCTTAACCTAACTATTGATAGCTACGACATCGAACAAATCCATGAACATCGAGTTCTAGGCGTCATACTTGATGACAAACTCAATTGGCAATCACATATAAATCACATTAGAAATAAACTAGCACGCAACCTATTCCTTCTCAAACGACTTCAACCCTATCTGGACCTAGACGCACGTAAAATGTTTTTTTATGGACACTGTCTCTCGCACATCAACTATGCATCGAATGTATGGTCATATGCTGCTAAAAAAACCACCTTAGAAAACTAGCATCGCTCCACAGAAGAGCGGTCAACCTAATCCTGCCAGATCCGTCTCTGTCAACTTCAGAAAAGTTTCATAATCTTGAAATGTTACCACTTGAAAATCAGTTACAATACAACACAGCGGTCTAATGTATAAAATCCACACTAACTTGACACCCCAATACCTAGAAAATCACCTCACTCCTTCCACATGTAGTTATCGTTCTGATAAATATGTTCTTCCACGCACCCGCATTCAAACAAACAACGTTATAGTAGCTTAAGCCCACATAAGCTTTAGTAGAACTTCATAACCGGCTTTGGGGGGCCACTGGTAACGGGCTCAAGTTGCAGTGCATCTCAGTGCGCGCCGATTTTAATTATTAGGCCCACTTGTATTCCATAGCTAGCTCCGCTTTCCCAGCATCGACTACGTACATCAATCGCATGGTGGTTTGCATTACTGTAATACTGAGACAATGTTATAAAACAATTTGCACAACCCCACGTTTCCCAGATTTGTTTGGAGCGTCACTTTACTTAACCACATGCACTGAATACGGAGTTCTGCTTCCACTTTTTCAGTCTTGCCTTTCTTACTGCAGATTGCGTACTTCATCCTCTATCGTTTGCTATATTTAACACTAATTTTCATCCATTTACATAATTAAACACATGCATTCAATAATAGTAGAAGATAAAGGCAATACGGAAAAACGCAATGAACCAGGACTGTGACAAATGCTCCGCGGCTGTTGTGTGTACTGCACTACATGAGGGGGGGGGGGGGGGGGGGTGCTATTAGATAATGGCCTTTATCATGGCTGTGATTAATTATTCAACAAAGATACAAAGATAATTAGCTGAAAAGGTTCATGAAATACAGCTTAATGTTTGGTAACAAAGGCAAGTGTGAAAATGCGGGGAGAGCTGAGAAATGTAGGGGGGGGGGGGGGGGGTGCACATCTTGACCTTGTAAAGTGCAGCCTTACAACTAAAACACACGTCCTGCCCCATTCTATCGAGTGTAAAAAATAAATATAAAAAACCCAAGCCCTGCCCTTGCCAGGCAGTCGAAAAGGGATTAAAAAAAAACCCACCACAATGTCAGAAGAACTATTGGCTTACACTGGTTTTGACCTTATCTATGTGTGTGTGTTTTTCTCGTCTTCTTCTCAATTTCATGTGTACCCTCCTAAGTCTATGGGTAACCAGCGTGGCTATTACCATAACTAAGAAAGCCTGCATGGGTTGACATGACATTGTTTCCAGCCATTGCCCCTGCTACCGGACACTAGCCAAGAATCTTTTTTCTACAACTGCAATTATTGTTAACCCCCTCCTCTTTTCTCTTTGTTATATCTGTATTTGTGTATGTTGCTAGCAATGTGTGTGTGTGTGTGTGCGTGTGTGTGCGCGCGCGTGTGTGTGTGTGTATGTGTGTGTATGTGTGTGTGTGCGTGCGTGCGTGCGTGTGTGTGTGCGTGTGTGTGTGTGTGTGTGTGTGTGTGTGTGTGTGTGTGTGTGTGTGTGTGTGTGTGTACGTGCGTGCGTGCCAAAGTCAACATTTTATTGAAAGATGGACATTGGATAAGCAAACATACATGCTTTTTTGTGCTTGCGTGCGTGCGTTTGTGTGTGTGTGTGTGTGTGCGCGCGCACACGTGTGTGTGTGTGTGTGTGTGTGTGTGTGTGTGTGTGTGTGTGTGTGTGTGTGTGTGTGTGTGTGTGTGTGTACGCATGCATGTATGTGTTTGTTTGTTTGTGTGTGTGCGTGCGTGCGTGCGCGCGCGCGCGCGTGTGTGTGTGCGTATGTGTGTGCGTGCAACCGCTGCTTATTTACCCCCTCCTTTTCCACCCCAAAGCGTCCCCGCATTTCCTCAACTCTTTCTTTTCATTTTAATTTCATTAAATTCTATTAGAACAGGCAATGGCGAGTGAAGTGGGAGTAAAGAGAATTGTAACCCCGAGGACAGACAACACAACGCAATCGTTTCTGGCGCAACAAGGTGTGATGGCTACGCTCTCTCTTGGCCTGGTTCCCCGCTCTACGCGAACATGGCTCCAGAACTCTTACAATAAGGAGTGGCCACACTGCATACGATTCAACCCAGCTGTAATCCGACTGTGACATTTGCGAGGCATGATTCTCGTGAAAATTGTCATGTCTAAATGAATTGTGATGGAATCCTACTAGCTTTGTTCACTATACTTGTAGTCCCCGGCAAGCTACGCGAATCTGTTGAAATATATGTATTTGCGCATCAGACATTTTGATGTGATACGTCACTCTATTGGCGCGTACATGAGTAAGCCTACACCTGAACGGAAATAGTAGAGTTGTTTTTAGACGGAAATATTTCACGATAATCATGCCTCACAGACATTGCCCGGATCGGATCGGAGTAGGATTTGGTCGTATTCAGTGGGTCGGCCCCTTTAGGCAACTGCAATGAAGGATGCTGCAACTTTAATGTGTGTGTGTGTGTGTGTGTGTGTGTGTGTGTGTGTGTGTGTGTGTGTGTGTGTGTGCTTTTTAGACAATTTCTGAATTAGATGGTAGTATTGTTTTATTGCATCATTCTAAATGTGCATCAAAATGATTTGTTTTTAAAATGTTCACACTTGCTTGTTTTTAGGATGCTACAACTTTGTTAAAGAGGAGCTAACGAAGTTGATTTAGAATAGCGACCATTTTGCTTGTATCAAACAACAGAATTAAAAACAAGTGCAACGCCGAGCGGCCGCAAAGTCCCCTCGCAGCATCGCCGAGCTACTCCGAAATCGGAATGTGTCGAATGTACACATACATAAAAACGCATCAAAACAGCACGTAACTACATAAAAACGCATCAAAACAGCACGTAACTGAATAGTGTTTTATATATAGCCTTGGGGTTCGGACCCGTGATTTGAGCGCGCGCGATCATGCGCACACGCGCGCACAGAAAAATTCATGACAACTGTGTTATAGACCATTCATCAAGAAATGTTGTGAACAAAACTGCATTAAAATACATGCAAAACTTCGCGAGATATTAGCGATTATGTGTTTCGGGGTTTGAACCCCGTAACTGGCGCGACCTTGACCTTAATGTAAAACTAAATACATCAGTGGATAGCGTGCATCTTGGCAAACTAGTATACTAAATGTGATGATGATAGACTGAATAGTTTTTGAGAAAAACGGACGAATAGCCGGACGGACGGAGGCACGCCGGACGGACCAGACAAAAACAATAGCTCCCCGAACCTTCGGCTCGGGGACTAAAAAGGTTGCATCTTGATAACCGGATAACGCCATAGAGGATACTACTAGTGAAGCATGATATTATGGAACAGAAAAAAGCCGAACTTTGGCACAGTATGTCAGTGCTGTGACAAGACTGTGCCGGTGTGACAACCTGGCCCCCAACATCATCCAAAACATTATTCTAGTCGTTTTCCCCCCTTACCCTAGTGAGAGTCTGTCCCTCAGGCGTTCTGTATCGTTAGCGTGTGACTAAAACTGAGGATTAAATCACAGCCTCCCGATGAACCAGGGAAATTGGTTTGAAGGAACGCCACGGGCATTTTTATGGAGATCCGTGATAATCACACCGAGGACTTTCCTCCCCTCTTAAAGTCTCTCATCTCTCTCTCTCTCTCTCTCTCTCTCTCTCTCTCTCTCTCTCTCTCTCTCTCTTTTAAGTCAACGATGGACACGGCGAGCGACCACGCATAGGCCTTGTGCGTGTGCGGGTGGTGTGTCTTTTAAGAGTGCATGCATATGCAATGTTACGCCTGAGGCTTATGAAAATGAGTTCATGATGCATGAATGAGTGCTTGTGTTGGGTAGATATCTTAGCTACCATCACTTTATGATAAGTCGCCACGGGCTGACCTGGTATTGCAGTACCTCCGGGATCGACCCACTGTTTATCGAAGACCACCGCACATGAAGAGCTTGTCCACGAGGACTTCAAACCTTTCCACAGGCACTCGTGTTGTTCTGTACTCCTTGCAACATAACATGCTGCCCAGTAGGTCGTTTCTTAGCAGCATGCAATGCAAACGTTTAGTAACAATCGGCCCAAAGTCTATGAAACATCAATGTTTGTCAAATAGTTTGCAAACGTAGCAACACTTGGTCAGGGGGGGTTGCAAGCGTGTGATAATCACATGACTGTTTTCGATTTTTGAACTCTCGCTAGAACGATAGTTTAGATGGCCAGCCCAGTTAAAGCAACAACAAATCGAAGCATTCTTTCCTAATCGTAAACATAATGTGGATGATTGTGGCCAATGCACACAGAAAATGTTAATTTGAATGTTCTTTCTTATTGTGTTATGTTATTGCTAGATAGCATAATAATGATGGTGTTATATTAATTGTCTGCGCACACATATACATACAGTCGAACCTCAGTATTACGACCACTAGAACTGTCCGTAACCGCGAGGTAGCCGCTACACTCGAGACTTGTTTTTAGTAATAAATAGGAAGAGAACAAGCGCGAAATCGCAATAGTTTGTGGCACGCGGTCTATTTTTACCACTCCAATCATGAGTCACCTCCCCTGCCTTTTCAATAATTTTAATCTGTAAACCAGAATGTTATCTCTGCACCATTTCGTAACTTTTTATATCTTTTGGAAAACATTTAAAACTATGTATCCTACTTATACTCATCGAAAGAAGCACCGCATACTCGTCGTGTCTGTTGTAGTGTCTGTATTACGTATGTTTATTATTTTGTACGCTTTTAAAATACATCATTTTAAAGAGCGGCCTCAATTAATTTTGAAGTGTAGCCTCGATTTGAAGTGCGACAATTTTGGACCGACAGACCGACCGACAGACCGACAAAGTGAGTTATAGGTTTGTGGCTTGAGCCACAAACAAAAAGCCCTGATTAAAACTGTCCGGAATACCGGGGTGTCCACGATACTGAGGTGCCCGTTGTGACAGCGTAAAATGTAACAACGGCGCAAAATGTAACAATTGTTATATTTTGCGCTAGGCGCCCACCTTTTGACGGAATTAGCAAACAAAATGGCAGAGTTTTTCGTCATTACAGATCAAATCGAAGTAAAATCTTCAAGGAGTTGATGAATTTGTCTTCATCATAATATACCAAATCGAAAGATAAAAAAAAAGTCTACATCTAAATTTCCAAATGTTTGTTTGCTTGCTTGTTTGTTTCACTCGTTCTGCCAATATGTCTGTCTCTCATTGTTGCTCGTTCAATATGCATATCTCCTTAATAAACGATTTTCGGAGGGAGAAAAAACAACTAAGGGAGAACACTTCGTGAACATTAGAGTTGCTTACTTCGACTTACTCGGCCAAATACCACAGCAATAATGGCGTCAAAGAGTGAAGCGAAGCGAGTGAACGATTTCCATACATTTTGAATAGAAAGAGGGGTTACAAACTGATCTAACTTGCAAAACGTCGAGCACTCGCAAATAAATAAACATTGAGATTGACCAAGATGGCTTGATAGAGAACAAATGCGAGAAACAAACACAAACCGAATGTGTCCACTCAAGCGCAGCATGTTCGGAGGAGAATTGTTACCATCTGTGTGTGTGTGTGTGGGGGGGGGGGGGGGGGCAATTGCTGTCATACAGTCTTGACATCTGTAGGGTCCCCTTTATCAAAAATGCTTCACAATAACGGGTACCATTATAAATCACATCGAACAGAAAGTTGCCACTTTCAGATTGCTACCATGCATTTCGTGGAAAGGGGTGACTCTACATATGTCAAAAATATACACGATAGCAATTGCCCCCCCCCCCCCCCCCCCTCCCAGACAGTAATCATCCATATTCGGGGAATCTAGAGTAACGTCCCCTGTTTGACCGATTCATTTAGGCAAGATCACTCCATTACACCATAAGATAACTCTCTTTTGGTTTAAACTTCTTTGCTTCTTCCTTATAACGTAACAAAATAATAAATATGAGAATAAAGGGCAGCAACAAGCCTTCGGCTTATACCGTGCCCGTACACATTACACAATTTAAACATTATGAGACGGAACATAAACAGCACATAAACATTTTCCAAACATTTCCAATCAGCATTTGGATGCACCAATATATGAGTTGAGCAAGTTAGGAGTTTCAAAAAGAAGAAAACATTCCGAACAATTCCTATCAAGTGTATCCCCCCACCCGCACACCTCTCTTGTTCTATCAACTCGGTTGGATGTATTTCCCAATTATTGGTGTTGGTTAAAATTACTTCTGCCTTCTTCGTGTTGCGGCTCTTGCATCCTAGAAAACTTGATAAAGAATGAAACGTGTCTGTGTTTG
>CM065681.1:36755020-36757520 GCA_017654935.2 Phymorhynchus buccinoides | reverse complement strand
CTGCTGTTGCCGCCACTACAACTACCAGCAACCAGCTGATACTACTTTTCTATTCTTTTTCTATTTCTTTCTCTTTACGTGTACCTTCCACCTTCAAACAACTTGTTCAATCAAAGAAGGTCATTGACGGTAAGAAAACAGCTAGAATGTACCCCCCAAAAGTCATTTTCAATATTACGCTGATACAGGTATACAAGCATTGTCTTTCAATATGTAATTCAACAATTACATTAATTTTTATATTTCCAGCAACAAATAATTTTTCTCCAGAAAACGTGGGTTATTGTAATGATAATTAAGCTAACACTAGCGCAACGCCGAGCACCAGCAACGCCTAGTAACGGTAACGCCAAGTACGGGTAATGCTGAGCACAGCAAATTTGAAGTGATTCGGTTAAGAAACGGCGGAGTTATAAGGCCCCGTTTCCCGTTGGCGCTGCTCTGACAGTGACGCCCTCTCCCTAGTAACGGTAACGCCTAGTAACGGTAACGCCAAGTACTGGTAACGCTGAGTACAGCAAATTTGAAGCGATTCGGTTAAGAAACGGCGGAGTTATAAGGCCCCGTTTCCCGTTGGCGCTGCTCTGAGAGTGACGCGCTCTCCTGATTCTGTTCAAATTTGCCGCCAGGCTTTGTCCCGGCCACAGCAAGCCTGACAGCAAATTTGAAGCGATTCGGTTAAGAAATGGCGGAGTTATTTGTGAAATGGTGAAGCGGCGTATATCGTGCGCGTTTATAAATCGATTCGCTTCCGGTTTAGAACACAGATAGTCACCATCCCTGGTCATCTACCGTCCCAATAAGAAGGCAATCCGTCCAGAAATACCGGAGATACGGGCGCCGAGAGGCCGTTGGATACGCGTTTCGCGCATTTGCCAAACCCCGCAAATGACACAGCCGCCTTGGTTGCCGTTGCAATCGCCCCGTTAGGGCTCATAGCAAATTTGAAGCGATTCGGTCGAAAAAACGGCGGAGTTTTAAGGCCCGTTTTGTGTTTCACACAGACAGACACACACACACAGACTTGCCTTTTTATTATATGACTAGCCAACGCCAAGTACCAGTAACGCCCAGTACTGGTACTGGTTTTGCTGGGTCAGCGAAATATATAATATGATATTATTACTTTTTGTTTTTTTGGTTTCTTTCTATTTTTTTATTATCTTGTTTTATCTGCTCCGTTCCAAATTTCGAGTCAATGTCGGGTCTCGTGTCGCCGCTGTTTGTGAAAAGGTTAAGCGACCTATATCGCGCGCGTTTCTGCATCGATTCGCTTCCGGTTTGGCACACGGATAGTCACCGTCCCCGGTCATCTACCTGCCAAATTCGAAGGCAATCGGTCAAGAAAGCAATCAGTCCAGAAATGCTGGACATACGGGCGGCGGATACGCGCTTCGCGCATTTGCCAAACCGCGCAAATGACACGGCCGCCTCGGTTGCCGTTGCCATCGCCCCGTTAGGGCTCACAGCAAATTTGAAGCGATTCGGTCGAAAAACGGCGGAGTTATAAGGCCCGTTTTGTGCTTCACACAGACACACACACAGACACAACCGTGCCAAATTATTATATGATGATTGATCCGTCGACTTCCCAACACATTTACAAAAATGTTAATCGTTAGTGTTTCTATTAGGTTTATAAGAAATAGGAAAAACAGCATGTCCCACTTCTGTCTGCCCCCTCCTTCTCTCTCTGTGTCCTCTCTTCTCTCCGTCTGCCATCTCTCTGTCTCTCTCTCTCTCTCGTCTCTCTCTCCTCTTCTCTCTCCTCTCTCTCTCTCTCTTCTCTCTCTCTTCTCTCTTCTCTCTCATCTCTCTCTCTCTCTCTCTCTCTGCTCTCTCTCTCTCTCTCTCTCTTCTCTCCTCTCCCTCTCTCTCTCTCTCTCTCTCTCTCTCTCTCTAATCTCTCTCTCTCTCTCTTCTCTCTCTCTCTCTCTCTCTCTCTCTCTCTCTCTCTCTCTCTCTCTCTCTCTCTCTCTCTCTCTATCAATCTCTCTCTCTCTCTCTCTCTCACTCCTCTCTGTCTGTCTGAATATCGGTCTGTCTTTCTGTCTGTCAGCCTGTCAGTCTGTCTGTCTGTCTGTCTGTCTGTCTCTCTCTCTCTCTCTCTCTCTCTCTCTCTCTCTCTCTCATCTCTCTCTTCTCTCTCTCTCTCTCTCTCTCTCTATTTATATGTCCTAAATATAATGATTTAAAAAGAGAACTAATTCCAGCAAAATATTATAAACATCCTTCATCTTTCAGACTCACATTGATTTTGTGTAATCAAAACCCTAGCATTATTATTAAGACGTCATTATTTATTCACAGAGCTCTTGCCTTGCGAAAAGAATATATACATGCATGATGAATGTTTGTATCTATGTTTTGTTTGCATATAATACGTGTTTTTGGTGTGTCTTTATTCTTTTTTTCGTTGTTGCTCATATATG
This sequence comes from Phymorhynchus buccinoides, assembly GCA_017654935.2. NCBI lineage: Eukaryota > Metazoa > Mollusca > Gastropoda > Neogastropoda > Raphitomidae > Phymorhynchus > Phymorhynchus buccinoides. The sequence continues at coordinate 36,755,088 of CM065681.1, read as the reverse complement.
CAATACTTTTTTGTGTGAACTCCATTGTTATGGGCCAGAGGCCTAACAATTAAAATATTTTTGACTTT
>CM065681.1:36740020-36750020 GCA_017654935.2 Phymorhynchus buccinoides | reverse complement strand
ACAGACAAATTCCCAATAATTATTGCAGATACTTTTGTTTTCTCTTCCCAGTTCAAGATTAATGGACATTTTTGGCTGACAATGGCCGGCGGCGAAAGGGTTAATGCGAAAATGTGAGGGGAAGGGGGGTGACTAAAGTGCAAAATAGCCGATTTGTCATCAAGGGACATATATAGCAAGCAACCAATATGAAATAGTGAGGCTAAGAGAGAGGATATAGTGCAATGAATAAGGGGAAGGAACTTCTCGTAATCAACTCCCTGCACAAGGAGGAGTTAATATGATTAATATTAGCATAATGCAAGATAGTTTTTACTTACATTGGATGGGAAAATTATATACAGAGCCTAACGAAAGTTGGTACTGCATCCCAAAATGGAATTTGAATAAATTAGCTGACAACATGAGAGCGTTCGATATCAATTGTAGATCAAAATTCCTAACGCTTAACAGTCAAATTGTTAACCCCTTTTGGAGGGAAGTGCTTCACACATACCTTGACAATAAAACAATCACCAAAGAAAATGAAATAAATCAACAAAACTTTTACAAACAAATGATATGGAACAACTCTATTGTTAAATATAAAGGACAAGTTCTTTTTTTCAAGGCATGGAGGCGGGCCGGGTTTGAATATGTTAAAGATATCATCAATGAAAACGAAAAGAGACTTATGTCTCTACAGGAGATATTTAATAAAATAGGACAGGGACGAGCAAGCTTAGTATTTGAATACAATGCGTTGATTGACGCAATACCAGAGACCTGGACACGTTGGATGACAGAACCCCTTCTAGAACAGCATTCAACCAATGAAGTGGAAAATAACCTCCTTTTCTCTAAACCGAAATTAATCAGGAAAACACTGAGAGAAAATAGTACTAATGATTTAAAACCATGTGCTCATGGTTTTTGGCTAAGAAATCTTAACTTCGAAATAAACAAAAAGACTTGGTTAATGGCAAAACATGCTACCAATGAAACCCGGTTAAAAGAGCTTCAATGGAAGATGCTGCATAATATTTACCCAACAAATATACTGCTAAGCAAAATGAAACTGGTAGAAAACAATAAATGCTCTATTTGCAGAAATGAAATCGATTATTTAGAACATTTTTTCTTCAACTGCCCACCAGTTAGAGCATTTTGGAAGCAACTTGAAAATTACATTCATGCTCAAATTGAATTCAGGTTGAATCTCACCGTATTTGATGTGTTATTTGGAGTAAGCAGAATTAACATAGAAAATGATATTAAAAATACAGCTAACCATATAATATTAGTTGGGAAAATGTGTATAAGTATTCAAAAGAAAACAAATGCAAATGTACAAATATTCTTAATTTTTGAACAGCAGATACAGAGCAGAATGTTACGCTCAAAATAAGCCTATGTCATGACAGTAGCAATGATAGAGTTGATAACTATTTGATTCATTAAGAATTAATGCTTTTGATATTATATGCACCCACACACACACACACACACACACACACACACACACACACACAGACACACACGCGCGCACACGAATGCGCACACGGACACACGCACACACACACGCGAGCACACACAGGCACGCAAGCACACACACACGTGCGCACACGCACACACAAATGGTATGAGTGTATCAGTACACCAAACACTAAGTCACACAGAAACCCAGACACTTATGTATCAGACAAGAACACTAAGTACTTCCCCCCAAAAAATGTCCATAATAGTTCATCACACAAACAAATGAATGAGAGTAGCGAGGGGAAAAACAAAAAAAGAGAAGAAGAAAAAACAACAACAAAAAACAACAACTCCCTTTTATCAAAGTTATTTATGGCACCTATTCGCCTAGCAAAGTGAAAGTAGTTGCCACAACATTATAGAGACCCAAGTTCATTCTCAAATAACTTTGGTAAAAGGGAGTTAATTACGAGAAGTTCCTTCCCCTTATCCATTTCACTATATCATGCAACCTTGATAGAGATGAATATAAACATGTCTCGTACAATGATGACGCCCCCCTTCAACAGAACACAACAGTCAGAAAGCTTCATAATGTTCTCAGGTCAATTTTTCTTATCAATGCAGCTGCTTTTCATCGTTAATTCTTTCATGCTGTCTTTTTTTCTCCCGCGTCTTGTCTTTCTTTCTATTCATGTTTCATTATTATGGATCGTAAACGTGACCTCATCGACAAAAGGCTAACTATTTTCGGCGTGGGCGAGAGCTGTGGCTTTTGAAAATGTTGGCAAGTCTCTTTGAAAAGCTGAAGGTTTATTAGACGGTGGAAAGGGAAAAATGCAAACTGAGCCCAAGGTGTGGTTTCTTCGTCGTATCAAGTTTGCTGATAGGGACGAGCAGACAATGGATTACAAGATACCCGATGCTGTCTGGAAAGATTTTCTTATTATGTTTAATTTGTTTATCGCAATTATATAATAAACGCATACATACTATTCACATATTCCTTTTTTCATTTAGTACCTACAGGATCTTTGTCACTCTATGTGTTTCAGTTTCTGTCAGTCGCAACCCACCTTCCAAAAGCATACAATGAGACATAAATCTCATGTAAAAGAAAACAAGCGTACGTCCAGCTTAAAGGGACACCCTGACGGATGAGTTGTTGCAAGAAACTCGTCGAGATCACCAAGAAAACAACCTTTACAGAGATCGCAACACTCACTTTGCTCTAGCTTCCTCGAAATCAAACCGTCAAATCGGTGATTCCTCCTTGGCGGACGTGCTGGAAGTCAAATTCTTTCAGTGAAAGAGAAAGCATGTATATTCTCTTTTCCAATGGCCGCCTGAGTTGAGACCAAATCATTTGCACGAAAGTTCCACAATGCAAGCCTTTTTATTTATATTTTTAAAATAATTTTATGCAGCTTACCAAAAGGAGTTTCGCTCACAACAAAGGAAATAGCTCCATTTGTTTTACTGCAAAACAAAGAAAAAGCTCCAACCACAATGAGTGGCCTCCACCCACCCGATCCAAAATGGCTTCTCTCTCCGGCATCTCCATCAAGGAGGAATCGCCGTTTTGACGGTTTCATGTCTAGGAAACCAGAGCAAAGTGAGTGTTCCGATCATTGAAAGGGTTGACTTTCTGGTGATCTCGACGTGCTTCTTGCAAAACCTCACCAGTCAGGATGCCCCTTTAAAGATGCAGCCTTTTGTTGGAATCTATAGCTGCCTATCTCCTCCCCCCCCCCTCCATTTATTCTTCTCCCTCTCTTTCTCTCTCTCCCGCTCTCTCCCTCTCTCTCTCTCTCCCTCCCTCTCTCTCTCTCTCTCTCTCTCTCATAGTGCTTAGTCTTTTCCCTCAATAAAAAAGGTTCGTTCGTTCGTTCGTTCGTTCTCTCTCTCTCTCTCTCATGTACACACACACGCACGTACGACCACTCACACGCACACGCATGCTACACACACACGCATGCTACACACACACACACACACACACACACACACACACACACACACACACACACACACACACACACACACACACACACACACACACCTGACACAAAGGGAAATAGCAACATACGTACATAAGAAGAGATGGTGATGGAGGAAAGAAGATAAAATGGAAAAAGAACGGTTAGTCAGAGACAGAAATAGACACAGAGAGAGAGAGGGGGGGAGAGAGAGAGGGGGGGGGAGAGAGAGAGAGAGAGAGAGAGAGAGAGAGAGAGAGAGAGAGAGAGGAGAGAGAGAGAGAGAGAGAGAGAGAGAGAGAGAGAGAGAGAGAGAGAGAGAGAGAGAGGAGAGAGAGAGAGAGGGGGAGAGAGAGAGAGAGAGAGAGAGAGAGAGAGAGAGAGAGAGAGGGAGAGAGAGAGAGAGAGAGAGAGAGAGAGAGAGAGAGAGAGAGAGAGAGAGAGAGAGAGAGAGAGAGAGAGAGAGAGAGAGAGAGAGAGAGAGAGAGAGAGAGAGAGAGAGAGACAGAGAGACTCTTTGAAGCATCGAGAAGCGGGAGCGGGATGAAGGGGAAAATACGATATAAATAAAACCATAGATCTTTTACATTTGCCTGATCTAAAAGCATTTTCCCGATACCCTGAGAGATTACTTAACGAATGATAAAGAATACATGGGTAGGACGAGAGAGAGAGAGAGAGAGAGAGAGAGAGAGAGAGAGAGAGAGAGAGAGAGAGAGAGAGAGAGAGAGAGAGAGAGAGAGAGAGAGAGAGAGAGAGAGAGAGAGAGACACACACACACACACACACACACACACACACACACACACACACACACACACACACACACACACACACACACACACACACACAGACAGAAAGAGAGAGAGAGCGATAGCAGGTGGTCAAATAGACAATTGTGGAAGGAATTCACGTAAAATAAACATTGAAAGACAAAAACGGACATGGAACATAAAAAGGTGAAAAACACGAAGGCTTGTTTATAACAACCGAAGAGATTACATAGGGCGATGCACAGAGGTTAACAACCTAGGTAAGCTTACAGTGATCCGGCAACGGGTACATCTCTTTGCAGTGATGTGCTCGAGTAAGCGCTATATTCAGCACAAAACCGAAAGGTAACACTGGCATTGGTGACGTAACATAGCAAAACATAATAAACGGGGAATACCATTGCCATAATTACATCATTCGCATCGACAATGTATCAAAATCAGTCTATGCATATAACATTTTGAAGAAAACCTTCATTAATTTCCTTTAAAAACGCAACCAAAACTCCACCAGAACTTTATTCAAACTACGGGCGTGCTTATTTACGCTATTCTTCTTCTGTGTTCCCAGGCCAACAGGCCATGATGAGTAACGTACGTATGTGTCCGTTTTCAGTTTTCACTGGTCTCCCCGCTGCGCACAGCCGACACATTCCGATTCCGGAGGAGCTTAAAGGAGAAAAGTTATTTGGAAGATTTGTTTGGGGGGAAAAGGCAGGAGAATGGGCCAATAAGTCAGAAAGATAGTAGATGACAGTAAGCAAAGAAAAAACACAAGAGTCAAAGATACGTACTTTACCCATTATGGCCATATGGCCTGGGGACGCAGACGAAGAAGAAGAAGGAGTACGGTAAAGAAAAAGGGCGATAAAAGTTATAGCCAACGATATTTTGAGACTAACCAGAGATGTGTAGAGACCTCCTTTCTACATCTCTGGACTAACTGAGGGCAAAGGCAGGGGCAGCAGAAGGGGATAAAAACGTCACAGAAAGGGACACTGCAGAAAGTAACGATTATTCCCTGCACCGCTATTACCTCGCTGTTATGGCAACAGGAGAGGCACCCCCAGCTTCTTTCTTCCCCCTTAGTTGCCACTGTCTCTTTGGTCTTTTCAGGACAGGAGCGCTGACGACAGTCAATAAGCCAGCTAACTAACCAGCTACATGCGTAATCAAGTCAGTGACGGGAAACAGTTGATTACCGGGGGAGACATTATTAGTCCCCGAGCCGAAGGTTCGGGGAGCTATTGTTTTTGTCTGGTCCGTCCGTCCGGTGTCCGCCCGGCGTGCCTCCGTCCGTCCGGCTATTCGTCCGTTTTTCTCAAAAACTATTCAGTCTATCATCATCAAATTTGGCGTACTAGTTTGCCAAGATGCAAGCTATCCACTGATGTATTTAGTTTTACATTAAGGTCAAGGTCGCGCCAGTTACGGGGTTCAAACCCCGAAACACATAATCGCTGATATCTCGCGAAGTTTTGCATGTATTTTAATGCAGTTTTGTTCACAACATTTCTTGATGAATGGTCTATAACACAGTTGTCATGAATTGTTCTGTGCGCGCGTGTGCGCATGATCGCGCGCGCTCAAATCACGGGTCCGAACCCCAAGGCTATATATAAAAAACTATTCAGTTACGTGCTGTTTTGATGCGTTTTTATGTAGTTACGTGCTGTTTTGATGCGTTTTTATGTATGTGTACAGCCGACACATTCCGATTTCGGAGTACCTCGGCGATGTTGCGAGGGGACTTTGCAGCCGCTCGGAGTTGCATTGTTCTTTTTGTTTTAGCCTGCACAGCGCTATAAGTATGAGAGAAACTGATGGGGCTTTGTGTGGAGTTTATGGCGGTCGTATCATGCGTGTGTGTGGAACGATAATATTACATGTTCCCATACAGTAAACCTTTAGGGGTGTAATAACTGGCTTAATGCACTTGGTGGTGGTGGTGTTGTTGTTTCTTGTTGTTGTTGTTGTTGTTGTTGTTGTTGTTGTTGTTGTTTCTTCTTCTTCTTCTTCTGTTTTTTTTCTTTCTTCTTATTCTGCTTCTGCTTCTTCTTCTTCTTGCACTTCTTCTAAACACACTTACACGTCCTGATCATTCCAAGCTAACAGTTGTTTTAAAAGTGCACGCATGTGTTTGAGAACGAGTTGGTTTCCTTACTAAAGCAGGGATTTTTTGGGGGAAAATATTTAGAATGTTACCCTTTAGGTAGAATACTATTGCATTTGCAAGATTTGTTGTTTCTTCTTCTTCTTCTCATTCTTCTTCTTCCCCTTTTTGTCCAATTTGCCTGAACTTTTCAGGAATGTTGCGGGGCTATAAGGATTGCCAAATTGGCAATATGAAATGATTTCTCCGCGAATGTGGCCGAACAATCGGCACAATTTTAATCTTCAATAACTCAGAAACGGCCTAAAGAATTTCGTTCATATTTTCCGAATTTGTTCAAAAGTAGATGTGCCACTGTTCCGTTATATATTTAAGCCGGACGTAAAAACCGGAAGTGCCCCAGCTGTAGCCAGGCAGCTATCATTGGTTCAAGGAATATCCAAAACCGGAAGTGACGTCACAAAACTAGCTATTGGATGTTGCAGCCTTTACTCTGGCCCAGGTCTGAAAGGAGTTTGTTGACGATATCTTAGATAGTTTATACGTTATTCGAATTTATGTTTATTGGGTTGTTTCACCTTCACTGATTTCCATTAATGGATGTTTTTTTTACTTTTTTATCCGATTTCTCTGACATTTGCTAAACAATAACAGGACACTACTCTTAAGCACAATGTCCAATATTAAACCGATTGGCCAAAATGAGGCCGAAATATGGCCCAACATGGCAACATTTCAATCTTGAATAACTCAAAAGCGGCTGCACAGAATAGATTCATATTTTCAGAATATATTCAGGAGTAACGTTGCAACACTTCCGTTTCGAACCCGAACAGTAAGTACTAACCGGAAGTGGGGATGGAAATGGACACATTTGGCCAAATGTTAATCTTAAATAACTCGAAAACGGCTGCACGAAATGCATTCTTATTTTTCAATTTTGTGATTATTAAAGAGTAATGATGCAACACTTCCGGTATAAATCAGAGCCGGAAGTGGGGATGGAAAGGTTGGTGGAGGGGAGAATCTTGCCCTGCCAATCTGTAAACATGAGAAAGAAAGCCAATCCAATTGGTGCATGTTCGAACTAGGACTCACACTTCAAAAAACGTAAGAAAATACACACATTCTCAAACTAATATTAGCAGCACACGTTTTCGTTACTTTACAGGAGCATGGCTAATGTTTGTTAGATTTTATAGTTTAGCTGTAGAAAGCAAGCCACCCTGAAACAAATGAAAGTCACCAACGAGAAAGGGCGTAAAAGGGCCGCGATGCCCACTTCTAGCCCTAATTACTACTACTACTACTACTCCCCCCGTGGGGATACCAGGGGAGTCTTTCATACAAATAGTTCTCCCACCTTCTGGAAGTTCTGTGCTTGTAACTTCCTCTAATCTGTCACTCTCTTTGACTCTGCCTTTTCCCTTTGCTCACTGTCATCTGCTATCTTTCTATCTTACTGGTCCATTCCCCTGCCTTTTTTCTATAAATTCTTAAACAAATATCTCTTGAGCCGAAGTCGGACATGCTGGGCCTAAGTATTTCCTAGTTAGGCGCATAACGGTAGCATGACGCATCTACGCTCATATGACAGGAAACTGTCTGAGCGAACGAAGAAGAAGACTACTACTACTACTACTACTACTACTACTACTACTACTACTACTACTACTACTACTACTACTACTACACTGCTACTACTACTACTACTACTACCACCACCACCACCACCACCACCACTACTACTGCTGCTGCTGCTGCTGCTACTACTACTACATATGGCAGGAAACTGTCTGAGCGAACGAAGAAGACGACTACTACTACTACTACTACTACTACTACTACTACTACTACTACTACTACTACTACTACTACTACTACTACGACTACTACTACTACTACTAAACACTTCATCAAATACGGACTTTGATAAATTTATTGTGATCAAAGATAGAAGCAACAGGTTGGAAGTTACATCTACATAAATCGATCGAAGTCACCGTGCGCACACAGTACCGGTCCGTGTCTGTTTATTTGGTCCCCTCGTGCACAAACGCAAGCGAAGATGGGAAGAACTCTAGGATGACTTCCAAACCGTACACGGTAAGGATCGAGTTATCTCCCTGGTACAAATGTTCACTTTCTTAGTGCTTTTTTGTGCGCCTGTTAGTTTGTCCACCAGGGCCTGTATTCACGTTGAGATAGCATGAGACTTAGCATGATGCTAACTTAGAAGCTCTTCCAATGTCCTATAGGATTTAATAGGACTTTTGGAAGAGCTTCTAAGTTAGCATGATGCTAAGTCTCATGCTATCTCAACGTGAATACAGGCCCAGACCACACTAATAGTAGCCAGGCGCGCACTTTCTGCTTTCTGTGTCCACTGTCATAGCCAAACGTTGGGATCTTCCTGATGATTAGACACGATTAGTAGTACCTGGGTGCGGTTAGTTCTGCATTTGCTGAGTTCCAATCGATCACTGACCCTCCTTGGCTATTGTTTTGGTACTCCCATTTTCTTAAAGTGCGGAGAACGTTGCTCCATCTTCTTCTTTGATCGCTCAGACAGTTTCCTGTCAATAATGAGGGCAGATGCGTCGTGCTGCCGTTTTGCGCCGAACTAGGAAATAGTTGGGCCCAGCAAGACCGACTTCGGCTGGAGGAAATGTGTTTGAAAGTGCTTCGTGAAAAAAGGCAGGAGAATGGACCGGTAAGGCAGAAAGATAGTAGATGACAGCAAGCAAAGGGAAAAAGCAGAGTCAAAGAGAGTGACAGACTAGAGGAAGATACAAGCACAGAACTTCCAAAAGGTGTGGGAACTATTTATACAAAAGACCCCCCGGTATCCCCACGGGGGGAACGTTGCTCCTGGAACGAAGCCTCGAACGAAGGAGAGGAGAGAGAGAGAGAGAGAGAGAGAGAGAGAGAGAGAGAGAGAGAGAGAGAGAGAGAGAGAGAGAGAGAGAGAGAGAGAGAGAGAGAGAGAGAGAGAGACGCTTCAAAAACGCTTCAAAATGTTTTAATTGACATTGGCATAATAATACACCCTAATGTCACAGGGCCTCTTTTTCCCCCGCAGCGTATGCATTATATCATAACAAACAATAAGAATACAAACAAATAAATCAACTAAAGTGAAACTCATAACCATTATAGAAAACACAATCGCAATACATGCCTACCAACTTATCCTGGTCAGTAATGTTTTTTCGAACTACTCAAATAATAATGGTAGTAATCAAATAATGTATAAAGGTACAAAAACTAAAAGAATAGCAACAAATCATCAAGCCAAATGATATTTATAATTATTCCTAACCATTCAGCTGGAGAAGTTTTCTTTTTCGTAATGTAAAAGCTTCTGCTACATATTTTGCAAATAACAATATTAATTCATCATCTTCCGAAGATAATAAATAGCATATGCTCTTCTGCCTCACCACATCCAAAGTAAACAGTTGGAATTTAGCTCTAATTCCATTATATGCTGTACATTGAAATACAAAATGTTCTTCATTTTCTTTCACACCATCTGTACATAAAACACATTATCTACTGCATTTTGTCGTTCAACCCATCTTTTATTATTTCTAAAACCCACTGACCTATTTCTAAATCTAGCTAGCAAGCCCCTATGCCACTTATTATGAACCATCAACAGGAATGTTTCTGGT
>CM065681.1:36720020-36727520 GCA_017654935.2 Phymorhynchus buccinoides | reverse complement strand
TTTACGAACCTTCTTAGCAGACTGGAATTCCGTGGTATCAATACCCTGAATGACGGATGATCAAGAGTTTAATGTTCTAAAGCTACTTGCGCCTTGAGTTGACGGTGACCTCTGTATCACCAGTCGAATACTCAAGTAGATTCTTCCTTCTCTTCTTCTTCTTCTTCTTCTTCTTCTTCTTCTTCTTCTTCTTCTTCTTCTTCTTCTTCTTCTCTCTTCTTCTTCTTCTTCTTCTTCTTCTTCTTCTTCTTCTTCTTCTTCTTCTTCTTCTTCTTCTTCTTCTTCTTCTTCTTCTTCTTCTTCTTCTTCTTCTTCTTCTTCCTTCTTCTTCTTCTTCTTCTTCTTCTTCTTCTTCTTCTTCTTCTTCTTCTTCTTCTTCTTCTTCTTCTTTTTCTCCTCCTCCTCCTCCTCCTCCTCCTTCTTCTCTGTCTCTTCCTCCTCTTTCTCCTTCTCCTCCCTCTTCTTTTTCTTCCTCTTCGAGATCTTCTTCCGGCGGAGTTTACACTACATCAATGCTTTACAGTGATCAAAAGGGAAGATAACGTGCTGCAATTGTTGGATCCAAACCGGCTCCACTCGATATTACAATGACGACATACTTGCAGTGCTGTAACTTCTCAAGTGGGTTGGCTCTAGGCATTTCGAAATATTATTTCCGGTTTGCAAAAGTACGGGCAACAACAAAATGACTTCCGGTTTTAATATGTTATGTTGTTTGTGTTTGTATCCCAATATAAGAAACTGCTCCCTTTTAATTATAGTATAATGGACATTGTTTTGTTTGTTTTTATGTTGTTGAAATATATGGCCATTTAAGGCTGCTATGACAAAAGAATCAGTGGACATAATTCCGATGGACGCTTCTCACCCTCGAATAGATCAGCTAACAATTGAAAAAGACAAAATAAATCGACACACAGACATTTGGCGCGTGCAACATAATCAAGAGTAACGCAATGATGGTAATTGCATGGAGAGATAGATAGTTACAATATCAGAGCCCTAAGAAATCAGTCACATCACCGACACGCCCCTCAGCTATAGTGATTTAAGGGAAACGAGGGTGAGAGATCTGTGTAACACTCGTAATTTCAACTACCGCTTCTACCGTAATCATTGGATCACAGGGAAACGAATGGTTACCATTCTTGTGCCTGACAGCTAGGTAGTTATTTCGGCTCTACCCAGATAGGGGTATCAGTTGTGTGATCGATGATGGCAATTGTGAAGCGCTTTCATCGACTGGTTTATAAGAGTGGTTGCCATGTCAAGCGATGCTAAGAATGATGCCACTGTCGCAATTGTCCCAACAACTAGTGCTACGATAAATAATGTATAATTACTACCGATGCTACTTCTACTAACACCACCGCTACCACCAGTACTACCACTATTGCTACTACTACTACTACTACTACTACTACTACTACTACTACTACTACTACTACTGCAAACTCTGCTGTTGATACTATTACCAGTATTACTACTATTTCTTCTTCTTCTTCTTCTACTACTCCTACTCCTCCTCCTCCTCCTCCTCCTACTACTACTACTACTACTACTACTACTACTACTACTACTACTACTACTACTACTACTACTACTACTAATAATAATAATAATAATAATAATACAGCTGCTGCTGCTGCTGCTACTGCTGCTGCTGCTGCTGCTGCTACTACTACTACTACTACTACTACTACTACTACTACTACTACTACTACTACTAATAATAATAATAATAATAATACAGCTGCTGCTGCTGCTGCTGCTGCTGCTGCTGCTACTACTACTGCTGCTGCTGCTGCTGCTGCTACTGCTACTACTACTACTACTACTACTACTACTACTACTACTACTGTTGTTGGTGCTACGATTACCACATTACTACAACACGCACACAATCCAATGACCAAAGTCGGTCTAATTTGAAAGTAAGTAGGATATGTTTAAATTGTATTAGGAATACACCCAGCATTACACAAATCTAAAAGACTTACTGAGCAACAGAAAAGTAGGGGGCGAGGGTGCAGAAGAAAGCAGGCGTTCCATCTGCGAAAGTGAGATATTGTTAATCGCCCCGACTAACAGCTTTATTGATGTTGCCTCCTCCGACGCATCACACCCAAAACACACCATCATTATGGTTAGAAAAAAATATATACGAGAAAGGCAGACACTCATGAGCTCCTTTAACCTTAATTCTCTAATATTCTGATCAATGCCTACGTGAAGGACAGGATTTGCTGTTCTCTACATGATAACATTTTCGATGTCGCGTCGCATCGATCGTCTCGATCATCACAATAAAACAGTGTGCTGAAGAGAGGAAATGGTGGAAAAACATACGAAAAATGGATGATAGCATTTTCGATGTCGCGTCGTATCGATCATCATAATAAAACAGTGTGCTGAAGAGAGGACATGGTGGGAAAACACACGAAAAATGGCAACTGTTTTTTTAATTCGTGAACAGTTTGTTGATAGTTTTTTTTAATGGATAACATTGTGGAACCGACAGCTCTTCGATAGAATGTCCTTTTAACATACTAACCTTGTTCTTGTATTTATAAGCATGTGAAAGTATCCTTAGGCGTCGGTTCAGGAAAACTAGAAATCCCTTTTAACTTGGTCCGGTGGGGACCATTTATAGTTTTAACATAACTAACATCTTTGATCGTGTGGCATCGGTCTTTTAGTCCAATGTAACTTAAAATTGTTGCATCTCCATTTTTTAAAAATAAAAAGGAATTGTGTTTAAAACACAAATGTAAATATTTTTTACATAGGCCTTTTTTTGAAGTTTTAAAATCTTGTTCTTAAAAAAATAGTGGTCCTGAAATTTTAATCCCAGTTCATTCCCCTAAGCTTAACTTAGGAAAATTCTTTTAAAATAAAGTATTTTATCTCAATAAACATCTTTTAAAATCGCAGGCTATGCCAGACATGGTGAAATTCAACTAACTATACAAGCTAAACACTTTAAAAACTAAAGTACTAAATAAAAACCTCTCCTTTTCCTTCTCTCAACTGTATTTAAATACAAAATTTAACTTTATCTAAAAGAAATGTCCCACATGGTAATTTCCGAGAGGACGTAAAACAAACTTTTCTTCCTTAGGCGTACGGATGTATCCAAAGACTGATTACCTGAAAACATTACATACGTTTGATATAGTAGGTGAACTGTCAAACTTGTGGTTATGAGATGCAAACCATCGTGCATGAAGATTTTTTTTTTTTTAAATCACAAATGGACCAATGGAAATTAAAATCATCTTTAAATAAACCACGGACAAATAGTGGTGTGGTGTTTTTTTTGTTATACAAAAACTGTTATTCTGCCATTGTCATTGTTATCGGTCCAACATTGTGCAGTTTTCAACCATAACGTTTTGTCCACACAGGCAGAGAGAAACAACACTGAGACAAAGCACACAACCATGCTCTTGTTATTCATAATTATTCAAACGTAAATACAAATGGGGGGAGAAGACGGGGGGAGGGACAGAAAGAGAAAACAACAACCGGTGACAGTTCTGAAAAGAAAAGAAGAATAGAATTGACGTAATGACAGCCACAAATACAACTCAGCGATTAAATTAACACAACAGACGACGAACATGGCTAATTAATTATGTAAGAGCGGAATGTGATTAAAATTGGAAAACAAACATTTGATGGCTTTGAACTAATATGTGTATGTGCGCGCGCGTGCGTGGTATGCACGAGTTTTAGCGCACTCGTACGCGTGTTTGTGCGTGCTTAGCGAGCTTGAGTAAAATGTAAGAGAAGTGCACCACCTCTCTATCTCTCTCTCTCTCGCTCTCTTTTCTCTGAGAGGGGGGAGAGAGAGAGAGAGATGTGACGATGTAATGGGTTAAAAGGCTAAGTCCCTAGGGAAGACTTTAGATAATTTGCCTTTAGCCCACTTCTCTAGGGTATGGGAGATGAGCAACTTTCCCGGCCCCTTTTCATCTAATAAATTTATATTTGTGCCCGGGTTCTGGCTCGTCAGATGGTTGTAAGAAATACAAGTGGTTGAATTGCTCTAAATGGCAGACAGAGAGAAGTAGGGTTTTACATGAAATTACAAGACTCCCACTCTCATCAGTCTGACCAAAGGGTTCAGGATTATTTGACACTTGTATTTTATTTACTCCCAAAATCTGCATAAGATTATGCAACAATAATAATAAAGCAGCTCAATGGCGCCAAAACAAAATATGGATAAAAAACAATGAAATCCGAAAGGATTCACAAGACTTTTGTCTTTCTATAAGGTTCGCCCCATGCCGGAAGGGTTACTAATTATCTTCGGTGTCCGTAGGAAAGTTCAAATGATTGGCGCAGTCAGGTGGACTTAGCTGTTTCAAGTTCTGGGCTTGCTCGTCAGGTGAGAGTAGCTCCCAGTCGTTCCTGATTACGGCTTCGCGGGATGGCACGGTTCAGGCGTGGTCTCCTCGCGGATTCTGGGTGCGGGTCGTCTTGGCGGCGATCCCGTCTTGGTGCTTGGTGGAGTCCGGGATGATCTTCCGGCCCACGATGCCCTGCTGATAATCACAGGAGAAGGTGGATGTAGATCTCTATGGCTTAGAGACAAGGGGCTTCAGTCGGCAGGGAATTAGTGAATCCCAACCGGCTTGAAGGCTTCCCTTGTACAATAGCACTACATGTAGTTAATAAATAAACTGAATTTCAGTTAACAAACTGAGATCAGTAAAACATAAAAGGTGATCAATCCATCATCACTCTCCATCCAACACCTGGAAAGGAATGGTATCATAAAGTGCAAGATTGCGGCCCATAGGTTTCCTACTAAAAATAGTGCAAGATTGCGGCCCATAGGTTTCCTACTAAAAATAGACAAAAGGGTTAGTAGGCATAAACTCCGGTTCTGGTACCAAAAGTGTTCAAGTCAAAAACACACACACACAAATAATCAGTGCACATAAATAGAATAGAATGTTTACCACTTCTTTTCTATAACATATCTATCTACTCCTTATTCATCATTGAACATAGGATCTAGATCAAAACTAGAGTCAAACAAACAACCAGTCTCAATCACCAGTCATCAATAAGACTTACTAGGTGGGCTATTCTGGCTGGGAGAGGTGTTGCTCTAGTCAGTTTCAGCGTCTTGTGTGAAAAACTTTTTCTCACTACGCCAATTATAGCCTTCACTTTCAAACAATGAAAGCCTGCTATTGGTGTATTACAGTCCACACGTCACAAGATGCTGTTCTAAATGTACCGAACAATCACGCGCCTATTACATCCTTATCACGTGCCGACATTCAAAATCCTTCTCGTGCTCGGAACGGCAAAACCATCTTCAAAGGGAGATAACCGTGGTTGTCACTTTCTTGTGATGGGTAGATAGATCTTGCTTCAAAGAGATAATTGCCTTATTCGGCGTTCTTTAGATGGTGGGTGGCAATTAACGTGGCGGCCAGACAGAGAAATGAAAAGGAGAGGGGGGAGGGGAGAAGGGGGGGGGGGGTGTAGATAAGAAATAAAGAAAGCGTGTCGCGCGGGACACTTACGTCACAAGAGAGAGAGAGAGAGAGAGAGAGAGAGAGAGAGAGAGAGAGAGAGAGAGAGAGAGAGAGAGAGAGAGAGAGAGAGAGAGAGAGAGAGAGAGAGAGAGAGAGAGAGAGAGAGAGAGAGAGATTTCGTCTACACTCACACACCAGCTTTTTGTTCCTTCTAAACAACTAAACTGGAGCCAAAACGTTAAGCAACCTTTTGCAAAACAAGATAAAATATTTATCTAAGTGATTGGCATAGATATTGTAAATCAATACAAATTTACCGACCTGTTTGCATACTTTCACTTTGTTTACTTGCAAATAACGTTGTGGGTAACGCCCACACCAATGTAAGGGTACTCTTGTAAAAAGTCAAGTTTGATGCACATGTTCAAGGCTGCTCCCTCATCACATCAGACATATTAAGACTAGGAACAACTGATACAATGGTAGCAGAGAGCGTGTTGTGCCCAGGCAAGGCATTTATGGTCAGTTATCACTGTTTCGTTTGGAACGACAACGTGAGAAAGCCAGTCAATGATACTGCGTGAAACAGCTTCTTGCAAGTGCTCAATAGTCCGTTACACTTGCCAGAGCTAACATAGAGCTGACATTCAAAAACGTGAGCATTGTTGTCTGTAAAGATTAGCCAACATGATCTACAAGTCTCAAAGTGACATAACTTTTAAAGAACAAGTGGAAGAGAGCCATTCTGGTCAACTAAACCACCCCAAACAATGTGGTTTAGCTCACACATGCTGTACAAGAAGGATGGAACAATTTGGAACAATAAAAGTATATTTGCGGCATGCACAATGACACCAAAAGGCGATTTAGCAATAGGTAGGTTATGTTCATTACTGACAGCAGATCACACAGCTTAAGCGACAAAATATATGCAAAACCGAAAGAGACACGATTGTTTTATTTATTCCCAGTGAAAACAGTTGCAAACACATCTGTATTTTGTTCTCTGTGGGCGTTCAAACTCAATCTTTTTCAGAAGAAGCGAAATGGTGAAAGCCAGTCACCATCTTTGAAGAACGAAATTGGTTACTTGGATTTGATATTGTGGGTCAATTTTACATTCAGGACATAACCAAGACTCTCTGAATAGAACTGAGAATTATTTGAAATGATTCCTTGAGTTCACGTTCGTTTTACGAGTTATCAAACTTTATGTTGTGGATTTCAAAGAGGGGTTGCTTAGCTTTTTGGCACGTGTTTAGTATTCATTGTTTCATAAAACCATTGTCAGTGTTGCAGCTTCCCTACAAAAGAGACCGACAGTCTCACCTGTTTGTGGCTTGCTCCGTGGAAGGCGATTCCTCCATCCTATGGTATCGATGGCACAGCATCACAGCCACACATGTGCACACTGAGTGATATCTTCCACTACATTGTCATTGTTCATTACCATCAATTATCAGGCTCTTTGATTTGAAACTCACAAGGGAAACAAGAAAGACAGAGAGCCCCCAACATGTTGAAGTCGACACACCTGGACTGAGCCGAAGAGACAAAGAACCAGCTGGTAAGGTATAAAAAAACCAAATCAGAACGGAGTCTGAAGGAAGTCTTGGGGCAACGGACCTAGATAAATACGTTATAATAACAAATAGAAACAAATTGACGATATTGATGCACTGAAAACGTTACTTCAGCCGCGATTCTTCAGTAATACAAAATTACATTTATCACATTTGATAGTTGAAAGAACCAATGTTCACAAACTACACAGGGTATTGTTCTCTCCGAAGTGTATCTTAAAAGGATAAATCGGGGGGGGGGGGGGGTTTCACAAGCTTTGGAAACAAACTGCTATGTACCGCGTAAACTCTCTCGACTCTAGCTGATCAAGTGGCATTGTACAAGAAGAATGTGTTGAGCGCGGCATTTGAGCTCTACATTTACAACAGCATGATACAAAGCCAACTATCTGAGCTGTACGTTTTTCAAATGGCGT
>CM065681.1:36707520-36710020 GCA_017654935.2 Phymorhynchus buccinoides | reverse complement strand
AGAGAGAGAGAGAGAGAGAGAGAGAGAGAGAGAGAGAGAGAGAGAGAGAGAGAGAGAGAGAGAGAGAGAGAGAGAGAGAGAGAGAGAGAGAGAGAGAGAGAGAGAGAGAGACTTGACACACTTGAGACTGTTTGAATTGCCATTGACAATGACACTGTTTGAATTGCCATTGACAATACAATCTTCATGGAAAGGGGACACGTGATTTGAAATTAACTAATAATCAAAGCAAGTGGAAAAAAGTATAATTATAAGAATATAACAAACAAAAGGGATCATCGTATTGACTGGAGAGATAGATAGATAGATAGACACAGAGAGAGAGAGAGAGAGAGAGAGAGAGAGAGAGAGAGAGAGAGAGAGAGAGAGAGAGAGAGAGAGAGAGAGAGAGAGAGAGAGAGAGAGAGAGAGAGAGAGTGGGGTGTGAGGGTAGGAGTCATTACACACATATCTGACATACACAGCACATTATAATAGTATGCCTCACACACACACAAAACTCACGCACGCACGCGCGCATGTACACATACAAACACGTACGCACGCGCTCTCACACGCACACACAGTCACACACACACAGAGTCACACACACACAGAGTCACACACACACACACACACACACACACACACACACACACACACACACACACACACACACACACACACACACACACACACACACGCACACACACATGTCTATTTCTAATAAATATACTACGTCAAAATAATTTTTCTTCTTAACTAAGTAATTAGCATGGTTATGGCAAGGACAGTGACGCTTGGAGGACAATTGATACCGGTATTGTTATTCGCACATGTCCGGCGGCCTTCCGATATATTGCACATACATTTTGGGCTTCTCTCTGCATTGATACGTACAGTGTGTCCGTCCATTTACTGGTTTATTTGTGTTTATTTGTGTGGGGTGCAACAAGCATGTAAATGCCAAGGGAAATTTTGGAATCCGGGAACATTCAGAATCTTCCAGGGAGTTTAGAAAATTCCGAATATTACAAGCAAGTAGTTGCATGCTGTAGAAATCGAAATGATTCATCGGAGAGAGAGAGAGAGAGAGAGAGAGTGGGGGAGGCGAGGAAGAGTGAGGCGGTATGCACATCAGATGCATGCACATAAGCGGAGAGGCAAAGATATTTTTCGCGATCTCACACATCCCGTGTTGGCCCATAACAATGCAGTACGTCTCCAGAACAGGACTTGAGCTTTTAATATAAAAATAAATAAAACCTACAAGATTCGAAAAGATATAATCAGATAAATGTAAAACAAAACGTCTGATAAATAAAAACACCACAACATTTCGGGGTTTTTTCCTTCATTTTTTTCTCTCCAAGGAACATAACATAATTCAACAAAGAATGAGTTTGAGACATAGATCATAAGATAGCAACACGCCAATAAACAATAATGCACACATTTATCTATTCCTCCACATATTAATAAAATATTGCTTTTGAGGTTTAAAATATTGGTTCCTGAGAACCGCTTTTGAGGTTGAATGGGAGCAACTGCAGATTCCTAGCTTTATAGAGCTCTCTATCTCCCTATTCCTGGGTTTCCAGAGAGAGTAAAACTGTATAAAGGGGTGTTATGTTATTGTGAATATGCGGCATGTTTTCAGCAGCCTGCTTCTCCTTCATAAACAATACTTGCCCCAGTTCTTCTTCTTCGATCGCTCAGACAGTTTCCTGTCAAATATGAGCGCAGATGCGTCACGCTGCCGTTATGCGCCTAAGTAAGAAATAACTAGGCCCAGCATATCCGACTTCGGCTGGAGGAATCTTTTTGAAAGTGTTTCTTGGGGGGAAAAAGGCAGGAGAATGGTCCAGACAGGCAGAAAGATAGTAGATGACAGTAAGCAAAGGGAAAAGGCAGAGTCAAAGAGAGTGACATATTACAGGAAGTTACAAGCACAGAACTTCCAGAAGATGGGGGAACTATTTTTACAAAAGACCCCTCGGTATCCCCACGGGGGGCTTGACCCAGTAAGAAAAGGGAAAAAACCCTCATTGCAATTATAGAATAGAACATTAATAACAGTTGCATGATGTTGCATGGTATCACGAGCAAAAGAGGCCCGTAGGAATCAACGGGATAAACTTTCTCAGCAGCTAAAGAGGTTCTGAGGAATGAACAGTAGTTGAAACTTCTCGGAATACAGAAACCAAAGAGTTAACAAAGGAATAATCAGAAACAGACATCTCCACGTATATCAAATTATTAATGAAAGAATAACATCAGTACACGAACATTTAAGGCAGAGGACATATAGGTTTGGAACAGAGAAAAGCATTTTATATTCCCAAAGGTTTCCCCCCAGAAAAGAAACAAAGAAACATTTTTGTTATTATTAACTATCAATACATTAATGACAGATATAACCGCCACTTCTCAGAAAACGCTTGGTATTCCATATTGTTATATTATGCAATACAACACTACAACGCACAGCTACAATGCACTACAACATTTCTTATATTAT
>CM065681.1:36695020-36700020 GCA_017654935.2 Phymorhynchus buccinoides | reverse complement strand
GAGCGCGCGCGCACGAAAGCAAACAACAAACTAATCAGGGGGGCCGTTTCACAAGGGCTAACGTTACGTACCGTGAGCGCAAATCGGCAAAAACGGCACTAAGAAACACCTCTTTCGCCGACGTTTGCAAAAAACGTTTTGTGGCTGTGATCGAGGTAGCAAGCCACAAACTATTTGAAGGATCATGGGAAATATTAATACTTCCGGCTTTTTTTTAATATCTCGCGTGACGAGAATTGAACTTTAAAAATGGAAGACCAAAACAAGCAGCTTGCCACAGCAAATATTCTTTAGTCTATCGTGAAAAAATACGGGATCATTTTAGCAAATTAAACAAACGCAAGTGTTTTGGAGTGCTCTTTCTTAATTTTCATCATGTTAGATGGCATAGTATAGTGCGAATTTAATATTCTGCATAAAAACAGACGTGGGTGAAATCGAAAACATTGTACAAACTGACAGAGAGGTATGATTTATCTCCCTTATGATTGCAACCCTTTTCTCTCTCCCCCAAATGAAGAGTAAACTTAAAGAGTTATCTGACCTTAGCAAACATTTAGGGTGTTTCTTAGGCCCCGTTTGGCGTAAGCGTTATTCGCGCGGCGACCGTTATCTAGGGAAACTAGACCCAGTACGGCGGAACAGAGGAATAGTGAAACATTGCCATTCTTCCCTGTTGCGCGTTTCCATGCTTTTATTGAATGGAGAAAAAAAAACCATTCAAAGATCACTGTGTTGGAACGAAGTGCCCTCTTGATCACATGAAACGGACGATTTCACGTATTGAGCGAGCGGTAGCACATTCGCATCATTATAGACTGCTGCAACAATACCACTCTCTCCTCCTGATGTCACTGAATGGGGAGAACAATGCAAACGGGGACAGGCTGCAGACAGCCAGGCAATTAGCATGTGAAGGGCTGACCACCTCCTACTCACTGTCATCCCTGGTCCCCCCCCCCCCCTTTCTGCATCCTTCCTCCAATCAACGAGCTGTCCCCCACACCGCTGATTAGCTGATGGAAGCAGGGAATCAACGCAAATTGTGCAGCTGCTGTTTCTTTAAGCTGTCAATTATTTATTGTTAAAAAGGCCGTTTCTTGTTCTGAATGCTTTTTTTTCTTGGAAACAGAAAGACTTCCCCCCAAAAAAAAAGCTTCCTGCCTTTTCTGCTCTTTACAAACTCTGTGTAAACGGGGTTCAGGTACAAATATTACAAAAAAATTAATGGGTTGAGTATTTCTGTAAAAAGCTTCACGTGTCATTACGTAATTATTGTCATTGTAACTTCGCCTCACTGGAACTTCACCAACTCTCTGCTTTTGTCCCCTGTGCCTTTTAGTCGTTGGTGTCGTAAGCAGTATTGACAGGATTTGTGTGTCTTTTTGTTTTCTGTCTTTCATTGCCCAAACATATCACCCCACCAGCATGTTACATGGTAACTGTAGTGGGACAAATGACAAGAGTACGAGTAAGCTCAATGTTCATTATCGAGGATGACACGTTTGGTGCTTGTGAAGGCGCATGATGACTTAAGGAAATCACTGTTATAAAAAAACAAGCGCGAAATCGCAATAGTTTGTGGCACGCGGTCTATTTTTACCACTCCAATCATGAGTTACCTCCCCTGGCTTTTCAATAATTTTAATCTGTAAACCAGAATGTTATCTCTGCACCATTTCGTAACTTTTTAAATCTTTTAGAAAACATTTAAAACTATGTATCCTACTTATTCTCATCAAAAGAAGCACCGCATACTCGTCGTGTCTGTTGTAGTGTCTGTATTACGTATGTTTATTATTTTGTACGCTTTTAAAATACATCATTTTAAAGAGCGGCCAGAAGTGTAGCCTCGATTTGAAGTGCGACCATTTTGTCAAAATGTGCGACAATTTTGGACCGACAGACCGACAGACCGACCGACCGACAAAGTGAGTTATAGTTTGAGCCACAAACAAAAACCCGGGTACATACCGATTCGCCATTTCCCATCTCGCCACATGGCCGGGAAGGCCCTTTTTTGGTGATTAGAAAAGAGTGCTGTCAAGTAGTGCCGTTCAGTAAAACGTCACACGGATACTGACGTACGCGCGTTCACTCAAACACACAGACAAGGGCGAAATAGTCCCCCCCCCCCCCACCCTCTCCCCCGAGAGAGAGAGAGAGAGAGAGAGAGAGAGAGAGAGAGAGAGAGAGAGAGAGAGCACAAACAAGATTAAATTACAGACATCAACTTAAGTTAAGGTCTACTGTTTATGCCAAACTAAGCTTTCATTTCCACAACATTTACATCACTTCAATTGGGAATACAGCAATGTTTGCACACGCATTCCGTAATTTGAATTGGTTTATTCAGTAATTGCTTGAAAATAAACACATGCACACACTATGCACGCAGGGATGAAATGGCGAAATGACACTAAGTTAGGCCTACACGGTGGAAAACGAAATGACACTAAGTTAGGCCTACACGGTGGAAAACGAAATGACACTAAGTTAGGCCTACACGGTGGAAAACGAAATGACACTAAGTTAGGCCTACACGGTGGAAAACGAAATGACACTAAGTTAGGCCTACACGGTGGAAAACGAAATGACACTAAGTTAGGCCTACACGGTGGAAAACGAAATGACACTAAGTTAGGCCTACACGGTGGAAAACGAAATGACACTAAGTTAGGCCTACACGGTGGAAAACGAAATGACACTAAGTTAGGCCTACACGGTGGAAAACGAAATGACACTAAGTTAGGCCTACACGGTGGAAAACGAAATGACACTAAGTTAGGCCTACACGGTGGAAAACGAAATGACACTAAGTTAGGCCTACACGGTGGAAAACGAAATGACACCAAGTTAGGCCTACACGGTGGAAAACACTTTCCAATGTACATATCTATCGTGGACAAATAAACGTCGCATGTCTTAACCCTTTCACCGCCAGCCATTTTTCAGCAAAAAGAAATAAACATTAACCCTTTCACCGCCAATGTCGCATTTATGCACCACAATGCCACTAAAAGGCATCGAATTGGGGTCTATTATCCAAAGACCCTATTGTTTTAGTTTTGGGAAGTAAGGATAGACCTTATTTTGTATACGTCACAGAAGAATCCCCAATACTGCAGATGGATTTTGTTCTCTACTCAGGTAAATTTAAAGGAAATGTTTGGCTGAAATATGGCTGGCGGTGAAAGGGTTAAACTGACATGGCTAGAGTAAAACAATATCCACAATATGGCGAATTCTTCTGTGACATGTATAACATTAGGCCTATCTTTACCTCCCAAAATTAAGAAAGTAGGGTCTTTGATTTGATGCTTTTTAGTAAACCATTGTGGTGCATAAATGCGACATTGGCAATGCAAGGGTTAAACTGATTCTAAAACTCAGCAGAAGACACGCTGGATAGTTCCCAAACGTTCCATAACATTTTTTAATAATTATTATAACATTTTGAGTGTATCCGAGTGAAGACAGAGGCAAGGCAAGGCAAGGCAAGGCAAGAAATTTATTTCATACCCCATTTGGGCACAGAAATATAAAAACATACACACACATAAATAAATTTCCAAGAATCAACCCAAGAGTGATGTCCAAAATCATTTCAAAGATAACCCATATCATAATATTACAAATAATGTAATGTATTACTAAAATAAAAACAAAATGGGAAAAAGACATGATTAATAGCATTTATCTGAAAGAACCGTTAACAACTGTAATGAAGTGCTTTAGTTTGAGTAATATTTTCTTATTTTTTGTAGAGAACAAAGCTTTGAATTTATAAGCATTAGAGCGGGTAAAATAATACTTAGGGAGGTACCTTCTCCTGTCAGTGTCAAAGAAAGGACAGAGAGTCCAATAAACAGACCACCCAACATACAGACAAAGCAAAGCAGCAAGCACACGATAAACCACGAGCTCCTAAATGGATGTGACAATCCGTCCGCAGTCCATGGAAGGGAGCTTAACAAGCCAAGAGCGATTAACTAGGGAGGAGAGTGTATCAGGCCGAATCACGCCATGAGGTCATCATTGGTGGGATGAAAGGCGTGGGAGGTGTTTATGATTCCACGAGAAAGATACAGAGCAAAGCCTCTCACAAACGATGGAAATAGCCTGCGCCTATCCGGTCATCTTTGTAATCTTCCACTAGAAGGCAGAGAGATTCCCTTGATTTTGAACGTACAATCTGGGATTTAAAGGGAAAACGAGTTACGTTCTAAGAAATCTGTGAAAGGTACAACTGAAAATGTTTGGGTTTTGTTGTTTGTTAATTATTGCAAAACGTTTTCTCTCACATGGAATTTTGTTCTTCTAAGGAACCACACATTTACATAATAGTGGCAGAAGCTAAGCAAGCATACTATTTCTGGCTGTTAAACTTTTTAAGTATTTTATTTGTTGTATATATCCAGTTCAGTTATTTAGGCTGTAGCTATTGAAACATTACTGTTTATTTCAGATGGAAAGTAGCAAACATGCAAACTGGCAAACTTTTTCACAATGCAAACAACTCAACCATTCAGAACATGCAACACAAACGCATGCTCGTATATGTGTGCACACACACACGCATGCACGCACCCCCCCCCCCCCCCCCCCCCCCCCACCTCACACATACACATTACACGCACACGCGCGCGCTAAAGAAGACAAATCATGATCGTCGCTTCCTCGAGTCTCTCCATTGCTTTTATCCCCAAGCTGCCGATGCCGATCAATGCAAAATGCAAAGGTATCTTCCCTGGCTGCATTGTATGTGCTCTGCGCCATATTACTCGAAGATGAAAATAACCCCCCCACCAAAATGTATTGCCTATCCTTTCAGTTGTTGTTTTTTGCAAAGGATAACTTCGTCAAGGCACCACACTAACTCTGGCAACTTAGTTTTGTATCCGGATTCATGTAAGAGAAGTTCCCCCGAAGACGGATTGTGGCTGCCCACGTGGCGGGTGTAATAAAAACAACGGTCAAACACGTAATGTTCGCATCCC
>CM065681.1:36672520-36690020 GCA_017654935.2 Phymorhynchus buccinoides | reverse complement strand
CTTTCAAAGACTGTCTTAAATGTTCTATAATTATCATACCGGTCACGGTCTCTGATAGTTCAGTACCATTATTGGATATACGTATCAATACGTCTTTGCTTGAAAATACTTAAACACATTTTTGTATCTCTTAACTTGGACATCTGCCCTTAGACTTGGAGAGAGAGACACTGAGAGAGAGACGGACCAGAGAGTCTGAGAGAGAGAGAGAGAGAGAGAGAGAGAGAGAGAGAGAGAGAGAGAGAGAGAGAGAGAGAGAGAGAGAGAGAGAGAGAGAGAGAGAGAGAGAGAGAGAGAGAGGAAAAATAATGTTAAAAGAAGTAGACAACGACTACGACGACGATGATAAAGAAAAGGAAAAACAACAACAACAACAACAACAACAACAACAACAACAGAACTGTAATTTGCTTTAGGAGGAGGGAAAACAAATAGCAAGGCGAGCAAGGACAAATACAAGAAAGCAAACGAAGCAGAGAATTAAAACAAAAGAAAAATCAAAAGAGCTACATAATTATTTTCTCAGACAATGTGCTGACACAAGGTTCAGTTCCATTGCGTCACAAACGATCCATATAGGGCCTTAACATTTTCTAACAGAAATCAGGTCGCCTTAAATCAATAAATACTTACAGTGGAATCTGATCGGAATGAAAGAGATTCAGTTAAACAATATAAATGCAATCAATAAATTATTGCTATGAATGTTTTTTCTGTAAGCCAAAGTTACATGCATTGCTTCATTATGATTGTACTATACTGGTGATGCGTGTCTTTAGATGTAGTAATAATATCATAGTTTCAGTAACAGAGAAGACCAGACGACATGGGTTGCACTGGTTAGACATTATTTAAGTGCAAACCGTGCGCAACAGCAACAACAACAACAACACCAACAACGTACCATAGAAGAAAGAAAAAAAAGTATGTTAACCTAATATTTACCCCCCCGAAATGAAAGCAAATCAGTTTACCGAAATAAAGAAGGAATAACTTTTGTTCTTGGCATTTCATTTTAAAGCTACCAGAGAAAGGAATACTTCCATTGTTTCATTGGCTCCTGTCACAAGGAATTTTAAAGATCTCTCTCTCTCTCTCTCTCTCTCTCTCTCTCTCTCTCTCTCTCTCTCTCTCTCTCTCTCTCTCTCTGTCTCTCTGTCGTGCCTTCTCCATTCTCATCTTCCACACTTTTTCCCTCTCTCAATAACGTCATCAACATCAATTATTTTGTTCAATTGTTGCTATGGCACAAGCCTCAAATACATTTGTTTAATAAAAACACACATTTTAAAAGGCCGGTAAAAAGAACACGCACACACATGAAAATTGGTTTATTAGACACGCATATCGGGTTTTTTTATTATTAATTTTACCCCACGCCCCCTTTTTTTAAAAACCTTTACTGCTTAAATTTGTTTTCAAGCCTATCGGCATGCCTCGTGTCACTTCTATCGATTGTTTGCTTTGGGGTTTTTGTGTGGTTTTTTTGTCACTTGATAATTATCATTTTCATTACGTAGTGTTGTGAGGTTGACAAGGGTTGTCAATTTCCAGCAACGAACTGTCAATCAAACGGCTCCTGACCCAAGATAACGTCTTCCGCCCAGCTTGCTCTCGTCTCTGGATGGACTTCAGTGGGCTGCCTGGTGATTGGCTGATTATTATTTCCCCTTTCCGTTTTATTTGTTTTTTTGTTGCCTTGGTCATCCTTTCTTTCCTTCTTTGTTTGTTTTTGGGGTGTTTTTTTCTTCCCCTTCGTTGTCGTCGATATTGTCAAAACAGTTTCGCTGTGTCAGCGTGTCCTCTAAAGTTTATCGGTCCCTACTTAGCTACCAACAGCGATCGTAGAGAGCGGATTGGTAATGTTTTCACTCGTGTCTGAGGCGGACTATGTATGTATGTTTGTATCCTCTCTAGCGTTTGAACGGATGGACTTAGGGTGCTCACATTGTGCATGCGGGTAGGTAGTAGAAAGATCTAGGCCACGTTCGATAATGAAGGTTATGGGTCAAAGGTCAAGGTCACTGGAGCCGAATAACGCTGCCGCGCGGTTGGTGATTTAGCGTCTTAACGCTCTGGTTGTTGTTATTAATACTGTCGCTGATACTCTCTCTCTCTCTCTCTCTCTCTCTCTCTCTCTCTCTCTCTCTCTCTTCTCTCTCTCTCTGTCTCTCTGTCTCTCTCTCTCTCTGTCTCTCTCTCTCTCTCTCTCTCTTTCTCTCTCTGTGTCTGTCTTTCTCTCTCTCTCTCTCTCTCTCTCTCTCTCTCTCTCTCTCTCTCTCTCTCTCTCTCTCTCTCTCTCTCTCTCTCTCTCTCAGTCTGTGGGAGTGTGGTGGGTGCATGTGTGCTTCTGTTTTCTTTTCTTTATTTTAAACACGTGTTTGTTGTAAGCGTGTCTTGTATTTATCTTGTTTTCCTCCGTTTCCTAAGAGACGAAGTAACAGAAAGAGAGAGACAAGATACAGAGAGAGAAATACAGGAAGGGAGGATTTTTTTTAAATTGAGGGTCTCTCTCTCTCTCTCTCTCCCTCCTCTCTCTCTCTCTCTCTCTCTCTCTCCCCCCCTCTCTCTCTCTCTCTCTCCCTCCCTTCTCTCTCTCTCTCTCTCTCTCTCTCTCTCTCTCTCTCTCTCTCTCTCTCTCTCTCTCTCTCTCTCTCTCTCTCTCTCTCTCTCTCTCTCTCTTACGCAGATAAACACAGACAGAACCAGCGAAACAGATACACACTCGAAAACCACCAGTTATGTTTTGTTACCCCATATATAACGAGCCACAGACACCGTAGACAAAGAAACAAGAATAAACCAACTGGTGCATGGAGACAAACGCCTCTAAATTATCACCATCCTCTTCGAACAAATCGATGGATTCATTACAAACTAGCATTTCAGTAAACATTATGGCTGTCTCTGCACAAAACAGCTCATTATCCGAGAACGAGTGAGCTTCATTGTCTTCATCAATACAAATATACGATCAGAACGATCCGACCGAAAAAACGGTTTGCATGAAAGGTGCAAGAAAGTGGGATACAGGTGGAAACTAGAGCGTTAAAACGCTAGATCGGGCAGCCGCGCCGCCGCAGCATTTTCGGCTCCAGTGACCTTATTTGTTTTTAATTTAACATTATTTTCCATACAGTTTGCATATAGAACATAGCACACAAAAAATACATCAAACCGAGAAATGAGACACAAAGAAATGCTTCATATCTTATGACCTTAATATGAGCGTAAAAATATTGTTCATTTATATTGAAAGACTGAAAAGCTTGCATACGCATAAAACACAATTGCACGTGTTCACACACGTACGGACACACACATGCACACACACATGCACACACACACACACACACACACACACACACACACACACACACACACACACACGCGCGCGCGCGCACACACAAAATTGGAGGGTCCTAGATCCCTACGCTTAAACGCTATCGTGTTAACACACATAGATAGTCAGCCAGCCAGTCAGCCAGCCACACGCGCGCACGTACACGCACACACGCACACGCACACACACACACACTGTGACGAGGTAATGGGTTAAAAGGCTAAGTCCCTAGGGAAGACTTTAGAAAATTTGCCTTTAGCCCACTTCTCTAGGGTATGGGAGATGAGCAACTTTCCCGGCCCCTTTTCATCTAATAAATTTATATTTGTGCCCGGGTTCTGGCTCGTATGGTTGTAAGAAACACAAGTGGTTGAATTGCTCTAAATGGCAGACAGAGAGAAGTAGGGGTTTACATGAAATTACAAGACTCCCACTCTCATCAGTCTGACCAAAGGGTTCAGGATTATTTGACACTTGTATTTTATTTACTCCCAAAATCTGCATAAGATTATGCAACAATAATAATAAAGCAGCTCAATGGCGCCAAAACAAAATATGGATAAAAAAACAATGAAATCCGAAAGGATTCACAAGACTTTTGTCTTTCTATAAGGTTCGCCCCATGCCGGAAGGGTTACTAATTATCTTTAGTGTCCGTAGGAAAGTTCAAATGATTGGCGCAGTCCGGGGGACTTAGCTGTGGTTGAGTTCCTCCGTAGTGATCGGCGAATGCTGGTGTGGCTGGGCTTGCTCGTCAGATGAGAGTAGCTCCCAGTCGTTCCGGTTACGGCTTCGCGGGATGGCACGGTTCAAGCGTGGTCTCCTCGCGGATTCTGGGTGCGGGTCGTCTTGGCGACAGTCCCGTCTTGGTGCTTGGTGGAGTCCGGGATGATCTTCCGGCCCACGATGCCCTGCTGATAATCACAGGAGAAGGTGGATGTAGATCTCTATGGCTTAGAGACAAGGGGCTTCAGTCGGCAGGGCATTAGTGAATCCCAACCGGCTAGAAGGCTTCCCTTGTACAATAGCACTATGTAGTTAATAAATAAACTGAATTTCAGTTAACAAACTGAGATCAGAAAAACATAAAAGGTGATCAATCCATCATCACTCTCCATCCAACACCTGGAAAGGAATGGTATCATAAAGTGCAAGATTGCGGCCCATAGGTTTCCTACTAAAAATAGACAAATGGGTTAGTAGGCATAAACTCCGGTTCTGGTACCAAAAGTGTTCAAGTCAGAAACACACACACACACAAATAATCAGTGCACATAAATAGAATAGAATGTTTACCACTTCTTTTCTATAACATATCTATCTACTCCTTATTCATCATTGAACATAGGATCTAGATCAAAACTAGAGTCAAACAAACAACCAGTCTCAATCACCAGTCATCAATAAGACTTACTAGGTGGGCTATTCTGGCTGGGAGAGGTGTTGCTCTAGTCAGTTTCAGCGTCTTGTGTGAAAAACTTTTTCTCACTACGCCAATTATAGCCTTCACTTTCAAACAATGAAAGCCTGCTATTGGTTTATTACAGTCCACACGTCACAAGATGCTGTTCAGAGTGTACCGAACAATCACGCGCCTATTACATCCTTATCACGTGCCGACATTCAAATCCTTCTCGTGCTCGGAAAGGCAAAACCATCTTCAAAGGGAGATAACCGTGGTTGTCACTTTCTTGTGATGGGTAAGGGCGAGGTGTCTTACAAAGGGAGCCGACTCTTGATATCACTATCTCGTGATGAGACGGTAGATAGGGGGGGGGGGGGGGGGGGGTGAAGGGAGATAACCTCGGTAGGTGGTACGTGCTGACCGGGGAGACAAATTGAACTTGAAAGGGACCAATCCCTTAATCGGCATTCTTTAGATGGTGGGTGGCAATTAACGTGGCGGCCGGACAGAGAAAAGAAAAGGAGAGGGGGGGGGGGGGGGTGTAGATAAAGAAAGAGGGGTCGCGCGGGACACTTACGTCACACACACACACACACACACACACACACACACGCGCGCGCGCGCACGCACGCACGCACGCACGCACGCACGCACGCACACACGCGCACGCACACACACACACACAAACAGATACATTCCTATTAAAAAAACCATTAAGCAGATGTTGCTATCGCGGCTGCTTAAAGTTATTACTTTAGTTTGATTATCTGTGGTATAACGGGATGGGAGGGTGGGTGGGGTGAAATGGGGAACGGGGCCGGAGTGCGCAAGCATGTGTAGAAATGCTGGAGTGGGGATGGAGTTGGTGGGGATGGGGGGACGATTAGGACGCACTGAACCATGAACGACAGCGTCAAGCATAGAAGAGAAAAACATCTGGGTAGTAGTAGTAGTAGTAGTAGTAGTAGTAGTAAGTAGTAGTAGTAGTAGTAGTAGTAGTAGAGAGAGAGAAAGAGAGAGAGACAGACAGACAGACACATGAATAGAAATATAGACAGACACAGGGAGAGACAGACACTTGGACAGAGATACTACTATAATGCTCGCGTGTGTAAGGCTTATATGTGGGTGGGGATGTTGTGGATTGTCTAGATGGGTGGGCGAGTGAGTGTTTATGTCAGGCTGTCTGGTTTTTATGTTCTTTTGCCTCAGTATCTGTCCGCGTGTGTGCGTCACTTCAAAACTTTTGCATGAGTTTTAATGATGTTTTGGAAGACCACAATGTCATCTAAAGAACGTCGTAACGTTTTGGGAGTTAGTCAAGCCAACTGCATCCTCAATACACACTGGCCAGATGAGTTTTGTACACAAACATGTCGAGCTCATACTGCATAGAAATTCACATCTAAAGATAGCCGGTCTAAAAAGTTCTACCTCCAATAATCGGTCCACACTCCAGACATGTCTCAAAATAAGCATTTCTATACATTGATCCACTAAAGTCTCCAGCCAGCCAAGCATAATGCACTCGCATTTCAGACTGACCTACAGACATGATTGTCATAGATTGTGTGCTCATGCTACATTCCCTCTCAACAGTCCATTAACCTAGAGCTCGAAATAAACAGTCTTAAGCTCTCCATTTACGCTGGTTTGCTCAACTCTTCTTCTTGCTCCACAACTGTTCCGCGGGCTCGCTTTGCTTCGCCAGTGTGAGTGTGTGAAACAAGCGTACGTTCGGACATAGCAAAGTATTCTTCTTTTCTTCTTCTGCGTTCCAAAAATGCTGATGGCTGGTTGATCAAACCCGAATTTTGATGGTTGTGATGAAACGGGCGGTTTGTTGAAGGTCGTTTTCTGTTCCTCACAGCTTCGTCTGCATGTCTGTCGAAACTTGCCATACAGTCGATCTGGGGCCGGCATAGTTCGGACAGTACTGTAGAATGTGTTCGGGGTCTTGGATACCCGTGTTACATAGGCATTCGTTTGTGTGGGATATCTTGAGGCGGTACAGAGATTATGTGTTTGGGGGCTGGCAGTATCCTGTTCGTAGGCGAAAGATGATGGTTTGCTAAGATCTCTCCAGGTTTGGGAGTGTGTGTTCAATATCAGAAGCTTACTTCGTTCTTTAAAACCCTTTCACCGCCAATGTCGCATTTTGGCACCACAATGATTTAACACCCATGTCATTAACATTCTTGAAATTAGGGTCAATTATTCAATGATATTGTGTTCCTAAATTCGGGTAGTAAGGATTGACCCTATTCTAAATGTGTCACAGATAAATCCCACAATATTGCAGACAAAATATTTTCTGTAGCCAAGTAAGTATGGAAATGCTTGGCTCAAGAGATGGCTGGCAGTGAAAGGGTTAAGTCTCTCTCTCTCTGTCTCGCTCTCTTTGTGTCCCCCCCCCCCTCTCTCTCTCTCTCTCTCTCTCTCTCTCTCTCTCTCAGCTATATACCGGTCTTCTCTCTCAAGCCATCAACATAGCCTCTACGTCTAGCAGTGAATCCCTGGCTAACGTATCCCCACATACACTCCAGCCTCCCTGCCTGGCTCCTTCCGTTAATTACGGACTTCAATGGACAGAACGGGCAGACGAAAAGACCTACCCTGTCATCCGATCAATCCGGGTGGAAAATTACCCGCCTTTGAACCCAGGACCACCCGCAAAGAGTTCGCAAAGTTCGACTTACTACTGGAGATTATCACCGGTGATCGGAATGAGATTGGGTATTGGTCTGCTGCGGATGTTTTGTGTTCGAGTTCCAATCATCGAACCATTGTTCTCAACTTCTCATGTAGAATATAGGCGAATATGAAAGGGATTGGATTTGCGGAGGATTTTAGTTTTCATGAGTTGGGTGAAACGTTTTCGTTTCTTGTGAATATTTGGGTTTGGAAGTCGGGTTGTAGGACTAATTAATTTGTCGGTAGTTTGCGTTCAGTTTTGTTGTTGCTGTTGTTTGCTGCTGCTGTTCCTGTGTATGTTGTTTTAGTGCGGGGGGGGGGGGGGGCGGGGGGGGGGGCGGGGGGGGGGGGGGGGGTATGAGGTGCGCGAAAGTTAAGATATCCCAATCGTTTGGTGGTTGTTACACTTGATACTTAATAGTGTACGTTCCGTTTTGATGTTATTGATGCTGTTCTTGTTGTGTATGAGTAAATTGTGAGGGGTGATGATAGATGAGGAGTGGTGTGTGTGATTGATTGTTCGTTTGATTTTACATTTCATAGTTCATTCCACAATAACATGTAGTTGCTGGGTTTTTAACGCGTGTAAAAGCCTGTTTTGCTCTTTCTTCTTTCCATATCTCTTGTTTTCCCTCTGGATTATAACTGAATAAATGGTATTGGTTTAAACAAGATTTAATCAATGGTATTAACATTAAGGGTTTTAAATGGAGTTGAAAACGTACAAACCATATACCGGTACATATAAAAACAGCATATGTGTGTGTGTGTGTGTGTGTGTGTGTGTGTGTGTGTGTGTGTGTGTGTGTGTGTGTGTGTGTGTGTGTGTTTTATAAGCAAATACGCACATATGTATGCGCGATACAACACACACACACACTCGCACGCACGCACGCACGCACACACGCACACGCACACGCACACACACACACACACACATACACACAAAACATATACATACACATATCTCTCTCTATATATATATATATATGCAACAGCACATAAATATAAGCAAATACGCACATGTGTATGCGCGATACAACACACACTGACACACACTCACTCACACTACACACTCTCGCGCGCGCGCGCACGCACGCACACACACACACACACACACACACACACACACACACACGCACGCACATTAAAGGCTTAAAATTGAGTTGAAAGTGTACAAAATATAAAGAAAATACGCACATATGTATGCGCGATACAACACACACACACACACACACACACACACACACACACACACACACACACACACACACACACACACACACACAC
The DNA here is from genome assembly GCA_017654935.2 of Phymorhynchus buccinoides. Classification (NCBI taxonomy): domain Eukaryota; kingdom Metazoa; phylum Mollusca; class Gastropoda; order Neogastropoda; family Raphitomidae; genus Phymorhynchus; species Phymorhynchus buccinoides. Next base: position 36,681,288 of record CM065681.1, on the reverse strand, counting down.
ACACACACACACAGTGTCAACCACCTACCCCACTCAAATCTAAGACATAACGTGGTTGATGAGCCAAAAGACAGAAATACACAAAACACCAATCAACTGTTGAGCTATTTTCAGACGGGCGCGTAGCGCTATCGCTACGTATCGAAAGAAATACCCGTGGTTACCACTACTACCCACCCATATAGAGAACAATTGATGATGACTGTGCCAATCTGCATCTGTCAGTTTGAATTCTGACAGACTAACCCTAACCCTATTCCTAACCCTAACCCGAACACGTTTCCTAGCCTAACCCTATTCCTTACCTAAGTTTAACCCTATTTTAACCCTAACCTATAACCCTTAGTTGCCGTAGTGGCTTAGCCCAGTAGTGATAGCCGTACTGATTTATCTTGGTAGTGTTGTCGATACGTAGCAATAGCGGGATGTCCTCTCTTCAGGCCAATGTGGTGTTCCTTTGGTCTAATTTTGTGATCGAGTGCGCGCAACAATAAAGCCAATAGGGACTTTACTTAATTACTCTGATAACAATGAAGTCGGTGACTGGGGGTCGGGGTGGGGGTGGGTTGGGAGGATGCCACCTTTTGTAGTTTGAAGAATAGTGTTGACGATTGGGACAGGCAATGTTTGTTGTTGTGACGTAAGTGTCCCGCGCGACCCCTCTTTCTTTATCTACACCCCCCCCCCCCCTCTCCTTTTCATTTCTCTGTCCAGCCGCCACGTTAATTGCCATCCCGCGTTCAAAGAGAACGCCGAGTAAGGGCGTTGTCTGTTTCAAGTTCGAATTGTCTCCCCGGTCGGCACGTACCACCTACCGAGGTTATCTTCCTTTGTAAGACACCGCGTCATTACCCATCACAAGAAAGTGACAACCGAGGTTATCTCCCTTTGAAGATGGTTTTGCTGTTCCAATCACAAGGTTAGGAATGTCAGGAATGTGCTAAGGATGGAATAGGCGCGTGATTGTTCGGTACAATTAGAACAGCAATCTTGTGACGTGTGGACTGTAATACACCAATAGCAGGCTTTCATTGTTTGAAAGTGAAGGCTATAATTGGAGTGGTGAGAAAAAGTTGTCACACAAGATGCTGAAACGTAGCTAGAGCAACACTCACAACCAGTCATCATAAGCCCACTAGTAAGTATTATTGATGGCAGGTGATTGAGATCTGGTTTGTTTGACTCTAGTTTTGATCTAGATCCTATGTTCAATGATGAATAAGGAGTAGATAGATATGCTATAGAAAAGAAGTGGTAAACATTCTATTCTATTTATGTGCACTGATTATTTGTGTGTGTGTGTTTTTGACTTGAACACTTTTGGTACCAGAACCGGAGTTTATGCCTACTAACCCTTTTGTCTATTTTTAGTAGGAAACCTATGGGCCGCAATCTTGCACTATTTTTAGTAGGAAACCTATGGGCCGCAATCTTGCACTTTATGATACCATTCCTTTCCAGGTGTTGGATGGAGAGTGATGTTGTCTTGATCACCTTTTATGTTTTACTGATCTCAGTTTGTTAACTGAAATTCAGTTTATTTATTAACTACATGTAGTGCTATTGTACAAGGGAAGCCTTCAAGCCGGTTGGGATTCACTAATTCCCTGCCGACTGAAGCCCCTTGTCTCTAAGCCATAGAGATCTACATCCACCTTCTCCTGTGATTATCAGCAGGGCATCGTGGGCCGGACGATCATCCCGGACTCCACCAAGCACCAAGACGGGATCGCCGCCAAGACGACCCGCACCCAGAATCCGCGAGGAGACCACGCCTGAACCGTGCCATCCCGCGAAGCCGTAATAGGAACGACTGGGAGCTACTCTCACCTGACGAGCAAGCCCAGAACTTCAAACAGCTAAGTCTACCTGACTGCGCCAATCATTTGAACTTTCCTACGGACACCGAATATAATTAGTAACCCTTCCGGCATGGGGCGAACCTTATAGAAAGACAAAAGTCTTGTGAATCCTTTCGGATTTCATTGTGTTTTAACCATATTTTGTTTTGGCGCCATTGAGCTGCTTTATTATTATTGTTGCATAATCTTATGCAGATTTTGGGAGTAAATAAAATACAAGTGTCAAATAATCCTGAACCCTTTGGTCAGACTGATGAGAGTGGGAGTCTTGTAATTTCATGTAAAACCCTACTTCTCTCTGTCTGCCATTTAGAGCAATTCAACCACTTGTATTTCTTACAACCATCTGACGAGCCAGAACCCGGGCACAAATATAAATTTATTAGATGAAAAGGGGCCGGGAAAGTTGCTCATCTCCCATACCCTAGAGAAGTGGGCTAAAGGCAAATTATCTAAAGTCTTCCCTAGAGACTTAGCCTTTTAACCCATTACCTCGTCACAGTTGTGCTTGTTTGTTCTTGACTTTGGTGTGTGGTATAAGCGTGCGTGCGTGCGTGCGTGTGTGTGTGTGTGTGTGTGTGTGTATGTGTGTGTGTATGTGCGTGTGTATGTGTGTGTGTATGTATGTGTGTATGTGTGTATGTGTGTGTGTGTGTGTGTATGTGTGTGTGTGTGTGTGTGCGCGTGCGTGTACGTGTGCGTGTGTGCGTGTGTGCGCGAGCGTGCGTGCGAGAGATAAATGTGAGAGTGTGTGAATATGAAAGACAGAGACAAATAGAGCGGGCATGTGTATGTGAGTCTGTATGTCAGCGAGACAAAGCAATAAAGAAGGGGGTGAGAGGGAGGGAGGGGGAGAGAGGAAGGAGAGAGGAGGTGGGGGGCAGGCAGGCGCAAGCAGACAGACAGAGACAGAGAGGGACAGAGAGGGGTTGAGATAGATTGGGGGAGGGTAGATTGGAAGACTATGTATGGACGACAAAACCCATACGGTACTTAATTAAAGGAAACAAAAACGGAGGAAATTCAGTAATAAGCACGAACCAGAAACCAGCATCACTGACTGCGCACAAACGACCCTCATCAAGCAAGAACCTTATAATATATATATAGTCATTGCATCAAGCTCAATCCATACGCAGTGCAATGCCATTGTCCCTCTCTGGTGTGCTCAAAGTTCAGTAGGAACGTGAGCACTGTGCACATTGTAGCGGCCGGAAATTAAGGCTTTTCTTTTATCCTAAGGTTTTTGTCTCTAGGTATGTGTGTGTGTGCGCGTGTAAGTCGATGGCTTAAAGCCCAAAGGTAATATGATTATTCCTGGTTAAATGCCAAAAAAAGTAATATATAATGGAACATTCGCCCGCAGATTACCAAAGTCCCCACATTTAGAGTTAACAATGTCCCATAATATGTGCCCTTCGGGTCAAGAGGACGTTGCATTTCAAATTTCCTTCAGGTTACCAAAGTGAGTGAGTCAGTGAGTGTGTGTGTGTGTGTGTGTGTGTGTGTGTGTGTGTGTGTGTGTGTGTGTGTGTGTGTGTGTGCGTGTGCGTGTGTGCGTGTGCGTGCGTGCGTGTGCGTGCGTGCGTATGTGCGTGCGTGCGTGCGTGCGTGTTCGCAACTTACTCCCAAACCATATATTGAAAATCACGAGTCCGACATGAGCGCCTGTGTTTATCCGTCTCTATTAAGGCTGCAGGAAGTACTTTTAAGCGCTTGCCACCTTGTATGTCGTATAGACTCTACCCTTCTCTGCACGGGATTTCTACTGTCAACAACAGAAAGATGTCTCTGCAGGAGTTCTGTCATTAGGGCTATAGAATTATGATTTAGGTGATTGATCTTCGATCTTGCCTTTCATTTGGGACAGGAAGTATAAAAAAAATGAAGTGGGGGAAATGAGGGAGAGACTAAGAAAACGGCGAGAAAGAGGAGAATAATAGAGAGAGAGAGAGAGAGAGAGAGAGAGAGAGAGAGAGAGAGAGAGAGAGAGAGAGAGAGAGAGAGAGAGAGAGAGAGAGAGAGAGAGAGAGAGAGAGAGAGAGAGAGAGAGAGAGAGAGAGAGAGAGAGAGAGAGAGAGAGAGAGAGAGGGTCACAGCCAAAGTCAAAATGGTTTAATGTTTAGTCCTCTGGCCCATAACAAGAGTAACAAACAAAATATTTTTAAGAAACACATTGTGCAATTCCTACATTTCAGAAATACATTGATTTATGACGACAAAAGCTGTGTTTATGTACATAGGTAATATTGTAATTACTTGAGTGGAGAGAGAGAGAGAGAGAGAGAGAGAGAGAGAGAGAGAGAGAGAGAGAGAGAGAGAGAGAGAGAGAGAGAGAGAGAGAGAGAGAGAGAGAGAGAGAGAGAGAGAGAGTGCTTTGAATTCATCCGACTTGCTTAATTCCAATTCTCAAATCGTAAAATGTTTTTCATTGTAATTGGTTGTTATTTGTTTAGATTGTCTATACATTCTATAAATGTGTTACACAAAGGCACGTATAAGCAACAAACAAAAGTGCAAAATACTTCTTAAAATCAAATTTTAAAAGAAAATCAGTTCATATACTGAAACATTGACCGATTGCTTAAACAACAGCTTTAATAAATGATTATCAACCAAAAAAGTATACTTCTATGTTATACTATAATTGTGCTGTAGCAATATTGGAAAGGTAAAGAATATTTCACTTTTGATTTCGTAGGGATTATGTTCTGACAATGTGTGCATCCACATTTGACCCTTTCACCGCCAGCCATATTTCAGCAAAACAAATCCATTAAATGTACCTGGTTAACAAAATCATCTGCAGTATTGGGGATTCTTCTGTGACATGTAAAAAATACGGTCTACTCTTACTTCCCAAAACTAAGACAATAGGGTCTTTGGATAATAGACCCCAATTTGATGCCTTTTAGTGACATAGGTGTTAAATCACCGTGGTGCTAAAATGCAACTTTGGCGCTGAACAAGCGGCGACAGTCTGAATTTCACAGCTGACCAGCTTACGTGCATAATGCAGCAAGAGTCTATAGACCCTAAGACAGAATGTGCAATGGTACATCCTGTTGGAATCATTGCCAACGGACATTATCAGCGAGTTTCTATGCCACTCAGTGCTCCCAATCGTCCCGCAAAACAAATGGTCCCGTGGACTCCTTCACTTACATTATAGAGGGTCCTAGAGGCGGGACAAGAGGGTCCCAGTGGCATTGCAAATGCTAAACATATTTTGTCTAACGCATCCCTGGGACCCCTTGCACATTCTTTTAAAGACCCACCACGTCACGAGTCAAAACCATGATCTTTTTATAGCTGGCAAGAAATCTTAAGAAATCTTCCAAGCAGAAGAGGGAATGAGACACGTGACGTGGGGGGTCTTTAATAAGGTCCTTGAGAATTGTAGTGCTTCATAGACCCCCAAATGGGGGTCCCTGGGAGCCCTGACACTTCATAATACTGCACCCGGCCAAGGGTGATGTGATCACTGATAGCGGTAATCTGAGAGTCCATTTCTGACCATGCATGTCTGACAAGGAAGGGTTCATCAGAGGACAGATACATGAAATGGGCCCTCGACTCTAGGGGGTTAGTCTCCATCTATGCATGCATTTCCAGGCGCCTTTTCTTCTGGAAATGGTAGCAGGTTCCACAACAGTGGATCATTAGACATCGTTCAGCGGGTTGGAATTAACCGGGGTCATCGTTTGGAAGTCGAGGAGTTTCTTTGTTCTGTACTTATTTATAGTCTAGTCACTGATTGGCAGTTCCACGGTCATTTTCAGTTAGGCCTACTCGCCATGCATGTCTGAAGAAAAGGGGTCAACGAGTGTTTGCTAGCCATCACAGTGGCAGTTTCCACTGAGCTAGCCAGTGTGTGTGTGTGTGTGTGTGTGTGTGTGTGTGTGTGTGTGTGTGTGTGTGTGTGTTTGTGCTGTGTGTATGTGTGCGTGCGTGCGTGCGTGCGTGTGTGTGCATGTGTGTGTGTGTGTGTGCATGTGGGGAGGGGGAGGGCGTCCGTGCGTGCGTACGTGAGTGCGCGCTTGTGTGTGTGTGTGTGTGCGCGTGTGCGCGTGCGTGCGTGCGTGCGTGCGCGCGCACGTATGTGATTAATGTTCAAATGACTTTATCCTTTCGCAATCATTTGATGTTGAAAACATAAACTTCATCGCGTAACAAGGCAAATTGACTTCTTTTTTTTTAATCATGAAATTCATTCCTTTTACTATTTTACTTCTCCTTGAACAATTTGGGATGAAAGCGCAGGACTGAAAACTACAACCAAACATTTTAAAATCAATTACAGTACAACCAGGAAACCCGTTGCGATAAAAAGAAATCGTAACCGTATATGTACAGGGGAACCTCCCTTTTAAGTCCTTGAAAAAATCATCCAAAATAAGGTCTTAAGTGGGAGGGAGTTGTATAAGGGGGGTATTCTTTAATACTTACTAAGAAGGGCAATGTCTCAGAGAAGTAAGGGGGGAGGGGGAGTCTTATAGGCGGGGTTCCACTGTACCAGTAATCCCATTTTGCAACACGCAAGCAGTGCACGTGGAGTTAAAGAAAAAGGTCAGCCACACGTCCACTAAAATCGCACGACTGTACGATACGATTCGTTCTCGTGGTCTCCAAGAACAAAATTAATGTGATTCGCGCTTCGAGACCATGCGATCGAATCGTATCGTACTGTCGTGCGACTTTAGCTGACGTGTGGCTGGCCCATAGAGAGGGTCTCTCTCTCTCTCTCTCTCTCTCTCTCTCTCTCTCTCTCTCTCTCTCTCTCTCTCTCTCTCTCTCTCTCTCTCTCTCTCTCTCTCTCTCTCTCTCTCTCTCTGTGCGTGTGTATATATGTATGTGTGTGTGTGTGTGTGTGTGTGTGTGTGTGTGTGTGTGTGTGTGTGTGTGTGTGTGTGTGTGTGTGTGTGTGTGATTAGCTACCACTTACCCTGCCATTAAAACGTGACGAAGAATCAGAGCTGAAGCTGATATTCTGATGAATGGTAATATAATATTGATGTTGATGGTGTTATACATGTATTAAATATTTCATACACAGATAGGCCTGATTGCGAGACCCCGCGTATGGTCGATTTCAAAACTACAAAAGGGCGCACATGCGCGCGCGCGCGCGCGCACACACACACACACACATACACACACACGCACGCACACACACACACACACACACACACGCGCGCGCGCACACGCACGCACGCACGCACGCATGCACACACACACACACACACACACACACACACACACACACACACACACACACACACACACACACACATACACACATTTTATATTAAGCTAAATAGAACAATAAGGTGGGAACGAAAGATTCTGGTACATTAGTACTCTTCAGCATAAACAAAAAATGTCCCCCCTCATAAACTACAGAATGTATTATACAGCAAGAGGTGGTTCTATAGTATAATGGCAACATGACTTTTCAATGGTTTCACAATAATATGTGCATTGTTAAAAATTCGCGACTTTCCTGGTGTTAATAATATAATAATAATAATAATAGATATTTTTTGCGCTCTTTCTCCAAAGAGCTCAGAGCGCTTACAAAGTTAACTTTAAACAACAACAATAACAATAATAATAAACACAAAACACAAATCCGATACTTCACACGTGCGCGTGCGCACACGCACACGCACACACACGCACAGCACACACACGCAAACACAAGGAAAGGACATTCTTACCCAAAGGTTATTTTACATGCATGCACGTACCGAAATCATGACCCAGTCAGCCAACACGGGTAGCAAAATGCAAACCAGACCAAACTGCCAGTCGTTCTGCCAGCCTAGTCCAATCCACACCACACCACCCGCATCAACCGCCCAAGACGCACCCACGACCACGGTACCAGGACCAAACAGGGCTCGATGCATTTAGGAGTAAGACAGAGAAGAGGTGAGTTTTGAGCTGAGACTTAAAAGAGGACAGAGTTTGTGCATGACGGACAGAGAAAGGTAGGCTGTTCCAGATCACAGGGCCAACGCAACCAAACGCGCGGCCTCCCTGGAACTTCTTGCGGTATTGTGGAACACGAAATATTCTTGTGTCAGCAGAGGAGCGGAGAGACCTGGAGGGAGTGTATAACTCAAGGAGTTGACAGAGGTATGGAGGAGCGGTGTTAGAAATTACATTGAAGCAGATGAGAGCAATTTTGTATTGAATCATGTGAGACACAGGCAGCCAGTGCAGTTCAGACAGAAGAGGAGTGACATGCTCACGCCTAGAAGACCTGTATATTAAACGAGCAGCACAATTCATTACTCTTTGGATTTTATCTGTATGCTTTTGTGGAAGACCGGCCAGAAGAGAGTTTGCATAGTCAAGTCGGGACAGGACAAGTGAAGATATTAGTTTTGCAGTAGCATCTTTCGTTAAGTAATGACGTATAGAACTGATTCTCCTAAGTTCAAGGTATCCAGTCTGACAGATTTTGTTTACCTGAGCACTCATTGACAAATATTTGTTGAACACAACACCAAGAGTACGAGCAGAATCAGAAAAGTCAATGACATTTTCACCAACAGTTATAGAGTAAGGGTGGGATTCATGGGAATTGGAAGAGGGATCAATCAATAAATCTTCGGTTTTATCTTCGTTTAGCTGTAGCTTATTCTGAAGGGCCCACTGTTTAACATCTTGGACTGAATAGAAGTTAGCAAAGGACTAACATTAGCAGCTGAGTCAGACCTTTACAGCTCTGTATCGTCGGCGTAGACATGGTGAGAGACAGAGTGGGAGTTTATGATATGAGAGAGGGGCTGGGTATAGAGAATGAAAAGAACGGGGCCCAACACAGACCCTTGTGGAACTCCATATTGAAGGGGCGAAGGCTTAGACTCAACGCCATTAACAGAAACAAGCTGTCGT
>CM065681.1:36665020-36667520 GCA_017654935.2 Phymorhynchus buccinoides | reverse complement strand
TTTCGGTTTTTTTTTTCTCTTCTCTCTCTCTCTCTCTCTCTCTCTCTCTCTCTCTCTCTCTCTCTCTCTCTCTCTCTCTCTCTCTCTCTCTCTCTCTCTCTCTCTCTCTCTCTCTCTCTCTCTCTCTCTCTCTCTCTCTCTCTCTCTCTCTCTCTCTCTCTCTCTCTCTCTCTCTCTCTCTCTCTCTCTCTCGAGCGCGCGCGCATGCGCACACGCACGCACACACACACACACGCACACACACACACACACACACACACACACACACACCAAACTCGTCACACACACCCTCATATGCGCATACATACACGCTTACACCCATATACACGAGCGCACCCGTACACACATATCATGCATAGCATGTAGATTGCTGCTTCATAGGCATTTGTTTTGCAGGACGATTGAGAGAGAGAGAGAGGAGAGAGAGAAGAGAGAGAGAGAGAGAGAGAGAGAGAGAGAGAAGAGAGAGAGAGAGAGAGAGAGAGAGAGAAATAGAGAGAGAGAGAGAAGGAGGGAGAGAGAGAGAGAGAGAGAGAGAGAGAGAGAGAGAGAGAGAGAGAGAGAGAGAGAGAGAGAGAGAGAGAGAGAGGAGAGGGAGAGAGAGACTTGACACTTTGATGGTTTAATGACATTAGCCAGATACAGCTTTCGTGTCATGGGGGTTAGTACAACACCGTCATTTCGAGCAACGTTTTCTTGCAAAACAAGTTAAGCATGCGCAAAAATAATGATCAAGAACAAATATTTAGAACTAAACATATTATCAAACACACACACACACACACACACACACACACACACACACACACACACACACACACACACACACACACACACACACACACACACACACACACGCGCCCGCACGCACACACGCACACGCACACACGCAGCACGAGAGAGACGATACGAGAGAGAGAGAGAGAGAGAGAGAGAGAGAGAGAGAGAGAGAGAGAGAGAGAGAGAGAGAGAGAGAGAGAGAGAGAGAGAGAGAGATGAGAGAGAGATATATATATATATAGAGAGAGAGAGAGAGAGGGGGGGGGGGGGGGAGGGGAGACAGGGGCAGACAGACAGACATATTGAGCGGTAAGTATTTTGTGGTATTCCATTTTGTCTGCGTAGGCGGGAGATGGGGGTAGGGAGTGGGAGTGGGGGATGTCATCAAGTCCAAATAAACAGTAGCTGCAACAAAAGTCTGATTAGCCAAAGTACAGTTGCCATTGCACTCGGCCTTTCACCGCCAATCTCACACTATTGAACCACCTTTGCTAACCGAACAACTTCACCTAAACTAAGGCTTCCAAATGTGGGTCTCTTACCCACCAAACATGATAGTGCTTTCCATGATAGTGCTTTGGTTAGTGAGAGGCACAGAGAGAGAGAGGCCGGTTAGTGTATGTTGCCGCTGTCAAAACATAGATGGGATTTGTTCTATATCTTTTTGTGTTGTTTGTTTTAAGTGTACACAACAAACCTGAGCTGAAAACGACTATGTTTTTATCCAAAGCAAAAGACCAAACCATTATATCGACACAATACCAATCAAATAGCCGAGGTTAATATGCGACAAGGCATATTAGTATGATTTTGTTGTTTATTGTTGTGTGTAGGAGGTGCACTAACGTGAACTTCAGAGACCAAAGTAATGTTACAGACAACCCTTAACATTTTGCGTGTCTCACACTTATTATATCAATCTGCCATTAACCAGCGTAGAGCGGGTTAAGTGTCTCGCATGACAGTAATTCGCCAACACTTAGCCTGTCATTACCACATCAGTAACAGAAGTGAAACTTGTCGAGTAGCACGTGCCAGGCTAATGGGTCCATGTTAATTGATACGTTTTGCCAAAACAATTCCTTCTATTATCGTTAATCTAAATGCTACACCCACGCCTACGGTTATTAACTGTACAGCATGCCTTCATTCCGTATCTTCTCTGTCTTTAACCCTCTGTTCGTCTGTCTGTCAGTCTGTCTGCCTGCCTGACTGATTGTCTTACTCTCTCTCTCTCTCTCTCTCTCTCTCTCTCTCTCTCTCTCTCTCTCTCTCTCTCTCTCTCTCTCTCTCTCTCTCTCTCTCTCTCTCTCTCTCTCTCTCTCTCTCTCTCTCTCTCTCTCTCTCTCTCTCTCTCTCTCTCTCTTTTCACTCTCTCTCGCTCGCTCTCTCTCTCTCTCTCTCTCTCTCTCTCTCTCTCTCTCTCTATCTCTCTCTCTCTCTCTCTCTCTCTCTCTCTCTCTCTCTCTCTCTCTCTCTCTCTCTCTCTCCAAACATACATACATACATCCACTACAATAATGCCACCAACAAAAACATTGGATGGGTTTATGAAGTACATGTAGTTCAGTGTTTTCACAAACACACACGCACGCACGCACACACGTCACGACTAGCTAAGAAATAAAAACTTGAAGATTCTGAGATAAACCGTTTTGCATTCACTTCTGTATCAAAAGAAAAAACAAGTGCAACGCCCAGCGGCTGCAAAGTCCCCTCG
>CM065681.1:36652520-36660020 GCA_017654935.2 Phymorhynchus buccinoides | reverse complement strand
GTTTACAAATTGTTTTTGAGACCTTGCACGTTCAAATATAAAAGTTTACAACGGGCTCAAGAATTTGTAGTTAAGCAGAAGAACCTTAGAAGAAAGTGACCGTTACAATCAAGTGACTGGTGTGACTGTTAAAGCCATATCCAGTGCAAAAGCTCTTGTACGAAATGATCTCTGGACAAGTGCTGATGAGATGGAAAACATAATGAGCATTTCATCATGAAGCCTTGATAAAATCTTGGTAGAACATCTGGGTGTGTGGAAACATTATAACAGTTGAGTCCCCCACTAGTTTACCTATGTGAGGGGTGTGTGTGTGTGTGTGTGTGTGCGTGTGCGTGTGCGTGTGTGTGCGTGCGTGCGTGTGTGTGCGTGTGCGTGCGTGCGTGCGTGCGCGTGCGTGTGTGCGTGCGTGCGTGCGTGCGTGCGTACGTGCGTGCGTGTGTGTGTGTGTGTGTGTGTGTGTGTGTGTGTGTGTAGTTCCAAGTGTTTTATATTGCATTGTAATTTAATTCGTATGATGTATTTACTGTATACTATGCATGTTTTATTATTTCTATGTTTATATGTGTGTTTTATGTGCATACCAGACAAAACAATGTCTTCGTGTTTTAAAGACAATACATTTTGATTGATTGATTAAGAGCAGAGAAGGGGTATGATTAAATAAAGCACCCAAACTACACAACATAATTATTTGATGGCGAGAAGTCAGCTGGCATCTAGAACATCTTGACTGATGATGAACATTTATCTGTCGGTATGATCCAAAAACCAAACAAGAAATAGCCGTTTGTGTGTCCTCGATGAGAAATCATTAGTAAATGTCCACAGAAAACAGAGCAGTAGCAGCATGTCTCAAACAAACGGTCACCTTGAATTTGTACTGAAAAGCTGGTTCCCGTGCCCCAGTTCCTTCCCAGAGAGAAGAGCCATCACTTCTGATTGAAAAGTAAGCGTCCACACCCTTGAAACAATCCAAAGGAGGAGCGCTCGCTGGGTGGCAAATAGATACAGGCAAACCTCCAGTGTTGACGAGATCCTGACATCACTGGAATGGCCAACGCTAGAGGAACGAAGAAAGAACAAAAGGCTAGAGATGCTTTTCAAGTTCCAGACAGGCCTCGCTGTGATCAACTCTGCCTACCTGCCAGCACCATCAGGCACAAGGAAAGCCACCAGGAAAACAAACTCAAAAGCGTACGATGTACCATCCTGCCGTACGCTGTACAGGTAGAAGTCCTTTTTCCTTCGGACAATTCCTGATTGGAACGTGCTCCCCCAGGACACTGTGGAAGCTGAGACCTTGGATCTCTTCAGGTCCAGGCTTGGCTTCCCAAACTGATTTCCAAACCTTCACGCCCCCCTCCCCCTCCTCCCCCCTCTCTCACCCCCCCCCCCCCTCCCCTTGCTGCCCCCGTTTTTTGCTTTTGCCTCTTCTGGTCTGGCGACTGTGGGCCTGGCCCAGCGTTAGGCTGGGTTGGGGCTTGGACTAGGTCCCCAGCTTGCTGGGGGCTGAAAAGCATTGTGCCTGTCCGGCAGCTCCACTAATGCTGGGCGTATCAGACTAGGAACACTGACCCTAACGGGCCCCCTGCTCTCTCCCCCCCCCCCACCCCCCCCCCCCCCCCCCCCCCCCATTCCCACCGTACATAGCCCCCCACCTACCCTTTTTTTTCTTCTTTTTTTTGGGTTGAAATTATACTTTATTATGTCTTTATTTACTTCTATTATCTATCTATTATTTCTTCCTTTCTTTCTGCTGTGTCTCGGCGCTGCATGGTGACCTCCGTTTTTTTCGGGTTTCTTCATTAGCAGCAAATATCTTCAACCTGATGAAGTTGGCTGATTGACCTGAAGAAGATGAAGAAGAAGAAGAAAGGCCTTTCTGATTTGCCGTCCAAGGACTGATACCCGATGCCCCCCTATTTTATTGTGACAACGCAAGTGAGCACACTGCTCCAGTTACTCAGGACATTATGCCAGAAAACAGACTTATGCAGAGTTCCGTTGGTCTCCTATCCACCTAGTTTTCCGACTGTTTAATATTATTTTATGTGAAGCATTTGCGAAAGGGGAAGCAAATGTAGAAAGCTGAAGATGGTCGAGAGTTCGCTGAGGGCCCTTTTTTTTAACATACACCAGTCGACCTGGACTGATGCCATAACCGTTTGGTTTCAAATAATATTAAACTGTAAGTGTTCTAGTTAGGGAAACCTCTACAATGTGGACTAGCCAGAATGCGGGTGCACACAGCCAGTTCTTCACGTTGCAAAATATAATGAGAGGCCCTCGTACTGCAGCCTTATTCAATGAATTATGATTGTATTAATTATTTTCTATGCCGGTTTGGCATACTTTGTGTTTGGCCGACTTTCTTGTTGTTGTTCTTCTTCTTCTTCGATGGCTCAGTTTCCTGTCAAGTATGAGCGCAGATGCGTCATGCTGCCGTTATGCGCCTAACTAAAAAATAGTTAGGCCGAGCAAGTCCGACTTCGGCTGGAGGAAGTCTTTTGCAAAGTGTTTCTTGAAAAAACAAAAAAGGTAGGAGAATAGACCAGTAAGGCAGAAAGATAGTAGACAGGAAGAAAAGGGAAAAGGCAGAGTCAAAGATAGTGACAGATTAGAGGAAATTACAAGCATAGAACTTCCAGAAGGTGGGGAAACTATTTACACAAAAGACCACCCGGTATCCCCGCGGGGAACTTTCTTGCTTAAAAGCCTTAATCTGCTGCAAATCGATAGGGATTAAAAATTATCTCATTTCTATCGACATTGTATTGCTTCGTCGTTGAGAACCTTTCCATATTTTTCAATCACTATGCAGACAAAATAGAGTCAGTTGTACATTTTTTTTAAAAATAATATATGTAGGGTGACCCACGACATAGTCGAATTAGCATACGCAAACTGAAACATATCTGGCATGGCAAAGCGAAAAACAAAAATAAACCAAGTTCACAAGACATTGACGAGGTTAAAAAACAAAACAACCGGGATCAACACTCTTAATTAGTGGGGTGTACACCCTTAATGGGGTGTACACCATTAACTCGCAGACATGTCTGCCGCTCGGCGACATTAAAATCCCACGTGGCATAATTTGTACTGCAATGTCTTCTACTCTTCTTTTTACACACCCACACAAAATTCGGAGTAATTCTATACAGTATTTCACGAGATATAGGAGGGTGAAGAAAAACGGAAACATGTCTGCCGCTCGGCGACATTGTATTTCCGAGGGTAATTTATATACGGATGTGTTATACTCTTAGCGCCACATCCTCACACAAAACTTGAAAGGATTCTGTTTTCTAGTTCACGAGATACAGCTTGGACAAGAAATATATAGCGCAAAGAAGAAAATTTCGATTTTCAAGGTCACACTTCAAGGTCAAGATCAGAATGGCGATAATTTATGCTCGGATGTTTTCTACTCTAGGTTATACAGTGCTACACACAATCTGAAGCGCTTCTGTGAAGAACAAATGTGGAAAATATGGCTTAAAACCCAATTTTAGACCCCTACCACTTTCAAGGCTTACCGATCTCCCGGACCTTGACCTTGACCTTGATCGGTATGCCATCATCAGAACGGCCATAAGCCAAAGTACCTACGTGCCAAATTGGAAGACTCTAAGACCAACGGCGTGGAAGTTATGGCCCCTTAAATATTTTCGTTTTTCAAGATCATAAGCCAAGGTCAAGGTCAGGACGGCAAAACTGTTTGCACGGATGCCTGCCTCTCATGGTGACACACCACCACACAAAATATGAAGCGATTCAGTCAAGCGGTTCGGGAGATATACTTGGGACAGACAGAAAAAAAAGTTACATACACGAACGAAAACATACTCCTTTGCGATCGTAGATCGGAAAAGGACAAAAACAAAAACACGTACGTTTATCTGTGCATGATGAGAAATCATCCTCCCTTATACCCCCATCTTGCTAATTAGCCAGCTTCAGGAACTTGCATAGCCTCTAAGGAATGGTCATGTCATAAGAAACCCGTGTGTTCTGAATTACAGCCTTGTTTTCTTGCTCTGATGAGGACCAGTCATTGAGTGAGAAGTGTAGTGTCAAAGCAATTCTCGTTTTGCTCTTTTGTGGGGGTTTTGTTGTTCTCCAAATCGGCGGTTTACCGGTATTTCTGCATCTACATTTGCTTTTATTTAATATAGAATATTTTGAAGCATGTCTATGCATTTATTATAATAGCTATCTATAAACTTTGCGGTATTTCTTTTTTTAAGATCCTCAATAAAATACTAAATCTGCATGTTTTATGTCTGGATAAAACAGCTTTTAAAAACATGTATGATTCGCTTACCCCTTACACCCGTTACACCCGTCTCTCCCGTCTCTGTCTCTGTCTCTGTCTCTGTCTCTGTCTCTGTCTCTGTCTCTCTCTCTCTCTCTCTCTCTCTCTCTCTCTCTCTCTCTCTCTCTCTCTCTCTCTCTCTCTCTCTCTCTCTCTCTCTCTCTCTCTCTCTCTCTCTCTCTCTCTCTCTCTCTCTCTCTCTCTCCCTCCCTCCCTCCCTCTCCTCCCTCTCCCTCCCTCCCTCCCTCCCTCCCTCCCTCCCTCCCCCTCCCTCTCTCCCTCCCTCCCTCCCTCTCTCTCTCCCTCTCTCTCTCTCTCTCTCTCTCTCTCTCTTTCTCTCTCTCCAATCAAACTATTTTGTAGTTTCTACGCGCGCGGATATTCGCTGCCCCAATGTCCCCCACCACCCCACCCCCCCCAACTGTAATCAACCCTACAATGCAAAGGAAAAATATCTTTAAAAAAAATAGAACGGCGTCTGTCATCTAGGCGATCATCGGAGATCAATGACAAACAGTGTTGACACAGACATGACAGCAAAGCAGAGCGGATGCCGCTTTGTATTTAAAAGGCCTTACAGTCAACTACACTCTTCTTCCATCTCTCTCTCTCTCTTAGCCTGCCCCCACCCCCATCCTCCCCCCCTTCAATGACGCTGCCAACACTTATTGACTAGCTAGCAGACGTCTGCTGCATCATTCTTGAGAGCAGGCCTCGTTCTCCCTGAAAATAGTTCAGTTAGAGACAAACAACAGCAAAGAAAATAGCACGCCAGGCTAACGAGGTCTTTGTGAGCCTGGCTTTTAAATTCACCAGATGCCGTCTATGAATATATGAGTCATTCACAGACTAAAGGGCCTGCTACACACATACGATTCGGATCGGAATGCGATGCGATTTTGACGATGTGAGTCATGATTCATGTGAAATTCATGTATTGGGTCTTCTTGAGTATTAAGTGAGTGAAAATGGCAGGATTATTTTTAGACGGAAGTATTTCACGTGAATCATGACTCACGTGACCCAATCGCATCGCATCCCCATACAACATTACGCGTGTGTGGCGCCGGCCTAAAGCTGCTAACATTTTATTCACCATCTAGAAGACGTCTGCATCGTTCTTGAAAGTGAGTAACCTTCAGGCAGGGAAACAAAAATCAATGCTCGAGTCTACCTTTCACCATTGACGACAAAAGGAAACATTTCAACGCACAAAAACACAATAATTTGTATAGACTGTTTTGGAGTCGTCGTCGTCTATAATACTTGATATAGTTGAAAGCAAATCGCCTCTGCTTTAAAAACAGCACGCTGAAACAAACAACAGCAGATATAGCAGCATGCCACCAACACATCGTTCCTTTGGAGTTTGATGGAAAACAACAACAACAAAAACAGTTGTAAGGGCGGGTTAAGAGGGCGCCGGTTGAGAGCGTCTGTAACTTGAATACATTTCTAACATGTTCTGCTCCCATAGCTTAATTAATCGGGAACATAAACAACAAGGGCGTCGCCGAGCGGCAGACATGTCCGTCACCAGCAATGCCACGCACTTGCGACACCCCGTAGAGTGTCACATCCTGACACAAAATTGGAAGGGATTCTGTCTTCTAGTTCACGAGATACAGCTTGAAGAAGAAACATATAGCGCAAAGAAGGAAATTTCGGTTTTCAAGGTCACACTTCAAGGTCAAGGTCAGCATGGTGATAATTTATGCTCGGATGTTTTCTTCTCTAGGGTATACAGTACTACACACAATCTGAAGCGCTTCTGTCAAGTACTAATGTGGAATATATGGCTTAAAACCCAATGTGTAGACCCCTACCACTTTCAAGGCCTACGGATCGCCCGGACCGTGACCTTGACCTTGATCGGTATGCCACCATCAGAACGGGCATAAGCCAAAGTACCTTCATGCCAAATTTGAAGACTCTAACACTAACGGTGTGGGAGTTATGGCCCCTGAAAGATTTTCGGTTTTCAAGGTCGTACGCCAAGGTCAAGGTCAAGACGGCAATATGGTATGCGCGGATGCCTTCCTCTCATGGTGACACACCAGCACACACAATTTGACGTGATTCTGTCAACCCGTTCCATAGATATCCTTGGGACAGACAGAAGGAGAAAAAAATGACCCTCCGATTTTCAGGTTCCAGCGATCTTTTTGACCTTGACCTCGGTATGCAATCATCAGAACGGGCATAAGCCAAACCACCTTCATACCAAGTTTCAACATCCTATGTTGATCGGTGCCCGAGATATGGCTAAAAATAGATTTTCGGTTTTCAAGGTCGTACGTCAAGGTCAAGGTAACGACGGCAAAATGGTTTGCGCCGATCACTTCCTATTAAGGAGGCACACCTTCACACAAAATTTGACGCGATTCGGTCAAGCGGTTCGGGAGATATCCTTGGGACAGACAGAAAACAAAACAAAAAACACCCCCCCCCCCCCCCCCCCAAAAAAAAAATACAAACCAGCCCATCGCAATAGTCCGTCTTGGTGACGGACTAACAATAAAAAAAAAATGATGTACGCCATGTTAACGTGGTATCAATGAGTTTACTATCCAAACGGGTTTGATGCCGTATGTCTAGCTAGTGGCACTCAACCAGTAACGCTACCGACAGTTGCTGGCAATGCAGAACTTGTCTGTGTTTTGTAAACAAATAAAACAAAATTTCTAACGTATCTATATATTGACGTAGCTTGGATAAGACCGAATAGCGCTGAAAAAAATGACATTCTACTTGAATTAACATTTCAACACACACACACACACACACACACACACACACACACACACACACACACACACACACACACACACACACACACACACACACACACACACGCACACACGCACACACACACATACACACCACACACACACACACACACACACACACACACTCACTCACACACACACACACGCACGCACGCACGCACGCGCACGCGCACACGCACACACGCACACACACACCACACACAGACTAAAAACAAAGAAACAAGACGCCATTTGTGTTGACTATTAAAGGGACGTCTGCATCAATGGCGATCCAAGGAAACGTCCTTTGTCACAGTAATTCTTCAATCAGTAACAACAAATTTGAGGGGGGAAAAACCCATTCATGTCATATTACCCCATTTAAAAGACACCTATGTCTGGAAAGCAAGT
>CM065681.1:36627520-36647520 GCA_017654935.2 Phymorhynchus buccinoides | reverse complement strand
CCAGTACGGTGCATTGCCAGTACTAGGTGTTGCGCTAGTCATATAGTAAAAAGCCAAGTGTCCGTGTGTCTGTCCGTGTGTCTGTCTGTCTGTCTGGCTGGCTGAAACACAAAACGGGCCTTATAACTCCGCCGTTTTTCGACCGAATCGCTTCAAATTTGCTGTGAGCCCTAACGGGGCGATGACAACGGCAACAGAGGCGGCCGTATCATTTGCGCGGTTTCGCAAATGCGCGAAACGCGCATCCGCCGGCGTCTCGGCGCCCGTATCTCCGGCGTTTCTGGGCCGATTGCCTTCGAATTTGGCAGGAAGATGACCGGGGTCGGGGACTATCCGTGTGCCAAACCGGAAGCGAATCGATTCAGAAATACCGTGGCGTAACCAGACCCGACATTGACTCGAGATTGGGAACATGGGTGACCAGGGATAGTGACTATCGTCGTGCAAAATGTCAACAGCATCCGTTCATAAACGCGCGCTATAACCCGAGTTATTTTGCAGGACGCTAATTTCAACCAACACTTGACACATAACCAAAGACTCTAAAAGGGGAAGATGGACTACTTAAGAGTTACGGCGAGTCTGGCTGATAGAGTTATCGTTAGTGGGGTAGTTCACAGTGGCGGCTATGCAAAGACTCAGACTGGAATTTGAACGGAGAATTCAACTGGCCTATCGACGTGTTATGTCATAAAGATGTTTAAAAGGGAAACAACCAGTGTTTCTGTCCTCACTACTCATATAGGGAAAAGGGACCGGATGTTAGTCTTTTATTTTCATGTTAATAATTTATCTTCTTTGTTAAAATTGTGTCCTTCAAGACAAGCCTTTAAAAAAGCACTTTAAAAGACTATGATTGAAGCCTTGTAAAATATAATTAACGTTTGTTATCAAAATGAGGGCTACATACATGCATCATAACTACATAATATAAATTTGCTATTACGGATATGCGCTAATTCATGTGATTTTGTAGTCCTAGTTTTGCTTTGTTTTTCCTCGCTTAATATGTGAGTGGTTTTTGTGCGTGTTTTCTGCATTAGTGAGTTCACTTTTGTCGGTGGTAACTCTCTCTCTCTCTCTCTCTCTCTCTCTCTCTCTCTCTCTCTCTCTCTCTCTCACTCTCTCTCTCTCTCTCTCCCCCACTCTCTCTCTCTCTCTCTCTCTCTCTCTCTCTCTCTCTCTCTCTCTCTCTCTCTCTCTCTCTCTCTCTCTCCTCCCCCTTCTCTGTTTAACTTTCTTTTCTTTCTTTTTTCCCCTTTTTTTTTTGGGGGGGGGAGGGTTGTCTCTCTCTGTCTCTGTCTCTGTCTCAGTCCTTATCTCTTTTTCTACTCCCTCTTCCCCTCTCCCTTTCCAACTATGATGACATTGCTGTTATATGATGTACATATTGTAGACCTATCTTGCTTGTCATCAACTATGTGTGATAATTTCACATATTTGTTCATTGCACGCCGATTTTCCCCCTGTTACTATTTTGGTTGTTTTCATTTTATTTGCTTCACTTCTTTTCTGTTTTTGTGTTATGACGACAGGATGAAAAAAAGCTGTTAGCTTGTTCCTTTATCATCAATAAATATCATTTTGACTTGACTTGACTTGACGCGCACGCACACGCACACACACACACATACACACACACACACGCACGCACTCACGCACGCACGCACACACACAGCTTCCTCAAAGAAACGCTGCATAACATATCGTTAAGCACAAATTGCTAAGCCTGATGCATGGCATTGCTTAATTAAGAATTAAATGAAGAAGAAGCACAAAAGACCAAAAACATTATATTGGTTTCCTTTTCCTCATTTATTGCCCGTGGTCAAAAGAAAACTAACGGCTTGATGGCAGGATGCATGCACTAAGAGCAGCTGTTTAACTGCTAACGATTTGCTAGAATTGATCACGATTTCTGTAATTTTTACTTCCTGCGAGGCGGAAAGGAGTGAGAGAGAAAGACGGAGAGAAAGAGAGAGAGAGAAAGAGAGAGAGAGAGAGAGAGAGAGAGAGAGAGAGAGAGAGAGAGAGAGAGAGAGAGAGAGAGAGAGAGAGAGAGAGAGAGAGAGAGAGAGAGAGAGAGAGAGAGAGAGAGAGAGAGAGAGAGCGCAATGAGCAATGAGAGAGAGACTTCTTCAGACTTCATGTTTTGTACTTTGGCCATCGACCCGTGTACAAACGAACATAAAGACCCCCCCACGTACGCACGCGCACACGCACACGCACACGCACACACACACACACACACACACACACACACACACACACACACACGCGCGCGCGCGCGCGCGCGCGCGCACACAAACATACACCAATGAGATATATAATTTCTCTCTCTCTCTCTCTCTCTCTCTCTCTCTCTCTCTCTCTCTCTCTCTCTCTCTCTCTCTCTCTCTCTCTCTCCTCTCTCTCTCTCTCTCTCTCTCTCTCTCTCTCTCTCTCTCTCTCTCTCTCTCTCTCTCTCTCTCTCTCTCTCTCTGTCTCTCTCTCTCTCTCTCAATTTGCTGCTAACGTTCGATCACATCTTGACAGCGCAATCCAGCACAAACAACGTGGGTAGACATAACCCAAAGGCAACAGATTTCTGACAGATAAGAAATCGATTGCGAACCTTAAGCAAGGTGGTGTTAAATTCTATAGAAACACCCACCCACACAAATACACGTGCAAGAAGCTGTCAGCATAATGCACGCATGCACGCACATACACCATATGTATATAAGTGCATAAAGATACATAGAGATATATAAGCTAAATTATAGGGTTGCTTCAATTAAAACGCAATTCTTAATTAAACAGAAACAAGCGCGAAATCGCAATAGTTTGTGGCACGCGGTCTATTTTTACCATTCCAATCATGAGTCACCTTCCCTGGCTTTTCAATAATTTTAATCTGTAAACCAGAATGTTATCTCTGCACCATTCCGTAACTTTTTATATCTTTGGGAAAACATTTAAAACTATGTATCCTACTTATACTCATCGAAAGAAGCACCGCATACTCGTCGTGTCTGTTGTAGTGTCTGTATTACGTATGTTTATTATTTTGTATGCTTTTAAAATACATCATTTTAAAGAGCAGCCTCAATTTGACGTGGAGCCTCGATTTGAAGTGCGACAATTTTGTCAAAATGTGCGACAATTTTGGACCGACAGACAGACCGACCGACAAAGTGAGTTATAGGTTTGTGGCTTGAGCCACAAACAAAAACAATGGTCAATCTGCAGATTTGTAGTATTCACCGCTTTGTTGATGTGTGGCATTAGACGCACCCAAGGTCACATCCACACATAATTTTCCAACGCACACTAGCTCGTATAGGCATGCATGTGCGCGCACAAAAACGATGTAGCATACATATATATACAGAAAAAAGAACACGTCCTTAAATTAGTAACATGTTTCTTGCCGATAACAATCGATCAAGGACCTTGAACTAGATTCGAAGTCAATTTCGTAGGAACATCTCTACACGTAAACCAACACAAAGTCATACAACACTCAAGCAACAATACAAAATGTATTTAAAAAATCCTTTCTTACAGATGTGAATCGACCATGACACTTTAAATCAGTAATATTATATTCAACCGAAACGTTATTAAAGCTCACGCTCACTCTCAAACGCACCCAACAAACAATTGCACACTCATTCACAAACACATACATGCACACACGTGCATGGATGTACGCATGCACAAGCATACTTACACATTCACAGAAACAAATATATTAATATGTAACAACAACATTTTTTTATGAACGATATGAATCACGAAGTGATTTTCTGTTTGAGTTGCTAATTTTGTTGCTAAAATGCATGCAACATTAACACCCATTCTAACACACAAAACATACAATTGCATATACACGTGAACACATGCGCATTCGATCACTAATGCGCAGAGAGAGAGAGAGAGAGAGAGAGAGAGAGAGAGAGAGAGAGAGAGAGAGAGAGAGAGAGAGAGAGAGAGAGAGAGAGAGAGAGAGAGAGAGAGAGAGAGAGAGAGAGAGAGAGAGAGAGAGAGAGAGAGAGAGAGAGAGAGAGAGAGAGAGAGAACGAACGAACAAAATTGTGTGTAATCAGGGTTATAAGATAAGCATGCAATGCTTTTTTTACACTCAGCCCTGAGGCAAAACAAAGGTTAAAAAATAATAATAATAATAATATAATAATATATATATGTACACAACAAAATGAAGCGCTTGCGTAGCAAATAATAATAATACAAAGCATTCAAGAAAAGTAAATATTCAGAAATTGCATAGCACAGCACTATATACATAATTAATGTACAAGACTAATACAGGAAGAAGGTGATGGGGAGAGGGCTTTGAGGCGGGAAAAGGTACAATGAATGATTTAAATGGCACATGGGTAATATTTGGGCCTATGCCACAACCTTCTGCATGTAATATGGCACACATCAGAGAGAGAGAGAGAGAGAGAGAGAGAGAGAGAGAGAGAGAGAGAGAGAGAGAGAGAGAGAGAGAGAGAGAGAGAGAGAGAGAGAGAGAGAGAGAGAGAGAGAGAGAGAGAGAGAGAGAGAGAGAGAGAGAGAGAGAGAGAGAGAGAGAGAGAGAGAGTTTGTTCTGTCATTTAGTTCAACACAACTGTTTTATTAGGCGTTTATTTGCCTATTTTGCTTCACAAATGAAAACTTGATTCTATTTCAGGCCAGTCTGTGTTTGTTGAGTCCACATTGGATTCGATAATACACCAGGTGTTCTTGTAAATGTTGTGGCTGAACTGTCTTCGACCATTGTGGAGACGGAAAAGCAATTCTTACTCGATGTTTGAATAAACAACGTAATAAAATAACGACCATAAACCGTTATGAGTTCCTTTTTTAAAACAACTTTTTACCAAAGCATCGCTTTAAATGTATGGCCTAAAATAGATTTACCTTGAAGAGATTTTATTTCAAAACAGCAGGACTTCGTTTTAAAAAGATAGACGCGTCTAGTATCTGAATAAAATCAATACTTGAGAGTTATAAGAACTGGGCGTATTCCTGCAAAACGCCAGCCATGCCTCTCTTCCACATAAAACGCTGATTTTTTCGAATTGCTGCATCATTAGGATGACTTAAAAACACGAACAAAATGTCACTTTTTCTTTAATCCATCAATAATGATGTCATTGT
The DNA here is from genome assembly GCA_017654935.2 of Phymorhynchus buccinoides. Classification (NCBI taxonomy): domain Eukaryota; kingdom Metazoa; phylum Mollusca; class Gastropoda; order Neogastropoda; family Raphitomidae; genus Phymorhynchus; species Phymorhynchus buccinoides. The sequence goes on along the minus strand of CM065681.1, from coordinate 36,642,369 downwards.
TGTCAGGGCATATTATCGTGTAAAACATAAGCTATCTACATTTTTAGTAATGTCTAACCCATTGTATGAAAAACCACGATCGTATCCGTATCTATTCAAGACTTCATCCGTTTGTTGATAAAAACACTTGATGTAAACAAAATCAGAAATGAAAATAGTTGTGATGTAATGACGGTTTAATTGTATTTACAAAATAAATGCTACAAGATCTGCAAGAGTATATGTCATGTCCTAACAAGGCGACACAGTTATAAACCTGAAAGTGTGTGACCCCAAAAGCAAAATTGATTTGTTGAATTCGAAATTATTATCGTGTTTTAATACAGTTCGTGATTACTTAATAAACAAGGCGATCATTACAGATAAAGAGTAATAAAGATAAAGAGTGCTATTACACTGCACCTTGTGTGGATGAGAAATGGCCAAACAATTAAAGGTTATTTGGGGTATCTCAACAACAACAAGTGCAACGCCGGGCGGCTGCAAAATCCCCTCGCAGCATCGCCGAGCTACTCCGAAATCGGAATGTGTCGGCTGTACACACAGCGGGGAGACCATTAATTTTAATTTTAGACCATTCATCAAGAAATGTTGTGAGAAAAAAACACTTCATTCAAATACACACCCTCCGCCCACCTTACCTCCATCTCCCTTTCTCCCCCCCCCCCCCAACACACCACCACCCCCATCCCACCCACACTCCTTACCTCTAGTGCAGCTTGATCCAGCAGAGAAAATGGAGGCAGTTATGCAGTTATTGTGTGACGTCGGCCAATAACTGACCAGAAAAAGGCGGGCGATGGAGGATGGAGAGTAAAGGCGTGAATGGAAAGGGCGGGGATGTAGGGAGAGGGGGGGGGGGAGTAACGAGAAAGGAATACAGAGGGGATTGGGGGGGGGGGGGAAGAGGAGGGAGGGAGTGAGAGCAACAACGAAGGGGAAAGGTATCGAGTGCAGATGGGGGTCAAGCCAGTCAAGCCCCGTGATGCAATGTTTGGGTGTCTGCTGGGTCGAGAGGTCAAACCCCCCATGCCATCTCTATTGTGGAAAGCGATAGGGTTGTGTGACAGAGAAGGACTGGGTTGAAGATAGGGGTTAGCGTCAGTTTAGAGTCAGCGTGATAGGTAATATATTAAGCACACACTATAAATATTCCCTCAAAGTGGTCTTTCCTGGTATTGCAGTATCTCCAGGATCGACCCACTATCTGTAAGAATTTAAAAAAATTTAATACTGAGCGCACAGAAAAATTCATGACAACTGTGTTATAGACCATTCATCAAGAAATGTAAAAAAAAATGCATTGAAATACATGCAAAACTTCGCGAGATATTAGCGATTATGTGTTTGGGGGTTTGAACCCCGTAACTGGCGCGACTTGACCTTAATGTAAAACTAAGTACATCAGTGGATAGCTTGCATCTTGGCAAACTAGTATACCAAATTTGATGATGATAGACTGAATAGTGTTTGAGAAAAACGGACGAATAGCCGGACGGACGAACGGAGGCACGCCGGACGCCGGACGGACGCCGGACGGACCAGACAGAAACAATACTCCCCGAACCTTCGGCTCGAGGATTAATAATTAATAAGAGGGGAAGAGAAAAGGAGGACAGGGGGTGGGGGCAGTAAGCAGAACTAGACGAATAGAATGACAGAACGACCGACGCATGGATGGACAGGCACAGATTAGATAGTGGAATGGATAGATGGATACATGAATGAATGTATTGGCGCGTGTAGATAGATAGATAGATAGACTGATAGATAAATAGATAAATAGACAAATACATAAATAGACAGATAGAAAGACATATAGATACATATATGGAGAAATAAGTGGATAGATAGATAGATAGATAGATAGATAGATAGATAGATAGATAGATAGATAGATAGATAGATGTTACTAGATATTTGCATTTCAAATGCTCTAACTTTTAAGTCCTTTAGATCAGAGACACGGTGCACAGCAGTATACTGAGATTTTATTTCAAATCTAAATAGATAGATATATACATATATAGCAGTGATGTTCCGAGGTCCAGGTCATAGTCCATTGACCTATCAAAATTGAAAATGTCATATTGTGTTCTCCCCTGTTGGGACAAATGTCTGATTAAGATTATAGCACTGGCACATTTTGTCTTATTGATTTATGAAAGAGCCAGGACATTGTCCTGTTGATTTCTCTTGTCTCAGGACAGTTTGTCCTATCATTTTTCCACCCTCGGTGCATCGCTGAGATAGATAGATAGATAGATAGATAGATAGATAGATAGATAGATAGATAGATAGATAGATAGATAGATAGATAGATAGATAAATAGATAGACCCGAAAAAGAGACGCTGGTTTTGTAAAGGTCAAAGGCAGTACATAATCATTAGAACGGATGAAATACAAAAACAAAGGAGAGGAAATTCTGATCTGTAGAGGTTCCTTGTCAGCAGTTGAGAGGAGAATCGCAGATTGGGACCAGGAAGGGATAAGATCATTAGAACGATATTTACACGTTGAAGGAGTTAGGAGATGGTGTAGGTATAGATTGGGTTGAACCGTGTACATTAAAACAGCTTTATTGTACTCTAACAGATGATCTAGTGGCAAACCTTCCAATTCTTGCAGCTTTTTTGGAGTTGATAGATATGGATCAGGCAGGAGTAGGTTGACTGCTCTACGGTGGAGTGATGATAACATTTTGAGATGTTGTGCAGCACAGGACAACACAGTAGAAGCATAATTGACATGTGAAAGACAATGGCCATAGGAGAACATTTTACGCGCGTCTATGTCTAAACAGGGTTGGATTCGTTTGAGAAAGAATACATAACGTGCAGACAGACAGACAGACAACATAAATGATAAAATAAAGATTATAATGTTTTAATGACGAAAGCCAAATAAGCTCATATATTAAATATAATCACATTCAAAAACACACATGTACATATATACACACACGAAGAATGTAGCTGGCCTCCGGCCCAAATCCAGACAAAGGAAAGCAGTGTAATAGGGGCATAGAGTGAAATTATTATGATAAAGCAATATCCATAAAGAAGGATATGAAAATTTGATCAGGTATTGTGAAAATACTCGAGCGAGAGAGAGAGAGAGAGAGAGAGAGAGAGAGAGAGAGAGAGAGAGAGAGAGAGAGAGAGAGAGAGAGAGAGAGAGAGAGAGAGAGAGAGAGAGAGAGAGAGAGAGACAGACAAACAGACAGACAGAACCAGACAAACAGAGAGAGAGAGAGAGAGACAGAGAGAGAGACAGACAGAGAGAGAGAGAGACACACACACAGAGAGAGAAACAGAGACAGAGAAAAAGAGAGAGATACACAGAGTTACGCAGAGAGAGACACGCAGGGAAAGATGTAGAGAGAGACAGAGAGCAAGCGAAATTAACACAAACGCACAAAAAAGTGCGCGAGCGGACTTATATAACGTATGTATACAAATAAAGAGACAGAACAACAAGTCAGACATACAAGTAGACAGGCAAACAAAAACAAACCGGCGGTCAGGCACGGACATAAATGTATTTATGGGGAGTTGCAGTGCGCTAACAACACCAAATGGTACGCATTAATAAGAGTCATTGCTAATGGTATAATCAATACAACGCATCAATAATATTACCGACAATAGATTTAAGTGGTGACCCAAGTGTGCCGCGCGCGCGCGCGCGTGTGTGTGTGTGTGTGTGTGTGTGTGTGTGTGTGTGTGTGTGTGTGTGTGTGTGTGTGTGTGTGTGTGTGTGTGTGTGTGTGTGTGTGTGTGTGTGTGTGTGTGTGTGTGTGTGTGTGTGTGTGTGTGTGTATGTGCGTGTGTGTATGTGGGTGTGAATATGGTGTTGAGCAGTACGTCATTCAACGCGCGTGTCTGTGTATGATTTATTGCCAATAAAACAATTGTCAGTAATTCTCAGGATGGTCAGAGAGAGAGAGAGAGAGAGAGAGAGAGAGAGAGAGAGAGAGAGAGAGAGAGAGAGAGAGAGAGAGAGAGAGAGAGAGAGAGAGAGAGAGAGAGAGAGAGAGACCGTGTGTGTGTTTCTGTGTGCGTGTTTGTGTGTTTCTGTGTGTACGTGCGTGTGTGTGAGTGTGTGTGTGTAAGTGCGCGCGTGCGTATTGTGTTGGTGTGCGTGCGTGTTGCGTTGGTGTGTGTGTATGCGTGCGCGCGCGCTGTTTGTGTATGTGTGTGCGCGCGCGCGCGGGCGTGTTCTGTGTATACTAGGCCAATGTGTGAGCGTGCGTATGCGCGATGTCTAATATGTTTCCCCGCGTTAAATATTCCTGAACCTCTGTGACTTTTCGCACAACTCAACTAACAAACACTCACCTGTAATTCTCAGCCAGAGACCTTCGCCGGTACTCCGAAATAATCCTGAGGTTTTCCAGCAGCATGGCGTGCGCCTTGTCCGTATGCTTCATCATGGTGTCAGACTTGACGTTCACCCCGCTGCCCTGCATACACCTTCACCTCGACAGCAACAGCACCAGACGACAAAACAAAACCGGTATGAGTAGCCGGGCCCGAGTTAGCCAAAGTTCGATTCTCCGGATCCGCCTCACCTCACTCTTTCCGAAACACTTGTCAATGTCTACACCACTTCACCTCAACGAAATCCAGCATCGCGGAAGAAATTTAAAGGTAGCACAACCGGCAATATCCAAGAAAATGTGATACATCAAAATAAGAATGACTTGACATTTTGTTGTTGTTGTTTCAATTACAAGTATTGCAAAACTTAGTAGGCCTAAGTCGTACGTTGCCCTTTCTTTCTTCCTGTTCATGAAGGCGAGCTAAACAACAAGGCGAAACGTTACATTGTTACAGTCACGATCAACTTGCACACGAAAAATGTCACGCATTGTCTCCTTGAACTGCTTCGTTGTATAAAAAAACAACTTTTGTCTTCGTTTGTGTTTCTTCTTCCCGGAAGATGTTCCGCTCTAGACAGCAAGCAAGAGCCATTCAGTAGATCACATATAGCAGTAGCACAACAGCAGCCGGGTGTTGTTTAGAACCGCAACTGTCTTTCAGAATCAATACGGTGCAAAACTGTTGTTCGGCGTGGACCTGATAACTCGGCGACATCCGAGACCACCGTCTGTCTCTTCCTTGACGACAGCACTGAGCGTTGCTGCTGTTATCAGTGTTGTTATTATGTCGTGTTATTCCTGCTGTGTTGCGTTGCCAGTTCAATAGAAGAAGAAAAAATGTTCACTGTGACAGTGATGTCCTGAGGCCCCGGTCATGTCATTGACCTATTAAAATTGAAAATGTACTAGGCCTATCGTGTTCTCCCCTGTCAGGATAACTGTCTGATTAAATGTTTAACACCGACACGTTTGTCTTATCGATTTTCTGTCTTGTTTGTTTTGATTGAAGCATATAATTATTTAAATCCGTCTATATTGTCTGATATGCACTTTTGTTTAATACTGAGCACGCCATAAGCCTAGCTTGCTGTTGCTTCAGTTTTGTTGCTTTGCATGTTTGGTATGTAAATCATAATAAACGAATAAGATAAGCGTGTGAAATGTTGATTTACACTTAAACAAAAACCGAATTAAAAACACCACTACCACTGTTGTGTCTTGTCGTTGGTTGTTACATCGTCAAATTGCCTTCTATATCAACGCATGCCAATATGGAAATGGTTCAAGATCAGTTTGATGACACGATAAATATTAATTTTCTATACTTTTGCCAATCAATTCTTGATCATGGTATTACGTGAATTTTACAAAGTAATAATAAATATCCTATTTTCAAAGTCAAATTTGTTGGTCAGCATATCACTCACACGAACGATCGAAACTCTCTCATCTCAATTATTTTTCTCTCAAATATAAACTAAACCCTACCCAAACAAAACTCCCCATCAAACGTGTCGCTGTTTCTATCCAGGTAAATTTCAGACCAATCTAATTTTACGCTTACTATCAAGCTATTTCAATAGTCCTATGTCGACGAAAACCGAAGATCTACCAGAATTAAAATAATAATAATATCACCCGCTTTTTCTATTTGGTCGACTTAAATTCACCGCCGGTGGCTACTCAGTTTCAACAAGTTCTACAAATTGAAACGCCGTGTGCAAAACTATGATTTGCGGACACTCACTTGTTGCTTCCAACTCCATTCCTACTGGCCTCGAGTCCTAGACCACCTCGCATGATCTCTCCGACACGAAAAGCAGACGACAGAGCTTTGACTGGACCCATCTTTCTCTCTCTCTCTCTCTTTCCTCTCTCGAGTGTCGTCTGTTGCTGACTGCCAGTTTGTGGGGTTCCATTATTTTGTCGTCTGCGCTGTACAGCTTGCGTCACCTCTGCGCATGCCTTGTGGACATTGGTTTGTTTTTCTCAGTCGCGTGCGTTATTACTGTTGTTACTGTTGTGTTTGGGTCATCAGTAGAGATAGAAAGGGCACGCAAACAAACAAGTGTGTGTGTGTGTGTGCGTGTGCGCGTGTGTCTCTCTGTGTGTCTGTGTGTGTGAGCGCGCTCGTGCGCGCGTGCGTGTGTGTGCTTGTGTGTCTTTGTGGTTCGGGTATGTGTAGGCACGTATGTATGTGTGTGTGTTTATGTGTGTCTGTGTGTGTGCGAGCGCGCGCGTGTGTGTGTGTGTGCTTGTGAGTCTTTGTGGTGAGGGTATGTGTAGGACTGTGTGTGTGTGTGTGTGTGTGTGCTTGTGAGTCTTTGTGGTGGGGGTATGTGTAGGACTGTGTGTGTGTGTGCGCGCGCGCAGGCGCGCGCGCGTGTATGTATGCAATTATGTGCGTGCGCGTGTTCTCTTTGAAAATGTAATAGCATCTTGTTATTTGTTAAGGTTACATAGAATGAAGACAATCATATTTGGAGGAAAAAACAACTCAACGATTTATGATAAGAACACAAAGTAATTCATGAAATAACGCAACCATATTAGACTACAGCCTACTTTTTGCCTCGTTTCTTTTTTATAATTACAATTAACCATTGATACTGGGTTTTTTTTACAAATCTGTTGTAGGCAGAAGTCGAAACAAACAAATAAATGGCGGTGTTGAAATTGGGTGGTGGGTATTGCGAAAATGAACACCGTTTGCATGCCACGTGGGAGCCGACGAAAGGATTACGTGCGACAAAAGTTACAAACAAGTTCAATTAAGTCTGGAAATTGGACCCCCTCTCTCGAGTTTTACCCCGGATATTTATCCGGTTGTGTCTGTGAGAGATCTTGAGTAAAATCTATTAACGTCGCCAAGCTTACGTTTTCTTCTACTCTATAGGCTGGCTGTCTTTGTGGTAAAGTTTTACTTTAGACACCTTCATGTTTCCTACTCGCCATCTCAGTCTGGTTCTTTCAGTTTCATGAAAACAACCCTAGACATTGATCCTAACCCTCCTCCTCCTCCCTTTTTCCCCCCTCCCCCAGTCCCAAACCCAACCCATCGTTCCCTGCTCCCCCCCTCCCCATTTGCTCGACCCCCCCCCCCCCTTTCCTTCCTTCCTTGTCCCCTTGTAGCTGACCATCTGGGCAGCCATTCATTTGGATCCATAATATTTACGGAAGCTCCCTGTTATAGTATCATAATCTTCAAAATGTTGAAGGAGTATAAGGAAATACAATATAGTTTAGAGTACAACATGCAGTGAAACACGCACACTGATCTGCATACCAATTATTACTGAAGACTAGTGTTAGTATGGAAGCAATAATCTTCCCAAAATATATCTAATTTGTTTGGCAGAGGCTCGAGTACGGGCCCGTATCTCACATTCTCCAGGCTACGGAAACGCCTCTCGTTAGTGGTATACAGTGCGTCACTGAATATTTTTTAAACAAACAAACAAACTTGTAATTAATCTGAACTGTCATTGACATTGTATGGGACTTCACATTTATATTTATGGTGGTTTGTTTAAAGAATTCTTTTTCTTTTTTTTTGGGGGGGGCGTTTAATCTAGGCCGATCACATTTATTGTAAGCTTACTATCAGATTTTGACAGTTTTCATGCGGAAAAGCTTCACCGGAAAATGTAATGAAGCCTATATTTGGGATACAGATTCAAGAAAGTAACTTAGTTCCCTTCAGTTTAGTTCATCAACGCAAGACAATTAAAAGAAATCTACACTTACAATTCACTACACTGTCTTCCCCAAGTTGTATTCTTTCTCATTGCACTTGGTGACCACTTCCACTGGACTTTAAACAAAATGACATTGAATGGCTACTTCCACTGTTTGCCTTCCACAGACAGAATAGTTGTTCACTTACCTGTATATTTCAACCCCATCTCGTGATGTTAGTGGGCGTTCTGATGCTTGAGTGTTGTTGACATTCAGGGGGTGGCTTCACAAGGGCTAACGTTACGTAGCGTGAGCGCAAATCGGCAAAAACGGTACTAAGAAACACCTCGTTTGCCGACGTTTGTCGAAAACGTTTTGTGGCTGTGATCGAGGTAGCAAGCGACAAACTATTTGAAGGATCATGGGAAATATTAATACTTCCGACTTTTTTTATTTATATATATCGCGTACGTGACGAGACTTGAACTTTAAAAACGGAAGACCAAAACAACAAGCTTGCCACAGCAAATATTCTTTAGTGCATCGTGAAAACATACGGGATGATTTTAGCAAATTAAACAAACGCAAGTGTTTTGGAGTGTTCTTTCTTAATGTTTCATCATGTTAGATGGCATAATATAGTGCAAATTTAATGTTCTGCACACAAATAGACGTGGGTGAAATCGAAAACTTTGTCAGCAGACATTGGAGCCAATACTGTTCAGTTCAAACCATCCGTCAAGTACCTCGGGGTGACGATTGACCAGATCCTTTCTATGCATAACCACATCAGCAGCATTTGTCGCTCTTGTTTCTTTGAGCTCAGACGTATTGCATCCATTCGGCCTTTTCTTTCAGCTAACTCATGCAAGCGCCTTGTTGCAGCTTTTATTTCTTCACGCTTAGATTTCTGTAATTCCATTCTCTTTGGCCTTCCTACAGAAGAAATTACTCGCCTACAGCGAGTTCAAAACAGTGCAGCCCGCCTCATACTGCGTAAGCGCAAGCGTGATCACGTCACGCCACTTCTGAAGGAGCTCCATTGGCTCCCTGTGCAGTCCCGCCTTCAGTATAAGCTGGCTGTCCTATCCTTCCGTCACTTTGAACAGACCCTTCCGCCTTACCTCTACAGTGCTCTTCACACCTACACCCCTTCCCGCTCACTCAGGTCCTCAAACACAAAACTTCTGAAAGTTCCAAAAACAAATCTAAAATCATTTGGTGACCGCAGTTTCAGTTTCAGTGCCCCTGCTCTTTGGAATTCCCTCCCAGTCGATCTCTGCCATGAGCCAACTCTTTCTACTTTCAAAGCTAAACTCAAGACTCACTACTTTCAAACCTCATTCGGTTTGTAAATGTTTCCTTCTTGATCTTGTACCTGGGTGAATGGTTGGGTAATAATGTTTTGTGTGACTGCAAAATGGAAGCGCTTTGAGTATAAAATAATTATAGAAAGGCGCTATAGAAATGCTATCAATTATTATGATTATTATTATTACAAACTGACAGAGAGGTATGATATATCTCCCTTATGTTAGCAACCCTTTTCTCTCTCCCCAAAAATGAAGAGTAAGCTTAAAGAGTTATCTGACCTTAGCAAACGTTTAGGGTGTTTCTTAGGCCCCGTTTGACGTAAGCGTTATTCGCGCGGCGACCGTTATCTAGAGAAACTCGACCCTGATTTGATTGCGTGGTGAGTAGATTTCAGGTGAATTTGTTTTGTCACAAGCAAGATGGATGGACAGTGGTACACGTCTGCGTAGACTACCAATAATAGCTGGATAGATTGGTGGCAGATTGATGGCAAGATTGGTTTCCTGATTCTAGTGACCTCTTTAGAATCATCAATCTGAGAGAATAGTAACTGTTGTGCACTTACATGCATATTTCACCCCCATCTCGTGATCTTCGTGAGCATTCTGAGGCTTGAGCGCTGTTGGCATTCAGATGTGATGCATCTTTAGAATCATCAATCTGAGAGAATAGTAACTGTTGTGCACTTACATGCATATTTCACCCCCATCTCGTGATCTTCGTGAGCATTCTGAGGCTTGAGCGTTGTTGGCATTCAGATGTGATGCATCTTTAGAATCATCAATCTGTTGTTGGTAGTCTACTCAGACAGGTACCACTGTCGATCCACCCTGCTCGTTACATATCAAATTCACCTGACATATACTCAAGTAACTGAACCAATGCTGTCTCTATGGAAGGGAAACAGTAGTAGTCATTAAATGCCAGAGACTGGGAATATAATATACTAGATAAATCCGTGCTCCGCACGGCAGCACCCCTCCCTTCCGCCCACTCACCCGTGCTCCGCACGACAGCATGAAGCATCTGCGCTTCCTAGCTTTGCTTGGGGTTTCCCCTATCCTGCTTTCCCCCTCCCCGTGCCCCCCCCCCCCCTCCGCCCACCCCCAGCTTTCCAAACTTCCAGAAGGTACTCACCTCCCTCTTCTCCTTCCTAGCTTCGCTTGGGGTTTCCCCTATCCTGCTTTCCCCCTCCCCGTGCCCCCCCCCCCCCCTCCGCCCACCCCCAGCTTTCCCCCTGCCTGGGCTGCGCCCCCTCCCTTCCGCCCACTCCCCTCTCCTTTAAAAAAAAATGAGGAAAAAGCCCCCCCAAAAAAAAAAAAACAAAAAAATGTGGCGAGAGGCAGACAAGAACCCGCGACCTACACGAACTACGGATTTGTGACGCAGCGTCCTAACCTATCGAGCTATTAAGGCTTCGTCAAAAGTCGCTGTAAAAATGTCATTATAAGAGGAAGAAGGGAAAGCAGTCAAGTCGGACCAATTGATGGAGCTTCAAAATAATGCCAATTGACACGCGAGCAACATTTTGCCTTCAAAATCAACTTTCAAAAGCAAACTTTTTAATACGTCCTAGCAGAATAAATAGACGAAGCGCGTATCTTGACCCGCATCGCGAGCGAAAGTCCGACATTTACGCGGTACTCGAGTTTTTAGGGTTCCCTCGTCGGATCCTTAGCGCATTTTAATATAGATTCAAGAAATTAAATTGCTTGTTTAAATGGAGATTTGCTACGTGCTAGAGCTTTCTGGTGATGAGGTGGAAGGTACATATTAACCAACCCATGTGGTGCCTGCATAAGAGAGAGAGAGAGAGAGAGAGAGAGAGAGAGAGAGAGAGAGAGAGAGAGAGAGAGAGAGAGAGAGAGGGGAGGAGAGAGGGAGAGAGAGAAAGAGAGAGAGAGAGAGAGAGAGAGAGAGAGAGAGAGAGAGAGAGAGAGAGGGAGAGAGGGAGGGAACACTGAACACCGAATGGTTTAATGAATAGGCCTTAGGCCCATGTCATGGTGGGCGGTTACAAAAACAGACAAACAAAACTTTCAAGGGCATTGCAATGGATGAATACATTCAAACACATGTAATTCACACACACACACACACACACACACACACACACACACGCACACACACACACACACACACACACACACACACACACACACACACACACACACACACACACACACACACACACACACACACACACACATACACACAGAGACAGACACACACACACACACACACACACACACACACACACACACACACACACACACACACACACACACACACACACACACACACACACACACACACACACATAAGAGAGAGAGAGAGAGAGAGAGAGAGAGAGAGAGAGAGAGAGAGAGAGAGAGAGAGAGAGAGAGAGAGAGACCTCAGACGTTTTGTTAAATGATTAGGCCATCTGCCCGTATCAAGAAGGGGAGGGGAGGAGAAGGGGTGTCGGTGTAGATACAATGATCATTCATAGAAAAACGAAAAGAAAAATAAACATAAAAAGGAGAGAGAGAGAGAGAGAGAGAGAGAGAGAGAGAGAGAGAGAGAGAGAGAGAGAGAGAGAGAGTGCGTCACACCTGAAGCAAGCTAGCACCTAGGTGTTAGCTAGCACCTAGAAGGTGTTAAATTAGTGGTCTTTGGGGAGTGGCTAACTAACACCTTGCTTGCTGCAATCAGAACTGTCTTTACCCAGCGAAGTCGTCGTTTGTAGGGAGATGGGAGTATACATTAGGAACGAGTCATGTTGTGTGTGTGTGTGTGTGTGTGTGACAAAGCTTTTTTTTCATCCTGCCCATAATACTGTGTGTGTGTGTGTGTGTGTGTGTGTGTGTGTGTGTGTGTGTGTGTGTGTGTGCGTGCGTGTGTGTGCGTGTGCGTGTGTGCGTGCGCGTGTTTGTAGCCTTTGTGTGTAAAAGGGTAAATAAAAACACAAAATACATAGCTAAAAATACTCACAATGAAGGAAGTGTTTTTTTATTAGTTAAAATGAAAATAACAGAAGAAAGAGAGAAAGGAAAAGTCAGCTCGGAAACAGCGAAAAACGGAAAAATAAATTATAAAAAGTGGGGAAAGGAAAACAAATAGAAGGGGATCCTTAAAAATATCATTAAAGACAAAGGCAAGATTGAACTGGAGGCATAACAAAGAAGAACAAAGTGACAGGAAAATGAGAAAACAAAACAAAGGCCGGAAAGTAAACTAACAAAATTAAAGATAGCAAGGAGTGGTGTCATACAATGCCAAAAAAAAGAAAACAGAAACACGAGAGCGAACAAGCGCGGAATCGCAATAGTCTGTGGCACGCGGTCTATTTTTACCACTCCAATCATGAGTCACCTCCCATGTCTTTTCAATAATTTTAATCTGTAAACCAGAATGTTATCTGCACCATTTCGTAACTTTTTATATATTTTGGAAAACATTAAAACCTATTTATCCTACTTATGCTCATCGAAAGAAGCACCGCATACTCATCGTGTCTGTTGCAGTGTCTGTATTACGTATGTTTATTATTTTGTACGCTTTAAAATACATCATTTTAAAGAGCAGCCTCAATTTGAAGTGCAGCCTCGATTTGAAGTGCGACAATTTTGTAGCCTCGATTTGAAGTGCGACAATTTTGGACCGACCGACCGACCGACCGACAAAGTGAGTTATAGGTTTGTGGCTTGTGCCACAAACAAAAACTACTTGACTTAAACAGACAGAGAATTACCCACAAAAAGCAGTTTTAGGTCTGCAGAAATTGAAAACAATCAAACAAATCTTAATATGGCGTTTGCAAAGACCACCAATAATGTTTCTGAGTATGGCGTCAAGCGATCCACTGCAGGGGGTAGGCCTACTAGTCAGGGCTTATCAACTTTAGGCAATATAATCCTGCATAATTGTCATCCTACAAAATTTGCAGCGATTCTGCTCAAAGGTTCACGAGAATATATTGCAGACAGTCAAAAACAGGCAATCATCAAACAGATACAGAGAGGAACGATCGAATAAACACACACTCCAACACTCTCATAAAGAGACACTGACACACAGACGTCACGCGAGCACACAAACACACACACACGCACACGCACGCACACTTGCACACACACACACACACACACTCATGCACGCACCCCCACACACACACACGCGCGCGCGCGCGCACACGCACACGCACACACACACACACACACACACACGCACGCACACGCACGCACGCACGCACACCCACACCCGGCCACACACACCCACCCACACACACACACACACACTCACAGACACACACACGCGCGCGCGCGCGCTATACGTTCAGTGTTTGAACTTTCAAATGTATTCAGTTAATTTAAATAACCAACCTAAATTCAGTTGCGTGTCAGAGGGAAGTTAGTCTTACGTCGTTTAATAGTGATCCATCCCGGAATAGCTTGCTTGATCATACTGATCACGTTTGTGCCTGTGTGTCTGCGTGCTTGTGTGCATAGGCATATATGCATTCCTCGCAACCACCCCCACCCCCTCAATAAGGTTTTGTTATGTATGTGCGCTTTCATGTGTGCATCAACATAATACAAATTATCTGGGTGTGTACCTATACGTAGATCTACCTGTTAAACTATTTATTCCCGTGTGGATCTGTTTCTGCAAGGGCGCGCGCGCAGTGTGTGTGTATGCGCGCGTGCGTGCATGCGCGTGTGTGTGTGCGTGAAAGAGAGAGAGAGAGTATGTGTGTATCAGTGTATGTGCTCGCGGGTGTGCGCGCGTATGCACGTGTGTCTCATCGAGAGCGTGTGTATGTATGTGTGTGTGTGTGCCTGTGTGGTTATATAATTATGTGTGCAAACGAGATGTGTGTGTGTGTGTGTGTGTGTGTGTGTGTGTGTGTGTGTGTGTGTGTGTGTGTGTGTGTGTGTGTGTGTATGTGTGTCAGTGTGTGTGTGTGCATGCGTGCGTGCGTGCGTGCGTGTGTGTGTGTGTGTGTGTGTGTGTGTGCGTGCGCGCGCGCGCGCGTGTGTGTGTACGTTTATGAGTGATTACCGGAATAATTTCAGCCACATTCCATCCTCTCCTCTCCACTCCCGTGTCCCATATGACAAATACAGACGTTGGTGTTTTCTTCGTCTCACGCGTATTGCGAGAAGAGTCCTATTGTTTAAATTGTTCACACACCGACAGAGAGACAGACAGACGGACAGATAGCCTGACATACAATCAGTACAGGCCAACACAATCAAAAATATAATACATCAAGTAAAAGACATATTGTGTAATGTTTTCAAAAAAATGTGGAGATAATTCATAGAAATGTGGTTTCCACACAATTTATATACATTTAATGACTTTACAAAAAAAGCAATTAAACGAATTTTAAAAGTATAATTTGTATTGGTCTTGTATCATTTAGATGTATTAGACTTAAATTGGAATTCATTGTACTGAAGCCTTTTATAAAAATTGCGTGAATA
>CM065681.1:36607520-36620020 GCA_017654935.2 Phymorhynchus buccinoides | reverse complement strand
TTATTCTATGCCATCTGTCTGTGATTCTTTCAAGATATTGTTCAGGTTGAAAAACATTTTTAAATGAAAAGAACCATTTGTATTTGTCTTTCGATTCCATGTCTGCATGCCAGTTCTGCTTGAATGAACACACAAGTCTATCTTTAAAGTCTTCTATAAAACATTTTTCATTTCCGACTCCTTGTGATAGCCATACAATACCGAATCCATTTTCAGATAACACCTTCTTTATCCTATAATCCCAATTTTCTTTATTTAGTTCAAGTTGCAATAGCATCATATCATAGGCTTGTCGACACAAACGTGATTGTGGAAGTCTTAATAATTTTAACCAGTATTTAATAGATCTTACAACTGCTCTTATGCATAGAGGGTATCTTCCTGTTTCTCCATACAAAACAGTGTTTGAAGAATGAATAGGCACCCGTAACAAGCGTTTAATTGCATAAGTATGGACTTTTTCTAATTGTAAGCTTGCATTTAATCCCCAAACCTCAGAGGCATACAACAGTAATGGCTCTATTTGTGTATTAAACAACTTCCAAAATAATTTACAATCTATACTATTAAGTTTTTTCAATGATTTCAAAATTTCAATAACACCTTTTTTCCCTTTTCTTGCATACTCATCCCAATTATAATTTAAACTTAATTTCGTTGAAAATATCATTCCCAGATATTTGTAGGTGTTAACCACTTTTACCTCTTCATTCCCATAGAACCATTTTTCATGTGTCGACAGGTGCCCACCCATTCTGAAAACCATTATACTTGTTTTACTTAAGTTAACCGTTAAGCCTAAGCGATCAGATTCTCTTTTTAAGTAGTTTAGCTGATTTTGCAAACCTGTAACCGTGCCAGACAATAGAATAACGTCATCTGCGAATAATAAAAGGAAGATCTCCATTGCACCTGGGGTGATTTGTATTCCATGTTTTCCATTCTTTATTAGTTCTACTGCTAGCTCATTAACAAAAAATGAAAATAACTGAGGGCTAAGTAAACATCCCTGTTTCACTCCATTGGGACATTCAAAATAATCTGAACACACATTTTTTCCACGCACACACGCAAGCACTTGATCATATACAGCACGCACTGCGCTGTACAGTTTACCGTTTACTCCACTTTTGCGAAGAACATTCCAAAGGACATTACGATTTACCGAATCGAAGGCTTTCTTGAAGTCTACGAACGCGATAAACAGTTTCTTGTTGTTCAGTAAATACTTTTGTACGAGTATGTATAATGTAAATATGTGGTCTGTAGTACTATATTTAGATCGGAACCCTGCTTGCTCTTCAATTATTTTTTCCTCTCTTTCAGCCCATTGTGTTAATCTCCTATTTAAAATAAATGTATAAACTTTACTTATTACGCTAGTGAGAGCGACTCCCCTGTAATTATCCGGGTTATTGACGTCACCCTTTTTGTGGATTGGAATGATAATCGATTTTGCCCACTCAGTAGGAAACTGGCCATTCTCAAAAAGTATGTTAAACAATTTAACAAGAAAATCAACGATTGGTAAGTTAGCTTGCTTTAACATTTCTCCTATAATATTGTCTGGGCCTGCACTCTTACCTAATTTAAAATGATTAATACCCAAAATAACTTATTCTCTGCAGATATGATCATCGAAAAGAGGTTCGAACTCATTGTCATGTTCACTGACATTTTCATCTTGTAATACATTAGTATCTGAGTCATGGAATACAGTCCAAAAATGATTGTACTACTGTTCAATGGAAATTTCATTATATACCATACTCTTTCTATTAACAGATCTTATGACTGACCAAAAGGTTTTTGAATCATTCATTGATTCTTTTAATTCCTTTAGTCTCTTTTCATTAAATTCTGTTTCCTTTGTTTTTCTTAAAAGAACATATTCTTTTCGTGCTATTCCATATTCTTTTCTTTTCTCAATTTTGTTTTCTTTAGTTTTACATCTTCGATATTTTTTTAGTAATCGTTTCACCTCTTTTTGTTTTTGTCTACACTCGAGATCGAACCAATCGTTAAACTGTTTAACGCTCCGTCTGACTGATCTAACCATGCAAGCTGCAGCACTATATAACGTGTTCACAAACTGATTTAGGCCATCATCAACATTGGTGGATAACAAATCTGTAGCTGTCCTTAAACTGTTAAGAAACTCATCACTCTCAAGCTCATTCTTATAAACGCTGGCATATTCATCCGTCCACACAATTTTCTCACCAGCTTGATGAGTTATTTCATTGTCTATAGGTTCACCAGACATATCATTAATTTTCCATGCTACTTCAACAGGTAAATGCCATGAGTCAACAGGATCATCAACTCGTAAATCAAAATAAGGCAAAAAGTCATCAGGAATAAAAAAAATAATCAATCACGCTTGATCCATTAGGGGATACAAAAGTGTACTCCCCTTCTCAGTCACCATTACAAAAGCCATTCAGAATAATCATATCGAACAAGAAACAGAAATCTAACAGCGATTTACCAAACTTTTATTTAGAGTATTGTCTTTGGAAGAACGCCCACCACTATTTCCACACATTCCATCATCATCCCCAACACGCACATAATTTGACATAGTTTCTAACTCGGCTTGATTCTGCCCAGTTCTTGCATTAAGGTCTCCCATTACCATGAAAAATGACATCTTTATTGGTATCAAACACACATTTATCAACTTTAATTGCAATAGTATTGTCACATCCTATATCAATTCTTGACACCCATTTTATTAATCGCTTTCTTACTAGCAACAAAACTCCCCCCGAGTTCCTACCCTGGAAGGAAAACTTTTTGGCTGGCACATGAAACTTTAAATAATCTCTAAACACATAACTAAAATCAAAGGTCGAATCAAGGAATGTTTCAGTCAGGCATATAAAATCAAATTGGTTAATGTAATTCATAAATGAAACATCTTTTATTTTGGTGAACAAATTCTCTACGTTGTAGTTGAGAAAGGACCACTTATGTGAACGGCCTAGCCTGTCTCATTGCTGTCTACTAGATCGCAAATTTCTGTCCCTTCCAAAAGGGCGGTTGTGTCCCCTTCCCCGTGTTGAATCCATTGACATCTTACGGGACTGGCCCATAAAATGATACAGTCCTGTTTGTCTGCCACCCGAATTTCTTCTTCTTCTTCTCGCACGCGCGGCGTTGTTATCACCTTCAGAGTCCATCAAAGGGGGTTCCCCACCACCAGTCGTTGATCCGTGACGTTCACTCTCACCACTCCTTTCACCCACTCCAGTCACCCCCTTCTTACCATCCCCACCACTCACACCCTCCTTTTTATTCTTACTACTCTCACCACTTTCTCCCTCCTTTCCGTTCTTATCACCCTCTCTTCTCTCACCCTCCTTACCACCATTCCTCCCTGCATCAATATATTCAGCTTCTGCTCTCTTTTCATCCTTCCCACTTTCACTGCCCTCTCCTTTCTTCCCACTCTCACTTCTTTCTTCTTCCTTCCCACTCTCTCCACCCTCGTTACACACATCTCCTTTCTCACACCCTTTGCCATCTCCGCCTTTTCTTCCATCCATTCCCGTTCCGTCTTCCCCATTCTTTTGATGGGTGGCTTTCTTTCCTTCATCATCACCCTTTCCACCATCACCTCTGTTTTCAAAAGATATTTCTACCACCCACTCACTGTCACTTTCACATGGTGATGCGACTTGAGCCACACTGTCAGGTCTGGGGGAGGGGGAGGGGAAAGATGCCACACTGTCAATAGCTTGGCCTTGCCATGTCATTTTGTCACCACTTGTCCCGACAGGTCCCGACAGGCCCCGCCTGATCAAATGGATAGAACTGATTTGGGGAGGGGGGTGCATTAACATTTCCAGAGACTGATCCTGCGTTGCTATGCCTAGGCGCCTACTTGCCATTTGCGCATACGTGTTGCTGTGCGAGGTTAGTACATGGATTATGTGGGATTTTGGGATTGTGGGATCTGTGGGGTTGCTTAGTGGAACTACGCATAGCTTGCCTCTCTGAAAGAACACTCTTTCACCGTTTCTGCGGGCGGAGGCAACGATCTGTGACTGGGCCCTGGTCAGATCATTCGCGATTTTTATGCCACGATCACGCAACTTGTTTCGTGTGTCAATCTGCGAAAGAATAGAGAACTTATCCCTCCAACGACTAAACTTCACGATCATGGGGCGGGCTGTCCGTTACGAGGCTGTCCTATTCTGTGTGCACGTTCAATGTGATCGTTTGTCCACCGTTTTTGTTCGTCTACACTATTCAGCAGGCTCACTACAGCATTGGCACACTCATCAAATGTTTCTCTGGGGCCCTCTTGGGGTATTCCAAAAAATCGTAAGTTATCCCTACGAGAAAAGTCTTCAAGTTTGTCAGTGTCCTGCTTTAGTTGATCCACGTCTTGCTTCAGTTCTGTGATTGTTTCTGAAAGTTTGTGCATCCCTTCTTTCCCTTCATCAGTTACCGTAAATAAATGTCCCATGTCAGTCGTCACGTCCCTAACTTTCTCAGTCAAGTGCCTCTGGTCCTTTTCTAGCCTGTCACATCGTCGATTTATTTCTTCACATTGCTTTTTTACCTGTCTCAGTTCTTTTTTAATTCCATCAAGATCATGCCTAAGGACTTTTGTTTGTTCTTGAAATTGCATTCGGAATTCCTGTTTGAACTGTTCCTGGAGCTGCTGTTGCATGGTTTTCTGTTGTTGTTGCATAGCTTCCATCATTTTGTCTATCAGGTTGTTGTTTTCTGACATTGTTATGTTTGTAGTTGTTTCGGACTGCTCTGGACGGTTTTTCGTGCACTTCCGGTCCGGGATTTTCCTCCACGTCATGAGCTAGGAGGATCTTACACACCAAGAACAAGGCGTGCACTGCGCAGCATGCCGATAACAACACGGAAAACACGTGCCTGGCTAACTGATGCTGCTGTCATAGCCACCCAACGTTTCCACTTCATACAGACTGGTTCCTTGTTGACTATGATGGAAATCGATCAATGCATAATCGGTATCCTTGATGTTTTGAATGCTATGAAACACACTGTTCACCAAAGCAAGAAAAAAGAGCCCAGCAACATAAGCAACCAACACATCGATCGTCGATAAACATGCAGTGTCTGTATCATGGCTCACCTGGGGCACATCACGAACACGATGTAAACATGACCTACTTTGGAGCCTAGAATGAAGCCTACCACTGAAAAGTCCAATAGCAGCTCTCCACACGCCTAGGTCGACCATTACTGCCTATCTTCGGTACCATGGAACTCTTAGACACTTATTGTTCACAGCACTGACAGCAAACAGTCCACCGAAACAGTAAATACGGCGAATGTTTTCCAGCTCCTGAATTCACCTTCCATCCACTCGCCATTACCCAGCATGCCCCCCCGAGAGAGAGAGAGGAGAGAGAGAGAGAGAGAGAGAGAGAGAGAGAGAGAGAGAGAGAGAGAGGGGGAGGGAGAGAGAGAGGGGGGGAGGGGAGAGAGAGAGAGAGAGAGAGAGAGAGAGAGAGAGAGAGAGAGAGAGAGAGAGAGAGAGAGAGAGAGAGAGAGAGACCTTGCTTCTGGTTTTCGCAGTGGCTGAGGGCTAATAAGTACTAAAATAGGATATTGTTCACATAGTTTGAATCATGTAGCAAATTATTCTATTTTTCTTACCCAAAAAAGCATTAGATACAAAATAATTACGTTAAGTGCATGTCTTTACAGTTCTCTAGAGTCCCATGGCGGCCATTTTGAATATTACGTCATAACTCAAAATGCCCAACATTTATAACTTAGCCTCCGACGGATTTTGATTCAGCACCCTCAAATCATGTTAGATCAACATAGAAACCTAATATATCACAAAACAAGGTAAACTTTATAATTTCGCCTGGACTAGAACAAGAAGAGAGGAACTTGAAGGTGTACAACTTGGCGTCATAATAATAATACGTTTCCTCTGACAGCGTTACGTCATAAGCTAGGTCTGAAAGTATCCCAACAAAGTTCTATTATTAAAAACGGGCCACAAACAGGCAAATTAATTTGTCTTCAAATACTTCAACACCAGTCACAGGTGCCGTATTGATTTCCCCTAATCTACGTCACGCCAAATGGATTATCCCACAAATCCCATTTTTGGTGAGATTCAATGGCAGCTGGCAAATCTGCCCCAGGAGACCGATTTTTGCGAAATAAAAGTGTGTGCGCTCACTTTATCTTGACGAATGTGACATAAAAGGTAGGTTACATAAATACAGTTTGTATACTGTGTCTATGTGTAGTAGGAAATAATGCTGAAACGTTTTCCAGAACGTTTTTAGGTCCGAATGGAGATGACTATGGTCCTTTAAACTTTATTTTTCAGAAGCGTGTACTTCTTCTCAATCGGTGTGTGTGTGCGTTTTCCTTTTATTTTTTTAATTTGTTTATAGTGAAATTGAAGTAACCCTAATAAAAACCCTTGTCAGCAGGGTCAGCAAAAAAACACCCAAAATACATGGCGCCAGAACACACTGTGGTAGCCTTTCCAAGGTATAGGGTAAGACGGGGTAAAAAGCCCATGGGCGGGTAAGAAGCCCATGCGACGAACGCTAAACATTAACACTCGTCTCATGGGCAAAATTTGACTGAAATTTGTTTCATTTCATGAGATAATTGGCAAGGGCATTTTACCCGCCCATGGGCTTTTTACCCCGTCCTACCCTAATCATGATGATTAGGGTCACTCAGTTCTCACCAGTACAAAAGAAGTACCCATGAACTGATCGGTGCTAGTCAGGGCATCCCTTCTGGTCCCTTCTGACTGTTGGTCGGCGCTCTTTTGTTGTCTCGGGACCGACATCGTGGAACAAACTTCATCTTTCCCTCCGTCAGCGACCGACCCTCTCTGCTTTCAAATCTAACCTCAAAACCCCCCTGCCCCCCCCCCCCCCTCCCACCACCACCACGTCATTGAGGCTCCACTCTCTTTCTCTTCTCTCTCTTGCCTTTAGGTCTGTTTCTGTTGTATACCATTTATGTCATACGCGTGTGTTCGCTTTTGTATTGCGTTTTTGTTTGAATGCGTTATGAATGCTAACATTTTGATTTGATTCCTATCAAGATTCAGCGCCGTGTAAATACTGTATGTTGTTGTTGTCCCCGTGTCTTCATTAGCTGAAGGAACTGGAAGTGTTAGTCTATGGGTCGATCAGGGCTCTGTATCTCAAGCAGAAACCACTTCTTAAAGTAAGTCTCTCTCACTCTTTCTCTGTGTCTGTCTGTCTGTCTGTCTGTCTGTCTGTCTGTCTGTCTCACTCTCTCTCTCTCTCTCTCTCTCTCTCTCTCTCTCTCTCTCTCTCTCTCTCTCTCTCTCTCTCTCTCTCTCTCTCTCTCTCTCTCTCTCTCTGTGTTTCAGTCTGTTTTGTAATTCAAGTTAATAATGTAATGTTAAATGTTGTTGTTGCTGTTGTCACACTCACTCCATTGTATGGGCATGGCCTAACAATTAAAATGTTCCTGACTCCTGGCTCCCGGCTCTGTGTTTAGGTCTCAAAAGCATTTAAGTTCTGTTTTCTGTGTATTTATACTGTTAAAAAAAGAAACGCAATATAGGAATCCTGGCTCCATGCTATGAAAGCAAGACCCCAATCTCTCTGTTGATTGTGACCGGGGGACAACGTGGATAAAATAGAAAGACAAGAGAGTTGGGAAGGGGAGACAAGTACAGAAGGGCAGATAGAATGAGGGATACATATGGGGGAAAAGAGGGGGGAGGAGAAGGGGAAATTATTTGTTTAGTCTGATGCTTTACATCATTATGTATACCCGTTCTCGCTTGCCTAATTGTGTTGCTTACCTTTGTTTTATGATTTGACTCAAGACAGATTGTAAGATTAGGCTTGGGCTAAAATATATTTTTGGGTAAAATCTTTTTTTTTTTCAGTCTTCAGTTTGTCCAGTAAAATGAACTGTAAGTAAAGCCATTTGATAGTTTAATATAATAATTATACTCTAAGTCGTGAATTATGAGAAAAGGGCGACAAAGAAGGAAAGAGTACTGAGTGGGAAAGGGGGTGGGTGGGGAAGTGCTATGCCTGATTGCCCAAGGCGTTACCATTTTGGAGACACACTGTCCCCCTTCCTCCCCCCCCCCTCTCGTCATCTCCTCCCCGATTATCAGCTGGGGAAAAAAAGAGGGTAAAATAGGACAGCTGGTGTATGCAATTATCGTCTACCACAAAAAAGAAGTTGACGCTGGGCCCCTAGGGGACAGGCGAGTGGAATCAGCACGAAGAAAGGGTTAGCGAGAAACAAGAGAGCAGCAGCTCATAATAAGCGCACTCCAGGGATCATTTTGAGTACATCTAACTTGGGCTGTCTTGTACTTTAAAACCCTTTCGCCGCCAATGTCGCATTTTTGCACCACAATGGTTTCATACCCATGTCACTAAAACACATCAAACCTGGGTCTGTTATCCAAAGACCCTATTCTCTTAATTTTGGGAGGTAAGGATAAGACTTACTTTAAATATGACACGGAGGAATACCCAATATTACAGACATATTTTTTTCAAATGAGGGTCTGGCATCCAGTGACCTTATGTTCTTAATTTTGGGAGGTAAGGACAGGGACTATCTTATGCACGTCACAGAGGAATTCCCGATACTGCAGACGACACCTTTTCTCTTCCCGGGTAAGTTTAATGGTAAATTTTGGCTGAGGAATGGCTAGCGTTGAAAGGGTTAATAATGTAAGCAACCTCTCAAATTTTCGCATCGAATAATTTCACCGGGAAGCAATATTATGCCATTCTCAAGAAAGAGATCAGTCTAGGATCATTTTCAACAACTGAAAGAAGCAGACTGAGGGTCGTGAACACGAGGGTCGGGAACACGGGGGGGGGGGTCTAAATTACAACTTTGCCCTAGCTTTAACAGTAAGGACTGTCATCGAAATCGAGCTCACTGGGGGTAAGCTCTATTGTGGTTTTTCATTCGGGAATTTGGAAATATTCTGCCCGGCAATCAAAATCTGATTAATGTAAAAATGTCACGGCTTTTCGTTTGTTTGGTTGATAATATCCTATCCATCCCATCCATCCCCTTTCCCCCAGTGCAGAAAATGATCCGTTCATGAATTGTTTGAGTACGCCTATCACTGACAAAAAGACCAACTAACGTTGACAAACACGTAACCTTCCTGTCGGAGGAACTTGCATAATAGGAGAGAGAGAGAGAGAGAGAGAGAGAGAGAGAGAGAGAGAGAGAGAGAGAGAGAGAGAGAGAGAGAGAGAGAGAGAGAGAGAGAGAGAGAGAGAGAGAGAGAGAGAGAGAGAGAGAGAGAGAGAGAGAGAGAGAGAGAGAGAGAGAGAGAGAGAGAGAGAGAGAGAGAGAGAGAGAGAGAGACAGAGAGAGGGAGGGAGACATGGATATATATTTGTGTGTGTGTGTGTGTGTGTGTGTGTGTGTGTGTGTGTGTGTGTGTGTGTGTGTGTGTGTGTTAGCGGGGAATGAGTGTGAGTGTGTGCGTGTGTGTGTTTGCGTTTGTGTGTGTGTGTGTGCATGCGTGTGTGCGTTTGCGTTTGTGTGTGTGTTGCTCAATTTAACGTCCTTCCACTAAAAGTGATTCAGACAAAATTATATTGTGTTGTGATGTTGGTGTGGTGAGTGTATGTGCATGTGCCTGTGAGTGTGTGTATGCATTAAAGTAAGTAACATGATATCTATGCAGGCTTAATCATAACTCTCTCCACCCCCCACCTCATTAAAATGTTAAACGTACACTTAAAGAATATAACCGAACAATGAACAATGTTAAAGATGCATACTAAGTATACTTAATAAACATTTACAAACAGAATCAAGAATAGAACAATAGCTCCCCGAACCTTCGGCTCGGGGACTAATAATTGTTTACTATACAGTGTAGAGACAATGCTGTCGACCCATCAGTAAAACCGTCAATACCCGAATTCTGGAAAAGTTCTCTTGCTTTAGGACAATGAATCAGTAAATGACTGACACTCAAGGATTCACCACACAAACATTTTAACATTATTGCAATATTTTGTTTTGAATGAATTCAACTGAAGTCTATGGATTCGACTTTCAATCTCCCTGGACGAGAAAGTAACGCGTTTGTGTGTGCGTGTGTGTGTGTGTGTGTGTGTGTGTGCATATATATTTGAATTTGCGAAAGCTCGGGAAAATATGTGTGGAGTGGGAAGCCTGGCTGTGCGGCTGTTATTATCTTTTGTTGAATTATGTATAGAGTAAGAGAGAGAACAATACCGAAGAGAGAGAGAGAGAGAGAGAGAGAGAGAGAGAGAGGGGAGGGGGAGAGAGAGAGGGGGGGGGGGGTAGGGTTATGATAAGCAGACACAGACACAAAGAGGTGTACCTATTAAATGAGTTCCGAAAATATTATGCCTTAATTTTTGTCATGAAACATATATTCGTCTAGACAGAAAGTAATTGAATCTACCGTCGTCATCTTATATATATTTTCGAAATCTGTCTGCGTGTCTGTCTGTGTGTCTGTGTGTCCCTTATGTACGGCCACAGTTCTCAACCGATCGACACCAAATTTGGCATCAAGCATCCTTGGCACCCTCCGAAGGTCATGCCGTCCTTACTTTTCGGAAACCTCCGCCAAGGGGTCGTGGGGAGGGGGGGGGACCACACGCAGCTCGGATTTACTAACGGCAAGTGCGTGTGAGCTGTGAGTGTGGGGGGGTGGGGGTGGGAGGGGGAGGGGGGAGGGGGTTGAGGGGGAGGAGGAGGGGGGTCTGGAGGGGGGAGGGGTGGGATGGTCGGGTGTGTGTGTGTGGGGGTGTTCAGGGGGGTGGGCTGGAGGGGGCCACAGTTCTCAACCCATCGACACCAAATTTGGCATCAAGCATCCTTGGCATCCTCGGAAGGTCATGCCGTCCTTACTTTTCAGAAATCTCCGCCAAGGGGTCCTGGGGAGGGGGGGGGGGGGGACCACACACAGCTCCACACGCACTTGCGGTTAGTAAATCCGAGCTGTTCGGGTTTGTTTCCTTTTTTTGTTTGTTTGTTTGTTCTTTTCTGTCTGTCCCAAGGCTCTCCCGAACCGCTTCAACGTTTGTGTGGTGGTGTGTCCCCATGAGAGGAAGGCATCTGTGCAAAACTTTTTGCTGTCCTGACCTTGATGTTGGTGTATGACCTTGAAAACCGAAAATCGTTAAGGGGCCATAACTTCCACACCGCAGGTCCTAGAGTCTTGAAACTTGGCATGGATGTACTTTCGCTTATGGCCGTTCTGATGATGGCGTACCAATGAAGGTCAAGGTCAAGGTCAGGGAGATCGGTATGCCTTGAAAGTGGTAGGGGTCTAATGATTGGGTTTTACTGTCCCACGCATATCTCCCGAACTGCTTTACCGAATCGTTTCCAGTTTTGTGTGGTGGTGTGTCACCATGAGAGAAGGCATCCACGCATAAATTATCACCGTCATGACCTTCACCTTGGTGTATGACCTTGAAAACCGAAAATATTTAAGGGGCTATAACGTCCACACCGTTGGTCTTAGGGACTTCAAACTTGGCATGTAGGTACTTTGGCCTATGGTTGTTCTGATGATTGCATACCGATCAAGGTCAAGGTCAAGGTCATGGAGATCGGTAGGCCTTGAAAGTGGTAGGGGTCAAAAAATTGTATTTTGAGCCACAAAAGTAAAAATATAATATTTTGCGGACCCGGCGAAACCGGTACTCAGCGGTACCGGTACTTGGCGTTACCTGTACAAGGCGTTACTGGTACTAGGCGTTACCGGTACGGGGCGTTGCGCTAGTTCAGCTATAAATATGCGATCGTTCAAACTTCATATTGAGTTTATTAAAAAGAAAACGCAACAACAACCACAACAACTGAGAGTAGGTCAGGAAAGAAAAGGGTAGAAAGAGAAGATTGGAGAGAGAGAGAGAAAGAAAGAGAGAGAGAGAGAGAGAGAGAGAGAGAGAGAGAGAGAGAGAGAGAGAGAGAATGAGAGTCTGTCTGTCTGTCTGTCTGTCTCTCTCTGTCTCTCTCTCTCTCTCTCTCTCTCTCTCTCTCTCTCTCTCTCTCTCTCTCTCTCTCTCTCTCTGTGGTGATAAAGGGATCGTGTTAAGTTCAGCCTGGTCAAGACAAACAGACAGAGAAGACAGGCGGAAGGAAGTTGGAGACAGGGGTACCGGGTATCAGAGAACAAGGAGAGTGAAACAGAGTGTGTGTGTGTGTGTGTGTGTGTGTGTGTGTGTGTGTGTGTGTGTGTGTGTGTGTATGTGTGTGTGTGTGTGTGTGTGTGTGTGTATGTGTGTGTGTGTGTGTGTGTGTGTGGAAGTCCAGTCCAGACAAAATCATCTTTATTGAGGGTTAAAGAATAATCTGACAAGTTGTTTTGCATCCTCTGTGTGCGCGCGTGTGCGTGCGTGTCTGTGCGTGTGCGCGTGCGAGCGCGTGCGCGTGCGTGCGTGCGTGCGTGTGGAGTGGGGAGACAAGAGACAGAGGTAAGGACAAGAGAGACTGGGATAAAT
>CM065681.1:36600020-36605020 GCA_017654935.2 Phymorhynchus buccinoides | reverse complement strand
GAGAGAGAGAGAGAGAGAGAGAGAGAGAGAGCAAAGAGAGAGAGAGAGGGGGGGATTCAGAGAGAGAGAGAGAGAGAGAGAGAGAGAGAGAGAGAGAGAGAGAGAGAGAGAGAGAGGGGGGGGGGGGGGAGACAGAGAGAGAGAGAGAGAGAGAGAGAGAGAGAGAGAGAGGACAAAGAGATTCATTCATCCATCCATTCATTCATTTATTCATCGACTCATTCATTCATTCATTCATTCATTCTTTCTCAGACTCTTTTTTTATCTGTCTGCTAAAGAGAACGTGTTCATTTCAATATAAAACAAAAATAGACATAGCTGCCGGGTATGTTTGAAATAAACCCCACCCAGAACAG
This sequence comes from Phymorhynchus buccinoides, assembly GCA_017654935.2. Classification (NCBI taxonomy): domain Eukaryota; kingdom Metazoa; phylum Mollusca; class Gastropoda; order Neogastropoda; family Raphitomidae; genus Phymorhynchus; species Phymorhynchus buccinoides. The sequence goes on along the minus strand of CM065681.1, from coordinate 36,604,664 downwards.
TTGCAGAAAATAGACCCTAATAGGTGGGAAAAGAGAGAGAGAGCGCGCGCGTCGTGATGTTGCATTGCTACAAGGTGTGACAGCACAAATTGTAACAACTGCGCAAAATGTAACAATTGTTACATTTTGCGCTAGGCGCCCACCTTTTGACGAAATTAGCACACACACAAAAAGGCAGTTTTTCGTCAGTACAGATCAAATCGAAGTAAAATCTTCAAGGAGTTGATGAATTTGTCTTCATCACAATATACCAAATCGAAAGATAAAAAAAAAGTCTACATCTAAATTTCCAAATGTTTGTTTGCTTGCTTGTTTGTTTCACTCGTTCTTCATTCGATTTAGCATTATTACTTATTATTACAAGGTGCAAAGTATGCAGGTTGTTTTATTGATTTTTTTCTTTCGTGTGTTATTTCTTTCTTGCTTTCCTCTTGGGTACAGCGGTTTTTTTTCGTCTGAACAATGCCGAATTACTGTTGTGTTTATGGATGTAACAAATCACAGCTACGATATTTGTAATGACGAAAAACAGCCATTTTTGGGGTGCTAATTTCGTCAAAAGGTGGGCGCCTAGAGCAAAATGTAACAATTGTTACATTTTGCGCGGGCTGCATGTTACATTTTGCGCGGGCTGCCCGCGCAAAATGTAACAACATCGAACATTGTGCGCGGGCAGCCTGCGCAAAATGTAACAATTGTTACATTTTGCGCAGTTGTTACAATTTGCGCTGTGACACAAGGCATAGAAAAACATGTCCCTCATTTTCGGAAGATGACGCAGTAGACGCCGTAGCTCCCTTTAAGATCTGTGTTAACCGGATTGTTTTCCCATGCAGAAAATAAAGTGAAGTTATGCACTGAAATTAGGGGAGCTTTTCTTGTTATCAACTGAAGTAGAAGCTCCCTTTTTAGACCAATAGTTAGATAAATGTATGGACAACATGCGTATGGCTAGTACCCACGTGTCGTCATATCCGGCCACAAGGAGCGCCATATTATGGGAGACCGCCATCTTAGTCCTTACCTTTTTTTGAAAAATGCCAGATCGATGCTGCGTATTTGGCTGTTCCAATTCGAAACTTATCTAAACTGTATTTATAACATCTGGATGTTTTCTTTACACGTTTAGATAACATTTTCACTTTGCTTACACACAAATAAGGACTAAGATGGCGACACTTCCGTTGGAATGGTCGAGATGCGCACGCAGGTGGGTTGGAGCCATATAGAAAATTCTATTAATCCAGATTCATTTGTTGCAAAAAAATAGTAAAAATCAATTTGTTTTGCTCTCAACTTTTCTCAACTGATGCACACCCTTCAATCTTGCACAGGACATGGCGGTAGGATGGCATGTGGCTATCAGATGCTCGTAATAATTCTAGAGCAAAGCACTTAGCAATAGAATAAAAAGGATGGATTTGACCGTCGCCATCGTGAATAGTTTGTGTATTCGCGATTAGCGACGATTTGACACGGGGGCGAACCAATCATGATCTCCCCTATTTTTTTGTCTTCCATAAACATGTCGTCACCAATGACGCAAGGTTTGGAGGTTGACGTAAAAGCGAGGATGACGTCTGGCGATGTCTTGTCTAGTCACAACCACACTGGTTTTTTTTGGCTCACTCGTGTTAACATTAGTCTGACATTTTTTCCCCCCTGAAAAGATGAATTCATCAAACAGATAAACAAACAAAGAACACATTCCAAACTTGTTCCCCTTGAAATGATGACATCAACACCAATGCCCGTACATTTTACAGATGTGGTAGTCAAGGGATATTAATGACACATGCCATACTAGCAGATGTCTATGAGCAAACCATACAAATAGAAAAGTACATACAAGTCAACAAGTGTAAATGGCCACTAAAATCGTTCGACTGTACGATACGATTCGATCACGTGATCTCGATGCGCCAATCACATTTGTTCTTGGAGATCACCCGATCGAATCGTATCGCACAGTCGTTCCATTTTAGTCGTCGTGTGGCTGGCCCTTAAGTTAAGGCAGACAAAAAGCAATCAGATTTAGTTGATTTTAAAACTGATTGTTTATTGTTTGCAAAGCTGCAGAATTGTGTAATTAAGACAGATATACAAATAATATTGGCTTTTATTGGTTTAATCGATATTCCGTCAGACAAACTGTAAAAAAGAACATAAACAATTCTCAAACTGTTACGTGTAACGATGGAACGCTTACTCAAATGACCTTTTAATGTATAAGACCTTTCTAGTTAAGTCCCACAACTGACCCGATTGTATAATCGAAGGTAATTTCTCTTTCTGCGTTATTTTCGTAATTCGTGATTTACCAGTTATAATGTGTGTAAAATCAACTTAGAGTATTTGTCATGTTGCTTTAAAGTTTTCATTGTGGACTGGAATATACACATCAGCTTCGTTTTTGTGTGTTTTTTGTTTTGTTTCTTAAACTGATTACAATTAATCCCATCCACATTATTTATTTAAAGACACACTGACGCACCACGATTAAGTCCCTTGATTTTTTTCTGGGTAGCTGTGACCCACATACAAATGTCCCCAACTTCAAATTGAGGCTGCTCTTTAAAATGATGTTTCGGTTTGAATTTGGGGGCATTTATATGCGACTCAGACCTGGTCAAAACAAGATTTCTTTCTAGCTATAAGAAGGAAAACACGTGAAACCCGTGATTTTGACAGGTGATCTGGCGGGTCTTTAACTACACATTGTGCACTCACCCTTGTGACTTATGTTCAAGGGAATGTGATGTTTTACGTGCTCAAAGCATTTACTTCTAAGAAACAAGTTATTTTGTTTTTTTAGACGGTTGTCTTCGTGTCTCTGCCTCTGTCCCTCCCCTATTAAACACTTTCCCAGAGCGGCTTCATATCCAACATGTTCTCCACGCAAGCGAGGGGCAGCTGCACCACCTTGAGGAGGGCCTCACACGTGTCCTGCAAGGACTCCATGCAGCCGGACAAGGGCAGGAGGAGCACGTAGAACCAGGCCACGCAGAAGGCCAAGGGCCAGGCCAGGAACCAGAAGATCAGGAACCACAGGAAGGACCACAGCAAGCCGGGGCAAACCTCACCAGCACCACCACTGCCTGCCCCGCACCCATCTCCCGCACCCATGGTTCAAGGCTTTCTACCCTGATGGGGGTGCTTAGTTTAGACTTCTGCAGCAACTAGTCTCTTCGCTGCTGTTATTTATACTAAATCAGAACAGATCTATGGTTCAAGGCTTTCTACCCTGATGGGGGTGCTTAGTTTAGACTTCTGCAGCAACTAGTCTCTTCGCTGCTGTTATTTATACTAAATCAGAACAGATCTATGGTTCAAGGCTTTATAGGTGATGTGGGCGTTTAGCTTAAACTTCTGAAGCAAATATGCTCTTCGCTGCTGTTATTTATACTAAATCAGAACAGATCTCTTCTCTGCAAATTCTTTTCTGGACAGTTCTCTTATCCGCAGTTCCCTTTTCATATAGATATCTTCTTTGTAATTCACTTTCTAAAAGGCGATTTAGCTGCGGTTCGCTTATTTACATATCTTTTCTCTGCGTTTTTTTAAAATTTATATATATGCAGTTCTCTTCTTTACAAATATTTTTGTTGCAGTTACTTTCTCTACAGTTATCTTCTTATCCGTTCTTTGCTTTGCAAATATCTTCTTTGTAGATAATTTCTATACAGGTTTCTGTATTTTTCTCTTCTTCAATGCTCTTCGTCACTTCTTTTCTTTTGCAGTTCTTCGGTCCTTTACTGAAATTTTCTCTGCACTTTTTGTTGTTCTCCGTATTGTTTTTCTGCAGCTCTCGTCTTTACGGATCTGTCCTCTGCAGCTTTCTTTCTCCGCAAATGGTCTTTGCTATTATATATATGTATATTGAGTTTTGTTGACATTGTCTAAAAAAACCCACCAAAAATGGATTTCACTGTCTCAACATACCCCGGTCTCCCCTACGGTTCTCTGCTTTACAGTTCTTTTCTTTGTAATTCTCATCTCTCAGTCTCTGCAGTTCACTTCTCTATGTGGCTTTCGGTTTTTTTTCTTCAAAACAATCGCTTCTTTACAGTGATCTTACCTAGTCTATGCAGTAGGTATGCAGACTCCTCTCTGCAATTCTCTTCTCTGTGCGAGTTCTACACCTAGACAGAAAACGAGGAATATTATTATACTAACGTTACGACATTGAGTGAAATGATGACGTGCTGAGTGACCTGGGCGTGCTATCGGCACATTTTACGTCATTCATTGGCAAAATTATGTTGATAACAAGAGGCAAAGCCTTCAAGGCTCACTTGAACAGGAACATGTAGAACAACAACAAACAAAGATTGAGGGGGGTCTAAAGTACAAGATTGACAATACAATTTGAAAGTGCAAATGAAACTATCGTTAATGGATACAACCAACACAAAAACAAAGCAAAATAAAAAGTCCCCGTACCGAGAATCGGACACGGAACCATTGGCATGACAGACAGACACTCTGCCAATGAGCTATCAAGGCTTTCAGTGTTAATGAGTTTCTTAACTCATGTTGCCTGTTGAATACTCTCTAACCCACTAATCTAAAATGTTATATGTTTGTTATCTGTTTACAGTGTTGTCTTCAGTATTTAATTATTCAAATCATTATTGTTTGAAA
>CM065681.1:36590020-36597520 GCA_017654935.2 Phymorhynchus buccinoides | reverse complement strand
ATAAACCGAGGTCCATGTGTGCCCATGCACTTACTAGGCCCTTATGCACGTTTAAACCCAGTGGCAACGAAAAACATTGTCATTTGGTCAAAATTTACCACCACCCCTTTCCTTCATCATCAGTCACACAGCGACGCGCTCTCCAGGTGGGAGCAACCCGAATTTCACAAAGACGCCTCTGTGATTATAAAGTACCAAATACCAAAATACTAAACTCACACACACACACACATACACACACACGCACGCACGCACGAACGCACGCACACACACACGCGCACGCACGCGCACACGCACACGCGCACACACACGCACACACACGCACACACACACACGACACACATGCGTATAGGTAAACGTGGGTGAATTTGAAAACAAAGGGAGGGGGTTGGGGGGGGGGGGGGGGGGGGGGGGGGGGGGGGGGGGGAATAATGAATTTTCTTATTTTGTCATATTTAACGCATCTTGGTAAGGAATAGGGTTAGGAACATGTTAGAGTTAATGTTAGTAGTTTTTTAAGACATTTGCGCACAATTTATGCGTCCCGTGATTGAGCGCCCTACTCGTAGCCTGGAGAATGTGATATACGGGCCCGTACCCCTAACCTCTGTCAATCGAAAAAAACGTCGTGTCAAGAGTAAAGGGCTTTGCGATGAAGGGTGGGGAGCATGTGTGGGTGGCGGGGGGGGGGGAGACGTCAGAGGGGAGGAGGTTATATGCCTAATGGATCATTATAAAAGAAAGGGTGTTTTCTTCTTATTTCTGTTGTTCCGATTTGTGTTCCCGTGTCCTAGAACACCGGTGGCTACTTGGATAAAGGCTATATGACTGTGTAAAACCAAACCCCCGTAGTTCTCCGCAAGTGCAGTCTAGTGGTATTTCATATCTGACTCAGATCACTTACGTGGTAAGTTTTCGTTTCATAATGATATTAACGGTACAAAAAAAAAGTGTGATAGCATGTGCGCGTGCGCGTGCGCGCGTGCACACACACACACAACACACACACTGATACAGATGCGCGCATGCGAACCGTTTAATGTAGGCGAAATTTCTCGAGGTGAAGTCAAATTTCTCGAGGTGAAGTCAAATAATTATTAGACTAGACCTACATAGTTAATTGATTATCCTGTTCTCTTTTCTGCTCAAGGTGTGTGTGTGTGTGTGTGTGTGTGTGTGTGTGTGTGTGTGTGTGTGTGTGTGTGTGTGTGTGTGTGTGCGTGCGCGCGTGTGCGTGCGCGCGTGTATGTATCGTCTGCGCGCGCCCGTTTAGTGGAAACAGATTGCGAATTTGCAACAAATGAACTTCTTTTACTGAACACATACATAAGGTTCAATGAAGGTTCAGTTAAATGAAACAGACCACCCATTTCTGTCGACTAAAACAGAACAGTTTCTGAGAGAAAGTCTTTACAAACATTGCAAGTCATTGTTGTTGATGTCTTTCTTGCACTAGGAGTCAAGATGGCGACCTCACACACAAGGGAGACAACACTCCTGCTGATAGCTGTTAGTCTGGCCAGCATGGTAGCGCACCCTCCCTTGCTGTTCCAGAGCGAGCGACGTCCACAGGCTAGTCTCTGTTTCTCCCTTCATTCATCCCTCTGTCTCTCTATCCCCTTTCTGTCTCTGTATTTTTCTTAGGTAATACTTCGTTCGATCTTTTACCCCACCCCCACCCCCATTTTGTTTCTTAAAGACCCCCCACGTCACGTGTCACATTCCCTCTTATGCTAGGAAGATGTCTTAAGATTTCTTACCAGCTATAAGAGGGAAAACCCGTGAAACCCGTGATTTTGACACGTGACGTGGGGGGTCTTTAAGGGCCGGCTATGCTATGGACAAGAAACTGTCAAGTTCTCTCTCTCTCTCTCTCTCTCTCTCTCTCTCTCTCTCTCTCTCTCTCTCTCTCTCTCTCTCTCTCTGTATGTCTCTGTCTGTCTGTCTCTCTCTCTCTCTCTCTCTCTCTCTCTCTCTCTCTCTCTCTCTCTCTCTCTCTCTCTCCCCTACCTCTCTCCCCCCCCTCTCTCTCTCTCCACCTGTATCCAAACTCCTTTATGTAGGCCAATTTATTAGTTGTGAAAACAAACCAAAGTTATTTAGACTCGTTGACTAATTCCATTTAATGTTTATTTAAAGTCCTTGTTTCGTGCTTGCCTAATGTAAGAAAACAAGCTTCCCTTTTTAAGAAGAAAAAACTAACCCAACAACAATTCGTTATTCTTGTCTTTGTTAATGTTCAGAAGTTTCTTAACCAAGATTAGTATGAACAGATGTGTCGAGGCTCTGGCGGTGATGAACAAGCTAGGGAACATAAAATAAAAAGGTATTTTTTGGTATTAGGTATTAGGTATTTTATAGTGACAGAGGCGTCTCTGTGAAATTCAGGTTGCACCCACTTGGAGAGCGCGTCGCAGCCAGAGGCGCGCCACCCATTTATTATTTTATTTTTTGCATGCGATTTTTGTCTGACTGATGAGGAAGAAAAGGGAGGGGGGGGGGGGGGGAGGGGGGGGGGGGGGGTGTAAAGTTTGACCAAATGACAACTTTTAACGGGACCTCGGTTTACCGTCTCATCCGAAAGACTCCACGTTCAGACCGTAAGGCCTAGTGCAAAGTGAGAGGAAAAAATCCCCTGTACCCAGGTTCGAACTCGGGTTTACTTGACACGAGGCGAACGCGATACCTCTGTGCCACTCTACACCTGTCCTACATAATAATTATAATAAAAATATAAAATGCATAAAATGATTAATATACTGAACATTCCAATTAGCTATTTCTTTTTTCCCCTTCTCAATTGTAAGTGCAATGTGCAGAATTGTATGCATCTCAGATGTGTGACATACATAGGCACCCCATCCTTCGGCCAAAGACTATTGAAACCCCTGTATAATTCTCCAGGCACTTTGTTATCAGAGTGACAAAGCAGAGAGTGACTTAGCACACGTTAAACCCAATGGCAACGAATAACGTTTTTATTTGGTCACAATGTACACACACACGCGCGCGCGCGCGCACCCCCCCCCCCCCCCCCCCCCCACACACACACGCACGCACGCACGCACGCACGCGCGCACAGATACACACGCACACACACACGCACACACACACACTTTCCTTCCTCATCAGTCACACAAACATCGCATGCAAATGGAAAAAAAAACCCTGTGGCTGCGCCTCTGGCTGCGACGCGCTCTCCAGGTGGGAGCATCCCGAATTTCAATAGAGACGCCCCTGTGACTATGAAATGCCAAAATACCAAATACAAAATAACAAAGAAGATGGACCCAAAAAAAACCCATGACATCCACAACTAATACAATACGACTAATAGCCTACTAGGGCAAAATACACGTGGCTGCTGTTCGATGTTTCCACATGTTAACACAGTACTAATACGCTACTATAATAATTCATACTAATAATATGGCTTGCAAAGCACTGAGTTGACACGGGGAAAGAGCAAAAACAATAGCAACGTGTATCGTAACCATAAACACTGACTTAACCATAATTTTCCTCCAGCAACCCACAGAAGCAGATGACGACAAAGTGTGGCTGTTTGCTGTGGATGGCCTGAAGAAGCCTTATGCCTTTGTGTGAGTAGACCCAGACTGTGATGGTTGGTGCATGGGACAAATCGCTCAGAATGTTTTTGAGCAAAAGCCCCAAATAGTCAACAACCTCCCAACATACCACATTTCTAGTTACGCCATTGTTTATGTGTAGGGTAAGACGGGGTAAAAAGCCCATGGGCGGGTAAGAAGCCCATGCCAATTATCTCGTGAAATAAAGCAAATTTCAGTCAAATTTGCCCACGAGACGAATGCTAAACATTAACACTCGTCTCATGGGCACAATGTGACTGAAATTTGCTTTATTTCATGAGATAATTGGCGTGGGCTTCTTACCCGCCCATGGGCCTTTTACCCCGTCTTCACCTATTTGCATGTATTCTACCAGTATCCGCAACGTGAAAGACACGTTTGAATGATTTCTTTGTTTCATTCATTTTATTTTAAAGAATCGAATCAATAGAAGGAAAGAGGCAAAAATTATGTCTTCTATGTTCGATTTCTGCAAATGATCTATCTCGAATACCAAACTTCAAATCATTATAAAATAAAAACTAGACAAGATAGGTGAAGACGGGGTAAAACGCCCATGGGCGGGTAAGAAGCCCATGCCAATTATCTCATGAAATAAAGAATATTTCAGTCAAATGTGCCCATGAGACGAATGCTAAACATTAACACTCGTCTCATGGGCAAAATGTGACTAAAAGTTGCTTTATTTCATGAGATAATTGGCATGGGCTTCTTACCCGCCCGTGGGCTTTTTACCCCGTCTTCCCCTAACTCAATTCGGTTTGCTCCATCATTAAACATTTTTATATTAATTTATGCCCAAACTCCATTATGTCTGGGATTTTTTATGCACTATCCCCCCTGTTAAGTTTTTCATATGCAGTGGTAGGTGAAATTATCAGATTTGTGAATTTTCTTTTAAATGACAAGTCACAATGCTAGGATTGACTAATAACATTGATCTTGTTTGTTAGCACACCAAATCTTCAAAGTTTTAGTTTAGTGTTTTAAGTAGGGGAAGACGGGGTAAAAAGCCCATGGGCGGGTAAGAAGCCCATGCCAATTATCTCAAGAAATGAAGCAAATTTGAGTCAAATGTTGCCCGTGAGACGAACGCTAAACATTAACACCGAGTCTAGTCTCGTCTCATGGGCAAAATGTGACTGAAATTTGCTTCATTTCATGAGATAATTGGCATGGGCTTCTTACCCGCCCATGGGCTTTTTACCCCGTCTTACCCTACCTGTGCCACTCTACCAAAGGCACACATGTGATATTAAAACCAAGGAGGAAACGGTTACATTTTGTTCGTTTCAGAAACGACCAAGGGGCACTGGTCGGCTTTGACATAGACGTTGTTTCATCGGGTAAGTTCTCTCTATAAATCACAGTATTCCCCTAAACACATTCCAACTCTTGTTTTAGCTTCCTGCCACACCTGTACGGACGGAGTAAGCGATTGTTCATGCGTTCCTTATTACCAACCGCGATCGTAGAGAGCGAATTGGTAATGTTTTCACTCGTGTCTGAGGCGGACTATGTTTGTATGTTTGCATGTTTGTATGTATCCTCTCTAGCGTTTGAACGGATGGACTTAGGGTGCTCAAATTTTGCATGCGGGTAGGTAATGGAGAGATCTAGGCCAAGTTCGATAATGAAGGTCATGGGTCAAAGGTCAAGGTCACTGGAGCCGAAAACGCTGCCGCGCGGTTGGTGATTTAGCGTCTTAACGCTCTAGTTTCTCTTTTGGTTTGTAGGCTACACATCTCTGGTTTGTGAAAGTATGAGCGCAAACTGTTGTGAATTACTGCGTAGAATGTGTTTGAATGTTGTAGGCTATGGTACCAAACCATCAGTTCCATCGGTTGGCTTGCTGGGGGTGGGGGTGGGGATGAGGGGGAAGCAAAATTGGCAGAGAGACAGAGACATTGTGGGGCTCTATTCTGCAAGAGCCTTTTGTTTTTGTTATTTTCAGTTACTTAAAAGGTAAACTGCATTGATATCGTTATGACTGCTTATACACTGTGCAACAAAGTCATTGTACTGAAATATTGAACATTTGGAACGAATTATGTCGCAAAACACCTCTCCATATTTTGCAGTAAATCGCAATTTAATTTCACGTTGCTGCTACTTTTAACCGACGCTTGTCTGAGCGTGTATATGTGAACACATTTGTGTGTGTGTGTGTGTGTGTGTGTGTGTGTGTGTGTGTGTGTGTGTGTGTGTGTGTGTGTGTGTGTGTGTGCACAAGCGCGCGTGCAGCATGTATCTGTGTTCATGTGCGCATGTGTGCATAATGTATGTCTGTATGCAAAATGTATGTGTACGTGTGTGTGTGTGTGTGTGTGTGTGTGCATGTGTGTGTGTGGTGTGTGTGTGTGTGTGTGTGTGTGCAAAATGTGTGTGTGTGTGTGTGTGTGTGTGTGTGTGCGCGTGTGTGTGTGTGTGTGTGTGCGTGTGTGTGCGCGTGCGTGCGTGTGCGTGTGCGTGCGTGCGCGCGCGTGCGTGCGCACGCGTATGTGTGTATCTGAGTGTGTGTCTGTGTTTTTGCGTGTGAGCGTGTTTGATTGTTCCAGTATGCCAGATATCCAACAAGAAGTGTCTCATGGTGCTGGCATAGTTCTGTGTTCATGTGCGCATGTGTGCATAATGTATGTATGCATGCAAAATGTATGTGTGTGTGTGCGCGTGTGTTTGCGTGCACTGCACGCGTGCGTGTTTGATTGTTTCAGTATGCCAGATAGCCAACAAGAAGTGTCACATGGTGCTGGCACAGTTCTGTGTTCATGTGTGTACGCATGTGTGTGTATGCAAATAATGTGTGTGTGTGTGTTGATGTGTGTGTGTGTGTGTGTGTGTGTGTGTGTGTGTGCGTGTATTTGCGCGTGCGTGTTTGATTGTTTCAGTATGCCAGGTAGCCAACAAGAAGTGTCACATGGTGCTGGCACAGTTCTGTGTTCATGTGTGTATAATGCATGTGTGTATGCAAAATGTATGTGTGTGTGTGTGTGTGTGTGTGTGTGTGTGTGTGTGTGTGTGTGTGTGTGTGTGTGTGTGTGTGTGTGTGTATTTGCGTGTGTGCGTGTTTGATTGTTTCAGTATGCCAGATAGCCAACAAGAAGTGTCGCATGGTGCTGGCACAGTTCACAGAATGTACCTTCACCTTTCGTAACCTGAACTACCCTGGTCGAGGTGAGCTTTGTTTTTTTCAAATCACCATAGGAAGTTTTCATTTGACATTTTAATGTTAATTCTGTCTATGCTTTGCCTGTTTACCGTAAGTCCATGTACAAGACGTGAAGAGAAACCTATCTCTGTATTCATTTTACTGTCAGTTCACGCATTTCTCTAGCGGAGAACAAAAATGTATTGAAAACCTACCAATGCATTTAGTTTATTTGCATGAAGTCTTAGTGTGTGACCCCCAAACTGGTACATTCTTTACCATTTTGGTATCAATCTTACACTAGTTACAGTATTTTAGATATTTTTGTTGTTGTTTCTGTCATGTTCGGTTCATTATTTATGAAATCGGTTGATAAACTGATTTTGATGGACAGTATGCTACAAAACGGGTATCTAAAGTTATAAGTTAAGTTAAGTTTGGCTTTCCCCTAAGCTATCATTGTATATATTGTTTGCCAACATTATACAGGTCTGATGTCTGGGTGGTTTGACGCCCCCTAAATTATCATTTCATTCTTTGCCCAAATGATACAGGTCTGATGTCTGGGTGGTTTGACGCTTGCCCGGGCTATGCCATCACCAAGGCGAGGGAGTCGGGGTTTGACTCCACATCCCCTAAGCTATCATTTTTTTTATATCCTTTGCCAAAATGATACAGGTCTGATGTCTGGCTGGTTCGACGCCTGCCCAGGCTACTCCATCACCATGGACAGGGAGTCGG
>CM065681.1:36582520-36585020 GCA_017654935.2 Phymorhynchus buccinoides | reverse complement strand
AGTCAGCGACTTGCAAACATTGTCTTAGAAAACAATGAGGGGCGGCCAGTATCCACAAACTGAGAGAACTTGCAATATGTGACGTAAAGATATAAATGACATCAATTTTATAATGACGCACGGTGTTCTAAGTGATGTAAGTCTAATCAAACACGCGAGACGAGAGCTGGGGGTCTACCTGAAGGCAGAGTAACTCCCCCTGTTTGACCGATTGAATTAGGCAAGATCACTCCCACACACCATGAAATTACTTGCCTTAATTATTTCCGAACAATTCCTATTAAAGATGGAAGCTAACTTGGGCTTAGATTAAGTTACAGTTAGACTTAGCATTGAGACAGGAGTATATTCGGGGTTGCATTATGTAAAAAGGAAAGCGTTGGGATTATTGGGGGGAAACCCCTCTGAATCCGAAAGATTACTATTATAAGTTCAGACAAAACTGTTTCTGGACATTTCAGGCGTGGCAGCCTAACTATCATCATCCTTGATTTTTTGGAATAACAGTTGGTTGTTATTGTTGTTGGTGGTGGTGATGATGTTGCTGTTGTTGTTGTTGTTGTTGTTGGTGGTGGTGGTGGTGGTGTTGTTGACGTAACCGACCTAGCTAAAAGATTCCAGAGATCACCGCAACAGCCGAAGCTCTTGAACTGTACAGTACACGCGCATCAGAAAATGATGTGTGTGACCCCGTTTTTGATTACCTCGCCACGTGAGCAGCCATACTCCGTCTTCGGGGGATTTTGGAGATTTGTGCATATTGGGCAAGGCATCTCTAGCACAGGACTGGTAGAGGTGTCTGTGTGTCCATGAATGCAGGTAGCCAACAAGCATGTCCTACCGTATTAGCATAGAAAATGCATTTTGGGAACTCGTATCCTGCAGCTTTCTGAAGTGTTTTTTTGTTTTAATATTTTATCAAATACATATATTCTGTTCCGGGGGGAACTTTCAGTTTCAGGACTTTTTTCAAGCCAACTTCACACGAGATCCTTCTCGTAAACAACAGTCAAGAATAATGTTAGGCCTATAGTATGTAAGAAACTGAGTTACATTCAGGATCTTGTGTCAGAGTTTCACTCATGAGCATTTTTATTTATGTTTGCGATAAAAAGTGCATTATTTAATTCAGAACATTTTCTACTAAATAAGTTGCATGGTACTGTTCAACAACAACAAATGTCCATACATCTGATGGAAGAAATATATTAAAAATACTACGAAGAACATAAAGCCAACATATTTTAAAGAAGAAATGCTTGATTGTAGTTTTTATCTAAGATTTCTAGATTCAGTCATTTAACTAAACAGCTCAAGTTTGTGTGCGACGGAACAGCTGTGACATGTACCATTTTGTGTGACTCTTACTGTTGTGTTTCTTTTTATTCCTCAGATCCCATCAAGTGCTTTCCTCCACCATCTTCCACGACGACGACGACGACGACGACGACGTCTGACCTACCTGCTTTTGATGGCGACTCCAACATGAGAAGAGTTTTCACCCAGAACTAGAAAGCACTGAGACAGTACAGGCGTCCACCCAAAACAGCTTTAAAACCCCTTGACTGCCAGAGAAAATAAAGAAAAAAATCATTGTACAAATCATGCCATGAAAAGGACAACTGATAGAGCCAGTCTGGCAAAATGGTCTGGGGATATAACTCTCTTGACTGTGTTGGAGCAAAAGCCAGCATATCAGAGTTATTCCTCTTCATCTGATGACGTCATCACTGATGTCATCAGGTCAGTACGTGATACGTTGGTGGCAGTCAAGGGGGTAAACCTTCATAATTATATTATTTTCTTAGCACTGGGAACAACACGCGTCATGAAGCTGTAGGTTTAATGTTTATGAACCTCTATTCTTTCGTCGGTATTTTCTTTTTAGGTTGCGTTGTTGTAGTCAAAAAAGCAAGATGATGATCTAAAAGCACCATCCTGTGAAGCAAATATCATAATTCTTGCTTCACATTACAAATCATAATGACTACTACTACGGGAGAGTACTACCTGCAATAGTCGATACATATTATTTTAGTTACATGGTCATTATTTCCAATCTTCACTTCATGACTAAGTGCCTAAGGCACGAAACGTTGGAGTTTTCCCTTTCACAGGTACCTTGTTTGCTGTCTTCACTTCATGACTAAGTGCCTAAGGCACGAAACGTTGGAGTTTTCCCTTTCACAGGTACCTTGTTTGCTGTCTTCACTTCATGACTAAGTGCCTAAGGCACGAAACGTTGGAGTTTTCCCTTTCACAGGTACCTTGTTTGCTGTCTTCACTTCATGACTAAGTGCCTAAGGCACGAAACGTTGGAGTTTTCCCTTTCACAGGTACCTTGTTTGCTGTCTTCACTTCATGACTAAGTGCCTAAGGCACGAAACGTTGGAGTTTTCCCTTTCACAGGTACCTTGTTTGCTGTCTTCACTTCATGACTAAGTGCCTAAGGCACGAAACGTTGGAGTTTTCCCTCTCACAGGTACCTTGTTTGCTGTCT
>CM065681.1:36562520-36577520 GCA_017654935.2 Phymorhynchus buccinoides | reverse complement strand
AGTGCTATAGATATCGGCCAGCTCGTGTTTAGTTGTAGATATTATCTAGTTAGTGCAGTGTACACATCCCATCAATTCTACCTCAGTTAAGTTCAAGCCCAGAATGGAGAAGAGACAGAGTCATGATTATTGTTGCTCCGTTAGCCCTTATCTTCTGCCACAGTCCACGTGTGGCCTGACCAGTCACGCAGATTAGTGGAACCAGGTACTTGCGAGGCCTAAACTGGAACATAATTATACTGTTAACAAAAGTTAAGGACCACTTGCTACGACATTTTCAGACACCATTTTGAGTGCTTAAACTCACGTTTATAAACGTTGTGATGCAGTACTATTATAGCCTGAGGTCCGAACTCTTATGCAATGTAAACATATCCTGCACAACATTACAAATACGCCGATGGGATGGGGGCACACAAAAAACGCACACTATCCAAAGGCGCACGGCAAAAGGCGCACAATTTTACCGTCCAAAGGCGCACACTTCAACCGTTCAAAACTTGAGCTCATTCTGCTGAGCATTTGTATCATTGCAATTCTGCGTACCCAGGTATTCCTTGTTTTTCAGATAGGTTAGGGATAGGGTTAGGGATATGCTTAGGGATAGGGTTAGGGTTAAGAATAGGGTTAGGGTTAGGAATAGGGTTAGGGATAGGTTTAGTCCTAGTCCACCCGTCTCAAAAACAACTGTGCGCTTTCGGATTGTAAATATCGTGCGCTTTTCTACCATAAATATGTGCGCCTTTTGACGGCTGTGCGCGTTTGGGAAAAAGCAATATTGTGCGCTTGTCGACTGTTGCCGATGGGATACCGTTTAAGAGAGTACCTTAAATTATCCAATGGGACGCATCTGCACACCGTGCCGATAACATGTGAAGCATAGCAGTGTTCACACATGATTAGTGAATCAAACTGCAACTTAATGCTATTCCTCACCCTTGTAATTTACGCATAGCATTGCCCTTTGTTCTCTCACATGCCAATGATGACCTCACATAGATTAGAATTGTAATGCAAAACATTAGAGGACTTTAACTTTACGGTAACGCATCTCTGCTTTGCGTTTGCGGTAAACATTTGCGTTTGCGTGAACATGCTACATTGTAGCTTTAACTTCACGGGCTCCAGCCTGCCCCCTATCGAAATAAGGGGTTCGGGTAGGGGGGTGCTTCTTGCATTCACGCATTCACTTCATAGTTGTTGGCGTTGATTCGATCTCATTTGGTGTAACTACCTATTTCTGTAAATTATTTTGTATTTATAGATTGTATCACTACTAGGAAATTTCATTTTAGGTTGGTTAGGCTATTTTTTTACTTCCCCAAAAAAACATAATTTGCTGTAAGCGTCGCTGAGTTAACCCTAACAGGGCCCATCACCCACTGACACATATTTTGCCTCATGGTATTGTCAGTTTCATGTCGTCTGCTACAATTTATTTTCCTAAGTTCTTTCCAAATTTTATTACTCCAAACGCTGAAAATTATCTTCTCCAGTTGGAATTGTTTACAGTGAGGTCAGTTTGAGTTTTATTTTTTAGGTTAATTTGTTACTGAATTAAGTTTAACTGTTCTCATTGTATCTGTAGTAAAAATGATAAAGCTTTTTTTTTTTACTCAATGCTTAGGCGCCCGTGGGCCTAAATATGTAGGTCGTGTGTCTAGTTCTACTGCAATGATCTATGACAGCTCAAACGAACACTGTTTTGTTGATTGCTGAAAAACACAAAGTGCATATATATTGTCGTTTTCATTAATTGAACACCTGCTGGGTTCCATAAACATCTTCAGGGGACAGTTTAATGGATTGTTTTGACCCAAATCGAAATATCAAAATCTCGTTCTGAATTCGGAATTTAGATACGTGACCGTTAGCCAAAGGCGACAGCCAAATAGGGTGCCTCACAAAAGATGTAATTTTCAGTAAAATGATTGAGGTTTGCGAAACAAAATGCAATCTGAACGAAAGAAGAAGATTTGAATTCAATTGTTAAATGGGTGTTTGCATGTTGCGTTGCTTTAATTTAAATGCGTTGAGATACGGAATCGATCACGCATGAAGTACGCCTCCACCGTCATGACGTACGTATCTTCCGCCGTTTGCGTGGTGGGTTTTTTACGCGAGAAATGACGATACGTAACGCATCTCAAGCTTGACGGTAAAGTTGAAATCCTCTAATTTCTTTGTGCTCAACCGATAAAATAAGTTTCAGGTAAATTGCTGGGGCAGTTCCATATGCAGAAGCAGTTACATCTTGCATCACTTAAGTGGGGCTAAACCGTCACGTGGTTTCTGACTGGCTTCCACGAAGCTATGAAAATATTTGAAGACCCCTAACATGTTTGCGCGGTTTTTGTTATTTTGCCAACGATCCTTTCAAGAATTACTACTGTAAACATCCTCCATATTTTTTTGGTAAACTACCCAATTGACTTTGTCATTGGGCCTGGTCACGTGACTATTAACAGATTTGTGCAAAAAACATGAAATGATTTTCATTGCACCCAAGAAACTCTTGTCAGCAAACTCTGTCCCCGCTTCCATCCAGTTAGAAAACTCTCTTATCCACACTTCTACCACTGTACGCAATCTTGGCGTCACACTTGATCAGACTCTCTCCTTCCAAAACCAGATTTCCTCTGTCTGTCGTGCTTGTTACTTAGAACTTCAGCGCATTGGATCTGTAAGACATCTTCTTTCCGATGAAACTACCAAAACTCTCATCTCTGCCTTCGTACTCTCCAGACTAGATTACTGTAATTCCCTTCTTGCTGGCTGCCCACAAACTGTTCTCGCTAAACTTTAAAAAAATAAAAACAATGCTGCTCGCCTTGTACTGAGGTGCTCCAAATTCTCTCATTCTACCCCTATGCTTGAACCTCGTCACTGGCTTCCTGTTGGAAAGCGTATCGACTATAAGCTCTCTGTGCTCTGTTACAAATCCCTGAATGGTCTTGCTCCTTCTTATCTCACTGATCTCCTGAACCTTTACACACATCTTAGACAGTTACGCTCCTCTTCTGACACTTCTCTCCTCAAGATCCCTCGTTACTGCACCAGGACTCTCGGTGAACGTTCCTTCTCTTTTCAGGCCTCCTCTACTTGGAACAGACTCCCTCTTCCTCTCCGTTCTGCCAACTCCCTTTCTTCAAAACCACTCTCTTCAAATCGTAGCCTGCTCTTTTCTTTTGGAAAGTAATTTTTGTTCCTTCTGTGCGCGTGTGTTTGTGTGCAGTGTGTGGTTTGTGCGGGCGTGTGTTGTGTGTGTGTGTGTGGTGTGGTGTGGTGTGGTGTGGTGTGTGTGTGTGTGTGTGTGTGTGTTGTGTTTGTGTGTGCGCGTTTGTGTGCGCGCGTGTGTGTGTGTGTGTGTATACAAAGCAATTTTTGACATTCTCATAATTTTTATTTTCTACTGCTTTTTTGGGGTGGGTGGGTGGGGGGTTATTCATTTATTTGTTTATTATTGCAAGCGCTTAGGGCTTGTTTAAAAATAAGCGCATGTAAATGCTCATTATTGTTATTATTATTATTATTATTATTATTTCTCGTGATGGGAAATGATGGGAAAAGAGCAATAACAATATATTGCATTACATAATTAAGAGCAATATACAGCGAGAAAACGTCCTATTAGAGGCACCAAAAACAAAGCTTACGATGGATGATATCGGGGATAACCTTGTATTTCATTGGTGAAAAGAAAGCGTTAATTACCCCTTCATTTTGGGTTGCTATGGCAGTTACCTTTTGCATCCCTAATTAGCTGCAAAACAAACAAACCCAACGCAATTTAAAAAAAATAGAACTAAATAATAATAAGATTTGTGTGAAAATAATTATTTCATAAAACCCCATAATATCGATTCTGTTGAGCAAAACGATGAAAATTCGCGCGCGCGTGCCTTTAATGCTTATAAGAAATACTCGATAGCTAACTTCTGAACAACGGTCACTGAGTCGGACAACAAAACAACAACAACATAGAAACACACGGACAAACAGAGCGCCTCCTGAACACAGGTGATGTATGCAACTAAGCAAACTGACCCACTAGGACACAAACCTAGCCAGACATTTGCCAGTTCTTGTTGAGTACCATTCCTAATCCATTCTAGAGAACTACATAACAGCAATCAGAAAGGCAGGACACAGTCTGTACTATAAAGATTTCACTCCATGGGTTTTCTCAGATTTCCTCTTAGTCAGACGAACGGTAGTAGGAATGGTCTTCCATTTCAGTCTGCTGATTTAGATACGAAGGGAGTTTCCTAGTTTTATCAGAGAACTGATACGAATTGTTCACCTTTACTAAACTGAAACAGCAAAAAACAAGCGCGAAATCGCAATAGTTTGTGGCACGCGGTCTATTTTTACCACTCCAATCATGAGTCACCTCCCCTGGCTTTTCAATAATTTTAATCTGTAAACCAGAATGTTATCTCTGCAGCATTTCGTAACTTTTTATATCTCTCGGAACACATTTAAAACTATGTATCCTACTTATACTCATCGCAGAAAGAAGCACCGCATACTCGTCGTGTCTGTTGTAGTGTCTGTATTACGTATGTTTATTATTTTGTACGCTTTTAAAATACATCATTTTAAAGAGCGGCCTCAATTAATTTTGAAGTGTAGCCTCGATTTGAAGTGCGACAATTTTGTCAAAATGTGCGACAATTTTGGACCGACAGACAGACAGACAGACAGACCGACCGACCGACAAAGTGAGTTATAGGTTTGTGGCTTGAGCCACAAACAAAAATCACTTTGTTATAATTGTTGCAATCGCTTCTGTTCTCTTCTTGCTCTTTGGGAGGAGAAACCCAGCAAGAAGAAAACTGGAGAAAAGAGCAAGCAAGATAGTGATCAAAAACAAGAAAAACCCAGAAAAAAACCAAGCAAACAAGAATTCAAGATAAAGAGTTACGAGGACGAAAATCAAAATGAAAAGAAGAAACCGTTAACAAAGAAAAGAAATACGAACAACAAAACGAACAGGTGCACTGCATAAATCGTTGCGTTTCAATTGTTTATAAACACGTTCAACTTGGCCAAGAATGTTATGCGTTGCAGGGAAATCCCCCCCATCTTTTTAGCTTACTATGAGACGATCCCTGTTTCTTCATTCATCATCTGTCTTGTTATAAACGTAACAGGTGTGACTTCTAACTTCACGTCACCTGCATAAACGTCAATGCTGGCGTCCGTTTCAAAAGGGCTAACGTTACGTAGCGTGGGCGCAAATCGGCAAAAACGGTACTAAGAAACGCCTATTTCGCCGACGTTTGCCGACGTGGCTGTGATCGAGGTAGCAAGCCACACACTATTTGAAGGATCATGGGAAATAGGCCTATTAATACTTCCGGCTTATTTGTTATATATAATAATAATAATAATAATAATAACAATAATAATAATTAATAATAATAATTAATAATGCTTATATAGCGCATAATCTTGCAAAGCAACTCAATGCACTTTTCACTCACCATTCGTAAAAACATTTCTAACAGACTGGTTCACCATACATCTCTATGAAAATGAATATATTAGAGAATGCATTGCATATAATCATAACACAACACACTAACACCCACCTCCTTTCAACCCAACCCCCCCAACCACCCCAACCACACCCCCCCTACCCACACCCCAACCATCCCCCCCCCCCACCCCCGCACCCCCCTACTCCCCACCCCCACCCCATACACACACACGCACGCGTTAACCTCATGCTCAACGTCAATGAGCTGGAAGACAAGAGTGGGGAAGGATCATAGACTTTACAGAGATAAAGCTTTCCTGAAGAAGTGGGTTTTTAGTTGGGACTTGAATGAAGGAAGAGTGGACTGGTTACGGGTATGGTCAGGGAGATAATTCCAAACGCTTGCTGCAACAAAACTAAACGCCCTCTCACCTGAAGATTTCAAGGACCGCTTAGGAACTTTAAGAAGTTTCTGGGAAGAAGAACGAAGAGTGTGAGAGCTTTGGTAGGTGCAGAGAGAAGAAGAGAGGTACTGAGGAAGAGTTTTGTCAAAGTGACGAAAAGCGAAAGTAGCCATCTTGAACTGCCAGCGGAATTTGACAGGAAGCCAGTGGAACTCAGCCAAAAAAGGTGTGATGCGATCACGCTTTCTTTAGCGTGACGAGACTTGAACTTTAAAAATGGAAGACCAAAACAACAAGCTTGCCACAGCAAATATTCTTTAGTCTATCCTGAAAAAATACGGGGTGATTTTAGCAAATGAAACAAACGCAAGTGTTTTGGAGTGCTCTTTCTTAATTTTCATCATGTTAGATGGCATAATATAGTGCAAATTTAATTTTCTGCACACAAATAGACGTGGGTGAAATCGAAAACTTTGTAGTAACTGACAGAGAGGTATGATTTATCTCCCTTATGATAGCAACCCTTTTCTCTCTCCCCAAAATGAAGAGTAAGCTTAAAGAGTTATCTGACCTTAGCAAACGTTTAGGGTGTTTCTTAGGCCCCGTTTGGCGTAAGCGTTATTCGCGCGGCGACCGTTATCTAGAGAAACTCTTCCCTGATAGCCGGATTGGCTAGGATGCGAGGAGTTAGTAACAGTTGATTGGCTATTGTAAACTAGCTCACATGTGACGTCAATCATAAAGGAGATGTTCCTCCTGTGCGGGTTAAATCCGTTCAAACGTCTGTCTGTCTGTCTATCTGTCTGCTTGTTTGTTGGTTCGTTTGCGCCTGTTTTCATTAAACAACAGCCAGAAATAAACCTATTCTTTCCCAGTTACGATTCGCTAAATAAGCAAAATTTGAAAACATTCTAGATGTGTTCATTGTGTCCGGAATAGAGAATTATACATTTATAGTTCAGCGTTTAGAATGGTAAGAAAACCACAACAACCAGACCCCCAACAAACTATTCTTTCCCAGTTACAATTCGTTAAATAAACAACAATTAAGCATTCTAGACGGTGTTCATGGCATTGGTGTCCCGCAAGGAAAATGATAGCTTAGCGTTTAAAATTGTACGAAACTCACAAAAACGACAAAAAACATGGTGGTTAGTTATTGTGGATCAACGAACTTTCAAAAAGGATTTTTTGTGTGTGAAATCTTGCAGAATTAACTTGCTAACTAACTAACTATCGAGTAAAGAGACAAATCAACGTCAACAAAATGTAAACTCTTTTGGCGGGGTTTAAATAAAAGATAAAAGAATTGCATTCTTTAATCGCACGAGTTGCGCCGAATCTCTCAGCATCCGATTGTTAGTTAGCCTGGTATTTTGTTAATGCAAAGCTGAATGCCGAGTGTGAAAAGAATGGTGAACATTGTCAAACGGTTGAAATTAAATGTGTGTGTGTGTGTGTGTGTGTGTGTGTGTGTGTGTGTGTGTGTGTGCGTGCGCGCGCGCGCGCGCGCGCGCGTGCGCGTGTGTGTGTGTGTGTGTGTGTGTGTGTGTGTGTGTGTGTGTGTGTGTGTGTGTCAGTGTGTGTGTGTGTGTGTGTGTGTGTGTGTGTGTGTGTGTGTATGTGTGTGTGTGTGTGTGTGTGTGTGTGTGTGTGTGTGTGTGTGTGTCAGTGTGTGTGTGTGTGTGTGTGTGTGTGTGTGTGTGCGTGCGTGCGTGTGCGCGCGCGTGTGTGCGCGCGCGTGCGTGTGTGTGTGAATATTTAATTTTAGGGTAAGAAAAACAAAAACAACTGTGGTCGGACTCAGGCTGCAGACGAACGCATTGTGTAAAAAGAATTACTTTTTAAAAAATCGGAACTTTGCTAGTATTGCAGTACCTCCAAGATGGACCTACTATCTTTACATATCTATAAATGCCCAACATGTTTTCAGGTCGGAGGAGGACGTTAAAAACACACATTCTCTAACCCGCGCTCATTCTGCCACCACGTGCATTACCGAGCGGTAGGGTCGGTGTACATCTCGTGTCCTGGCTAATACAAAGCATCTGTTTTGTTTCATTCTGTGTTTTTCTCACACCTGCTGCCGTGTCATTCATACCGACTGGCGTGCGTTGTGTAGAAGAAAGCTGTTTGGACAGGGTTAGCAAGAACACACACACATACGCGCCGCACACAGACGTGCTGTCATGCTTTACATGAATACATTTAAACAAAATATATCAGTGTCCAAGATCGTCAAGGAAACTAAACAAGAAAACAAGAGTTAAGGTAGAAACTGACATTATTAACAAACAGCTGACAGAATTAAATAAACAATAGGCGTATTGAATGATTTTTATCAAACGTAGGGGAAGATAGGCGTATTGAATGATTTTTACTCAAATCGTCGTAGTAAAGAAAGGAAGACAGAGACAGAAAAGACACAAAGAAAAAATCTAGTGTCCACAATCTTTTTTCCCTGTCCGTTGTTAAATGATCAGCAAGTCTGCTATGTTCCTAGAAAGAAACTCAAAACAAAGCGATTAAACAATGTGATAAATGCAATCACATTTAAAATTTAATCTTAGCAACAATCTTACAAAAACAACACGGACTACGCTTTGGATAATATCTCTGTCTGTCAGCCATGCTGTAAGGCTCTTTAAAACTTAAAACCCTTTCACCGCCAATGTCGCATTTTAGCACCACAATGGTTTAACACCCATGTCACTAAAATGCATCAAAGCAGGATCCAAAGACCCTCTTTTCCTAATTTTGGGAGGTAAGGATAGGCCTAACGTTATATATGTCACAGAGGAATTCGCAATATTGCAGATAATTGTTTTTCTTTACCCAGTTAAGTTTAATTGTATTTTGTTGCTGAAAAATAGCTGACGGCGTTAAATCCGTTCCTCTAGCTCAAACTGTGATGCGTGATTCAGGAGTATAAGCACTAATATCGGAAACCGCTATACTACAATCCATGAATACATTATGAGAAGAAGATAGTGCTGGCAAAGAGACCTGGTGGTCAGGCGAGGCGTGATGGACATGGGCCAAACATCTCCATTAGTGACCACTGGCCGCACTAGGGCCTATCTCCCCATTACTTGGCTTCACAGGATGTGAATATTGCCCCATTCCATAAGCCTTAAAGGGGCACCCTGACGGATGAGTTTTTGCAAGAAACACTTCGAGATCACCAGAAAGACAGCCTTTTCAAGGATCGGAACACTCACTTTGCTCTGGTTTCCTAGAAATGTAACCGTCAAAACGGCGATTCATCCTTGGCGGAGATGCCGGAGAGAGAAGCCATTTTGGATGGCGTGGGTGGAGGCGGAGGTTGACGCCTTTGTTTTTTTTTTTGTAGTGCAGTAAAAAAAAAAAAAGGAGCTATTCCCTTTGTTGTGAGCAAAACTCCTTAATTTAGGTAAACTGTACATTAAAAAAAAAAAAATAAAAAGACCTTGTATTGTGGAAATTTCGTGCAAACGATTTGGTCTAAACTCAGGCGGCCATTAACTGAAAGAATTTGACTTCCAGCACCTCCGCCAAGGAGGAATCGCCGATGTGACGGTTTGATTTCTATGAAACCAGAGCAAAGTGAGTGTTGCGATTTCTGTAAAGGGCATTTCCCTCGTGATTTTGACGTGTTTCTTGCAAAAAAATTCATCCGTCAGGGTGCCCCTTTACTAGAGTGTCTGAGTTGACTGAATCATGCAGACAGTCTACCTTGGCAGAGAAAGATATGTATTTCTTTCTTTATTGATGACTCTGCCAGTCTGTCTATCTGTCTGTTGATCCGTTTTTATTGTTGTTTGTGTCTTTGTTTATGAACAAACTTGCCTGAAACCAAGTAAGTAATTTTGATGAAATTGTAAAGCAGTGTAGAAAATCACAGAAACGTGTCCTTAAATTTTGATTGTAAACAGTGAATGGGTAGCCTACCTGATTCGTTCAGGGAAGGTTGAAAGGCGGCGGAAGGAGAGGGATGGGCTCCGCCTTCCATGTTGCCGTGCCCTTGACACAGTGGACCTCTAACAGTTCAGCACACTGAGGCTGGAAACTTGGTGTAATTATGTTGTGTTTCTGCTATTAGGCCTTCAGTCGATTGCTTTTAAGGAAAACAAAACACTATTTGGAAGGACATTCGTTATGGTTTCTTTTAATGGTTTAATGCTAGAAAAAACCATGAGTTGATCCAATTCATCATTCGCATATAGAATATTCAAATTCCTTCTACGACTGCAGAACTGGCCTTTACAGAAATGAATAAAACTTGAAAATGTAGCTATAATCATGGAAAATCAGCAAACAGCATACTAAGCTGATTTAACAGGGAAACATTTTTTATCACACCAGTCATAACAACAAAGTGGCAGGAATAATTCCTTCTCGTATAAGTTTTGAGTGCAATGCCACATTTCACCCAGCTGTCAAGGTTCCTCTCGCTATATGGGGAACCCAATAAAAGTGCCAGCGGTTGCATGCTACGTTAGCACCTGATGAATTACCCATGTTAACTCAAGGTTACACGTCCAGAAAAGAGAAATGAAAGCACTGGCACAGTGCATCCATCCGACAAGAGGACTGTTGAATTTGAATTTGTTTAAAGCCAGTCGACCACACAGGATTTAAAAAAAAAACCCCATAAACAATGCTTCGTCCTACTCCAAAGAAAACAAATGTTTTCCTCATTACTGCAGGGAAGAAGGAAACTCCAGGGAGCAGAGGGTGGTGGTTGTGGTTGAGGTGGTGGTGGTGGTGGTTAGGGGATGGACGGTGGGAGAAAGATGGAAGGGGGGGGGGGAGACAAAAAAGGAAACAAGTGTAACGCCGAGCGGTTGCAAAGTCCCCTCGCAGCATCGGCGAGCTACTCCGAAATCGGAATGTGTCGGTTGTACACATACATACAAACGCATCAAAACAGCACGTAACTGAATAGTTTTTTTTTATATATAGCCTTGGGGTTCGGACCCGTGATTTGAGCGTGTGCGATCATGCGCACACGAGCGCACAGAAAAATTCATGACAACTGTGTTATAGACCATTCATCAAGAAATGTTGTGAAAAAAACTGCATTGAAATACATGCAAAACTTCGCGAGATATTAGCGATTATGTGTTTCGGGGTTTGAACCCCGTAACTGGCGCGACCTTGACCTTAATGTAAAACTAAATACATCAATGGATAGCTTGCATCTTGGCCAACTAGTATACCAAATTTGATGATGATAGACTGAATAGTTTTTGAGAAAAACGGACGAATAGCCGGACGGACGGAGGCACGCCGGACGGACGGACACCGGACGGACGGACCAGACAAAAACAATAGCTCCCCGAACCTTCGGATCGGGGACTAATATGGGGCCAGTTAATTGCTGTGGCCTTTGAGTGAAAGAAACAGTTGGTGTGGGTGGATGGTGGTTATGTTGAGAAGATTCCCAATAAGTTAGTCTCTCTCTTTCCGCTTCTGTTTCTACTGACTATTACTCCTAATTGTGTGTTGGTACATTCGTGCGTCTCTAGCCTCCCTCCCACCCCGATCTATCTCTGTCTCTGTCTATTTGTGTGTGTGCGCGCGCGCGCGCGCGTGTGTGTGTGTGTGTGTGTGTGTGTGTGTGTGTGTGTGTGTGTGTGTGTGTGTATGTGTGTGTGTGTGTGTGTGTGTGTGTGTGTGTGTGTGTGTGCGCGCGCGCGCATGCGTGCGTGTGTGTGTGTGTGTGTGTGTGTGTGTGTGTGTGTGTGTGCGTGTGTGTGTGTGTGTGTGTGTGTGTGTGTGTGTGTGTGTGTGTGTGTGTGTGTGTGTGTGTGTGTGCGTGTGTGTGCGTGTGTGCGTGCGTGCTTGCGTGCGCGCGCGCGCATGCGTGCGTGCGTGTGTGTGCGTGTGTGTGCGTGAAGTCAAGACAAGTCCAGTCAAAAGTGATCTTTATTGACGATAAAGGAGTACTGCGTAAGTTTTTCTACAACCTGTCATCATGACAAGCATAAAATACTGAACCAAATAAATGAAAGGGTCAAAAATGAAAATCGGCGTAATATAAGGAATCAAAGAACAATGAACAAATATCGAAAGCAAATCACACATAGAACATGACAAGTGCGTGCGCGAGAGTGTGTGTGTGTGTTTGTCCGCGTGTGCGCCATTCAGTCATGATCTTAAAAGTGTACGCCAAGAAAATTTAGGCCATGTCCCTTCCCAGTCTCTTTGATTCCACAGCTAGTAATTATGTGGGACGTACGTGTGTTAAGTCCTCACGCGGACGTTTTGTCCTTATGTGCACATTAGTCGAAAATGACCATGTTTCTGTGTTATTTTGGTAACATTTGATGGTGTGTCCATAAAGGGCCACCCTGACGGATGTGTTTTTGTAAGAAACACGTCCAGATCACCAAGAAAACACCCTTTATAGAGATTGCAACACTCACTTTGTTCTGGTTTCCTAGAAGTCAAATCGGCGATTCTTCCTTGGCGGAGGTGCTGGAAGTCAAATTCCTTCACCCAAAGAGAAGGCGTGTGGCGTCTCTTTTCTAATGGCTGCCTGCGTTTAGACCAAATCGTTTGCATAAAATGTTCGCAATGCAAGCCTTTTTTTCTTTTTCTTTTTTAAAATTGTATACAGATTATCTAAAGGAGTTTCGCTCAGAACAAAAGAAATAGCTCCAATTTTTTGCTTACTGCACTACAAAAAAAAGAAAACGCTTCAACCTCAATGAGTGACCTTCACCCACCCCATCCAAAATGGTTACTCTCTCCGGCATCTCCGCCAAGGAGGAATCGCCGTTTTGACGGTTTAATTTATAGAAAACCAGAGCAAAGTGAGTGTTCCGATCCTTGAAAAGGTTGTCTTCCTAGTGATCTCGACGTGTTTCTTGCAAAATCTCATAATTGCTAACGACTAGCATTCTGGCTCTACATTACGCTTCGACTGCTTTGCCCGCCCTTCAGTGGCTTTCGTCCCTCCAATTTCCCCCAGCCTCACCCCCACCCCATCCCCTCCCACTACTGATAACAAACTGAACATTGTTAGTTCTATCAGGAATCCTATGGTTCTATGGCCGCTGCCCACAGTCTGTTGCTGGATCGGTTTGCCTGCCATTATCGTCGTCCCATGTTCCTGTTCGCTCGGGCTCGAGGCGCCGCGAACAAACACACAGACTGACACACAGTGCTAGTGCTTTAAACAAAAATTAAGAACTGTAGATAGTTCCTTCCTTTTGTGATTCGAAACGTGCAGTCCCTGTCTCTGCTTCTGTTTGTGCTTATCTATCTGTCTTCAGCGCTTAGGGGTACGTCTGTCTGTTAGTGTTCATCAGTCTGTCTGCCTTTCTGTCTGTTTGGCAGTGTTCATCTGTCTTTCTGTCAGCCCGTCAGTGTTCTTCACTTTGTCTGTCTGTCTGACTGACTGACTGTCAGTCTATCTGTATGTCAATGTTCATCAGTCTGTCTGTCAACCCGTCTGTCCGTCTGTCTGTGTTCATTGATCTGTCTCTTTATTAGTCCGTCTCTCTGTCTGTCACTCCGTCTGTCTGTTTATTAGTCTGTCTGTCTTTCTGTTTGCATCCAAATCCAACCCAAATCCAAATCATCTTTATCTCATAAGTGAGAAACTGCAGCCAGGTGCACATAAGAAAAACAACAATAAACACATTTATCAACAACAAAGAATATGAACTAATAACTAATAACACTGTAATGTTGTAATTAACAAACCGGACAAATATGAACAAATAGTCCAGTAAAAGCAGAACGCATTTTTAAAATACATTTATAATCAAGACATAATCAGTTGAAAAACGAGGCAAGAATAACGCTTACAAATGCAGCAATAATAATAGTACCTACACCATCTCTACACAGACAATTCAGACAAGGACATACACAGCAGTAATCTATTGCAGAACAAAAGGACTACAAATAGGCTTGCACAATTACAATCCCAAGGAGATTGACAGGCTGCTCAGCAACACAATGGCTCTATGCATTGCATTACGAGTTCAAAAGATGGATTGGATCTCGTAAGAAAGTTTTCTGTGCTCTTATTTTCAGTTTTAGAGTTCTATCGACTGCCCGATGGTAACACTTCATAGTATTTTGCCATAACATGACTGTCATCATTAAGAATGTTCCTGGCTTTCTTGACTACTTGTCTGTCATACAACTCTCGCATACCACTCTGTCTTGCACCCACAGCCTTACTGCACACATTCACCATATCACTCAACACACGCTTACTTCTTACACTCAAGCTTCCATACCAACAGATAAATGACACAGTAAGAACAGATTCAATGCAACATCGGTAGTAGGTTTGAAGAATATCTGAACAGACACCAATATTCCTTAGCCTCTGTAAACAAAAGATCCTGGACTGACTCTTCTTATGTAGGCCTATATGCTCAATGTGTTTATCAAACGTAAGTTTCATGTCTAAAACTGTGCCTAGGTATTTGTACTCATCAACTCTTTCAACCGTTTCACCATCAATTTCCAAATGTGGCACTGGCACTGGGGTTTTACGAAAATCGACAAGCAGTTCTTTTGTTTTAACAACATTTAAATCCAGATAATTATCTTTGCACCATGAACAAAACCTTTTGACGTCACTGAAGTACACAGAATCAGAGTTTGACAAATCTGTATGTTTGCCTGACTGTGTTTATTAACCTGTCAGTCCGTCTGTCTGTCTGTCTGTCTGTCTGTCAGTCCGTCCGTATGTCTGTCTATCAGTCAGTGTTTGTCTGTCTGTGTTCATTGGTCTATCTGTCTATCTGACTGTCTCTTAGTCCGTCTGTCTGTCTGGCTGTGTCCATTGTGTGTGTGCTGCAGTGCTCCCCCCCCCCCCCCCCCCCCTCCCCGCTCCACCGTCTCTCTCTATCTTTCTTCCTTGCGTGCATGACATTGTCTATTCATGGGGGGGGGGGGGGGGGGGGGGGGGGGGGGGGGGGGGGGGGGGAGGGGGAGGAAGTGTTATGAAAGAAAGAGAGAGAGAAAGAGAGGGGGCAGATAATAAAAGAAAGAGACAATAATCGAACAGACAGGCAAACAGATAGTCTGAAAAAAACAACCCGATACATTTAGCTTTAGTACCAAATAGACACAGATAAGAGTCCTAGTATGGTAACAAAC
>CM065681.1:36527520-36532520 GCA_017654935.2 Phymorhynchus buccinoides | reverse complement strand
TCGGAGGGCTGGGTAAAGCCTTCTGGAGGGCAGACTAGAGCAGGAGGGCAAGAAAGAAATATAAAGGCAGGGATGTACAGTAGATCTACTGTACATCCCTGATAAAGGATAGCTTTGTGGGAGGAAGGTGGGTGAGGGGGGTGGGTGGGGGGTGAGGGCAGACAAGGTGAGAACATGAGGGAGGGAGTTGAAAGCTTTCATTTGCTCTCACCTGTGAAAACATACCTCCAGCAGGTGTAAAAGATGAAAGGGGGAAGGACAAAAAAGAGTTGAATAATAAATCATAGAGCAGAGAGACAGACAAGACACTGCGGCAGCCATACAGACACGTACACACAGATAGAGATAGAGATAGACACAGAGAGACAGAGAGACTGCGAGACAGAGAGAGGGACAGAGAGACAGACATACACTGAGGCAGCCATACAGACAGACAGAGATAGAGATACAGAGAGACACAGAGAGACAGAGAGACTGAGAGACAGAGAGAGGGACAGAGAGACAGACATACACTGAGGCAGCCATACAGACACACAGATAGAGATAGAGATAGACACAGAGAGACTGAGAGACAGAGAGAGGGACAGAGAGACAGACATACAGAGGGAGAGATGCATAGTACCGTTTTGGTAGCTCTGTCTGGCTTTGATTAGACATCACTCATTATTGATTGGGACAACCGTTAGGACCTTGGTCACTGACCAAAATAATTATGTCCTGTATCAAATTCCATATTATATATAGGCATAGATTGATAAGTGTGTGTGTATGTATGTGTGTGTGTGTGTGTGTGTGTGTGTGTGTGTGTGTGTGTGTGTGTGTGTGTGTGTGTGTGTGTGTGTGTGTGTGTGTGTGTATGTGTGTGTGTGTGTGTTTCCTATTTCAAGTTTTGCATATATTTTTTATTACCTATTGAATTTCATCGTTTGTTTGTTTTACTTCTTTTTGTCAATGTCAGTACAGCGTTTATAGTTAATCTGACAATAAATTGGTTCCAGTCCAGTGTGTGTGTGTGTGCGTGTGCGTGTGCGTGTGCGTGTGCGTGTGTGCGTGCGTGCGTGTGTGTGTGTGTGTGTGTGTGTGTGTGTGTGTGTGTGTGTGTGTGTGTGTGTGTGTGTACGTGTGTGAAATGTGTTTGCGTGTGTCTGTGGGTCTGTAGGTGCCTGGCCGTGTGCACGCGCACGGATGTATGAGTTTTTCTAGTGCATGCAGCTTGGGAGACCGTGAAGGGGGTGGGGGGATGAGAGGAGGGGAGAGAGGGGGGAGCAGAAGGGGGGGGGGGAGAGTATCGGTCGTTGAGATGCATGCCAAAACGGACAAGGGAAGAAGAGGTGGAGAGACGAGGGGCGATGGGGAACTAGTAATATCACTTTGGACCCACAATGAGCATAATATGTAACATACACGCATACCAACGATGATCCATGACATTATTCAGCACACACAAAAAGGTAACAGACAAATTGGACAGTCGATCTGTCGCCCTTATATTACAGCCGTAAGGTTAGTCCCAAAGCAAATGGTCTCGTTCGACCATTCCAATCATATTCTCGCCATTCGTGTCTAGCGGGTTACGTCCCATTTCGCCTAATCTTTTTTTCCGCCTGAACGTCCTCCTGCTTATCATCAACTCTTGTTTCTTATTCTCCTCGCCTCCTCGTCTTCCTCCTCCTCCTCCTCCTCTTTCCCACAATCATGATCGACATCATCATTATCACCACCATCACCGTCGTCTTCGTCGTCGTCGTCGTCACCGTCGCCGTCGTTATCATCATCATCATTATCATCTGATCATCATCATCATCATTATTGTACTTTTTGTTTTACTAGTAGACGATGGGCGGTTAATAGGAATTGTTCGGAAATAATGTAGAACGCAGTGCGTCATTCAAAATGTGATGTAATTTATATTTTTACCTCACCGTTTGCAAGTTCCATCA
Source organism: Phymorhynchus buccinoides (assembly GCA_017654935.2). NCBI lineage: Eukaryota > Metazoa > Mollusca > Gastropoda > Neogastropoda > Raphitomidae > Phymorhynchus > Phymorhynchus buccinoides. Next base: position 36,530,580 of record CM065681.1, on the reverse strand, counting down.
GTTTGTAGCAACTGGCCACCCCTTATTTTTCTATAAAAAAAGGTTTGCAAATCGATGACTGGCATCCTGCGCTTTCAAGCTTCGACGCCATGGTTGCCGTGCTTTTGACCGAGTAAGTTGAGGTAATCAATCTAATTTTCACGAAGTGCTCTCCCCTAGTTTTTCTTCTCCGAAAATCGTCTATTAAGTGAAGTGTGATTGAGCAATTTGTGTTTGGTCAAAAAACAAAATGTCCTCTTTCCTTTCACCCTCTTTCTCTCTCTCTGTATCTCTCTCTCTCTCTCTCTGTCTCTGTCTCTCTCTGTCTCTCTCTGTATATATCTCTCTCTCTCTGTGTCTCTCTCTGTCTCTCTCTCTCTCTGTCTCTCTCTCTCTCTCTCTCTCTCTCCCTCTCTCTCCCCCTCTCTCTCTCTCTCTCTCCCTCTCCCTCTCCCTCTCCCTCTCTCTCTCTCTCTTGCCCGCCCATGCGCTTTTTACCCCGTCTTCCCCTACCAAGGACAGATTGGAAGACTAGGCGTTGCCTAAAATCTTTATCCTTGCAAAATAAAGTTCAAGTTTTCAAGTTTTCCTCTCTCTCTCTCTCTCTCTCTCTCTCTCTCTCTCTCTCTCTCTCTCTCTCTCTCTCTCTCTCTCTCTCTCTCTCTCTCTCTCTCTCTCTCTCTCTCTCTCTCCCTCTCCCTCTCCCTCTCTCTCTCTCTCTCTGTACATGACGTTCACAATTTCAGTTCACTCTCTCTCTCTCTGATCTCTCTCTCTCGTTATCTCATCAATGCAAGTCAGGCCATTATCCTAGTTATCTTGTCAAACTTTGGACAGCTTTATAGAGGGGTTCTGCGGTTTGTATTGTATGTGTGTTTAAAAACATACGGTCAGATGTCAAATTTATGCTCGTATCATAATAGTAGTAGAAGTAGCAGCAGCAGCAGCAACAGCAGCAGCAGTAGTAGTAGTAGTAGTAGTAGTAGTAGTAGTAGTAGTAGTAGTAGTAGTAGTAGTAGTAGGCTAGTAGTATTAGTAGTAGTAGTAAGAGGAGGAGGACGATGAAGAAAGATGTAACGACCATTCAAAGCAGACTATTTGTCTTAATGTTTGTCTCTCTGTCGCCGTCTCTCTCTCTCTCTCTCTCTCTCTCTCTCTCTCTCTCTCTCTCTCTCTCTCTCTCTCTCTCTCTCTCTCTCTCTCTCTCTCTCTGTATCTCTCTCTGACCCTCCCTGTCTCTTCCTTTCTGTCTCTCTTCCTCTCTGTCTCTGTCTCAGTTTATCTCTCTCTCTCTCTCTCTCTCTCTCTCTCTCTCTCTCTCTCTCTCTCTCTCTCTCTCTCTCTCTCTCTCTCTCTCTCTCTCTCTCTCTGAAAAGAAATGAACACATCCATGTACCCCGTCCCACTTCCTTTCCAGCATAACAGAAACAGCAACGGCATTAACGTTGATTTAAACAACAATATTGAAGAACATTCTATACCTAAAGCACGCGAGTGTTTTGCCCAAAACGTTTACACAGAATCTAGTCCTTTTGTAGGACAACCAGGAATCTGATTCTGTGGATAAAACGACGGCTTCCTTTTTCTTCCGGAAAACCTACAATACAGCTAGATCTAGTAGATGGGTGGAATTTGCCCAAGGGCTTGGCAATGCAAGGTACCCATTTGTTACTGTGACAGGACACAAGATGAGCTCTTTGTAAAAAACAAAAACAAACCCAGACACATAAGAATTACATTGAGAGAGAGAGAGAGAGAGAGAGAGAGAGAGAGAGAGAGAGAGAGAGAGAGAGAGAGAGAGAGAGAGAGAGAGAGAGAGATGGGATACCATTTTCCTGAGACAAGACGAGGACGGAGGGGCGGGCATATTACAGCGGTCATTGCCCCCATCTGTCAAAAAAATGTAACTTGATATCTTTAGATAGAGACAGAGACAGAGAGGAAGAGAAAGAGAGAAAGGGAGAGAGAGAAAGGGTGGAGGGGTGGAGGAGGGAGAGGGAGGCTGGTTATGGGGGGGGGGTAGAGAGTGTGGTCGAATCTATTGACAAGAGCTGTAAGAGCTGTTCCAGTTACTGGCTCTTTCGTTTGTTGTTTTTCTTTCTTTGTCTGTCTGTCTGTCTGTCTGTCTGTCTGTCTGTCTGTCTGTCTGTCTGTCTGTCTGTCTGTCTGTCTGTCTGTCTGTCTGTCTCTCCTCTCTCTCTCTCTCTCTCTCTCTCTCTCTCTCTCTCTCTCTCTCTCTCTCTCTCTCTCTCTCTCTCTCTCTCTCTCTCAGCATTCTAATGCAGTATTGTCATTATGAATATCACACTGAAACAAATATCATTTGTCCATTGTCTATAATTATGTGCCACAGAAAAGAAAAATAACACTTTTTGTTTTACTTGTCCTGTTTCACGTGACCATAGATATCAGTTAATATACGATTTTCAGAGAAAACAAAACTAGAGGAGAGCACTTCGTGAAAATTAGAGTTGATTACCTCGACTTACTCGGTCAAAACTGTGGCAACCATGGCGGCATGGCGTCGAAGCTTGAAACCGCAGGATGCCAGTCAGCGACTTGCAAACATTTGTTTTTAGAAAAATAAGGGGTGGCCAGTTGCTACAATGTGATAGAACTTGCAAACTGTGATATAAACATATAAATTACATCAATTGTAGAATGACGCTACATGTGTTGTCTCCTCAAACACACGAAGCAAGCGAGGGCTGTGGATCTACCTAAAAGTAGAGTAACTTCCCCTGTTTGGCCGATTGAATTAGGCGAGATTACTCCCACACACCATGAAATTACTCGCCCTTAATTATTTCCGAACAATACCTATTAATTAAACGACGAATTTGTTGTTTATTTACTCGCTTGTTGATGAACACAAATGCTTGATTTTTAGAATGCACATACTCAAATCGTTAATTGACAAAGTCATACAATTTCAGCAAGATTCTATGAACGGTTTTGAAAATATGAACCAAAAAGTAAAAGTATGGGTTTTAACATACTTGTGGCGGTGCCATAGCCGATGAGGTTTAACCGAGGCGTGGTTACCGCTACACCTATCTGTATTAATACAAAATCGGGACT
>CM065681.1:36507520-36510020 GCA_017654935.2 Phymorhynchus buccinoides | reverse complement strand
GCAAGACTTTGCACAGAAAGGTTCCATCCCCAGACCCATCCATCTTGATCCTTTTTAATGTCTGCTGGTGTTGACAGATTCTACCTTAATCCTTATGTTGTAGTATCTATGTGACCTGTGGAATCCTAAAATATGTACTTTATACTCATGCGTGCTACATGTCAATGTCTTTATGCATCTTTTTCATCTTTGTAATAGTCATGTGAATTGTCATCCAAAACTGTGCTTATGCATGCTGAATGTCAATGTAGGCCTATCTGTTGTACGGCACCTGGACGAAATTTCTCCTTGATAGATAATAAAGTGATTTTGGGTTTTTGTTTTGTTTTGTATTAAACATTTTATTCCTTCTTCATACATTTACAAATAACATTCATATATAATGTATGATTCAACATTCCTGAATAATAAACAGTGAATACCTGTAAATACAGATAAATAAAACAGAGAAAAAAAGAGAAAAAAGTTTGTCTTGCATTTTTTCTTGTCAATAGCAGGTATAAAGAAGGTTTTTGTTTTTGTTTTGTTTTCCTTAATATACATTCACACACAATATTGCACCTACATATCCATATAAAAATATGATTTTGGAATTTGAATTGAATTTGAAGGTTCATCAACATGTACAGAATAAAACGTAACACAAATAAAGATAAATAAAACTGATCTAGTGCAAACAGTTGTAAATATGATTTCTGTGTTGTTTTTCATAAAAGTAACTTGCTGGCTTTATGGTATGAATTGTAGAATAGGTAACGCCACCTGGGCTCTCGCGCAGGTGTGGAAGATTCCAACGTACAGATACGTTCATTTGGAAGCTTTTAAAGATGACGTTAAGACTTATAGTAGAGTCTAATCTGTCTCTGAGTTCGTGGAAGTCAGGAACATTAGATAGACCTATATCTGTATGAAGACACTTACAAAAAGAGCTTCCAGTCGAGTTGCTCTCAAACACTTGTAGAGATAGGAGTTCACGTTCATTGGCCCAAGTGTGAAGGGATTAGGTTTTGATGGGTTCACATATAGCCTACATGCGTACACACGCGCGCGCGCACACACACACACGCACGCACGCACGCACGCACGCACGCACACGCACACACGCACACGCACACACACACACACACACACACACACACACACACACACACACACACACACACACACACACACACACACACACACACACACACAAACACACACACACACACACACACACACACACACACACACACACACACACACACACACACACACACACACACAGTACAGACACCTACACACACACACACATACACACACACACACACACCGAACTTTCGTCAATGTATTCAGTCCCAAGCACCATTTAAAAAAAACACCAACATATTACACAATCTTTCCTTACGACGTTGACTCTCAAACTGAAACGTATTCGTGCTAGTGTTAATGTTGTATCCTCGAAGATTTAAAACAATAAATGAATTAGCATTGTCCTTCGACGACCTTCCACCAAGCCAGAAGTCTATAAGTTCTGATGGCGGGGAGAAGTTCCTGTGAGCAAGTTATTTCCTTTGCAAACGAATTCTAGCCCATATTTCCAGAATAGCGGCTGCCGTATTCGCTATCTGGAGGTCATAATTGTCAAACATGATGGACTAGCACACACATGCACTCTGCCTTTCAATATCCAAGATTCAGCAACAGCTGCAACATCCGCTCTATCAGTAGATATGTGTGACCTGCGTGCATCTGAAGTGTTCACGATTGAAATTATCTTAATGCTTATCGTACCTAGACAGCATGACTGGCAACATTTCCTCATTCTTTCGGTCTCCCCATTTCCAGGAAACTAACAGGGGTGGATGTGTGTGTGTGTGTGTGTGTGTGTGTGTGTGTGTGTGTGTGTGTGTGTGTGTGTGTGTGTGTGTGTGTGTGTGTGTGTGTGTGTGTGTGTGTGTGTGTGTGTGTGTGTGTGTTTTGTTTTGTGTATGTGTGTGTGTGTGCGCACGCGCGCGCGCGTGTGTTGTTGTTGGGTTTTTTGGCTTGTTCATTTGTTTGTTGTTGTTCAAGGATCATGACAGGGGCCATCAAGTCAACCCCAATCCTGGCTATGGAAACGTTGACTGGGCCCCAGCCCCTAGAAAATAGAAGGGATGCCAAGATCCTTACACAGGCGGCAAAATACAAAAGGTTGACAGGTCACCCTATGCACAGTCGAATGGCACAGCCAACAAAGTGCCGACTGAAGAGGGGAAGCTTCCTGCACCATGCTCGTAGACTGGGGAGGCAAGACCCTCACCTGATGAAGCAGACAAGTGCGCCCATTCCCACACATTCAGCTCTGCCGTCATGGAAGAGAAGGTGTTTTCCTGAAATCCAAGAAAGCGTTCCTGGCATTATGCAGAAAGACCTTCAGTCAGAGATAGTAAGGAGGGCACTTACACTCAGCCACATCAGTGAGGCCTACCCAGCTGAAGAGTGGTCACACGCGTACACCGACGGCTCAGCAGAAGATGCT
>CM065681.1:36490020-36500020 GCA_017654935.2 Phymorhynchus buccinoides | reverse complement strand
GATAGACACGCAAGCATGCATGAGAGTGACATAGAGAGAGAGAGAGAGAGAGAGAGAGAGACGAGAGTTTGAGAGAGACAGAGAAGAGAGAGAAGAGAGAGACTTGGAGAGAGAGATGGAGGAGAGAGAGAGAGAGAGGAGAGAGAGAGAGGAGAGAGGAGAGATAGAGAGAAGCGAGAGAGAGAGAGAGGAGGGAGAGAGAGAGAGGGTGAGTGATAGAGAGAGAGATAGAATGAGGTGAGAGGGAGTAGGGGAGAGAGGGATGGAGAGAGTTGTAGAGAAGAAGAGGAGGATCGAGAGTAGCGAGAGCTTGACATAAATGAACAGGGGGGCATTCCTCGTCTTCTGCGTTCCCAGGCCATACGGCCACAATGGGTATGCCTCTACGTTATGTGTCCGTTTTCCATTTTTTCACTGGTCTCCCTCGCTGCGTTCAGCCGACACATTTCGATTTCGGAGGAGTTCAAAGAAGAAAAACTATTTTTTGTTTGTGGCACAAGCCACAAACCTATAACTCACTTTGTCGGTCTGTCTGTCGGTCTGTCTGTCGGTCGGTCGGTCTGTCGGTCGGTCCAAAATTGTCGCACGCCACAAACGATTGCGAATCCGCGCTTGTTTTTGTGTGCTCCCATAAGATGAAGCTATGCTTTGAAACGTCTTTTGTGTGAATTGCTAGGAACTAATAAACTTGTTTTTGTACACAATTTATGAAATCCTGCCGGGTTTGTTTCTCCCATTTTTAATGACATTCGTGGTATTCATAAGCGTACATAGACAACCTCTCTCTCTCGCTCTCTCTCTCTCTCTCTCTCTCTCTCTCTCTCTCTCTCTCTCTCTCTCTCTCTCTCTCTCTCTCTCTCTCTCTCTCTCTCTCTCTCTCTCTCTCTCTCTCTCTCTCTCTCTCTCTCTCAATCACACCTGCCGTTCCCTCCTGTCCCTGACCGCCTAAGCCTGCCACCCTTCTTTAGAACAACAATCTATTAGTACACCTACTTTCTGCCCTCTAAAATCCCCCCCCCTCCCCCTCCCCCCCCCCCCCCCCCCCCTCCTTTCCCCCTCTTTTTGTACTCTGCAAAAGTATTAGTACACCTCCTGCCTCCTTCCTCCACACCCCCACACCCTTTGAACCCCCTCTCTTTTGTACTCTGTCTTAAATCGTAAATAAATCGGAACGTCTGTTGTCATAATTGATTTTCTTCGGTTCATCAAGCAGTGTTTTCATTTAGGCTTTATAAGCCAGCGTTGAGTTTTTGACAGGAGTAAAATAAAAACACGTCTGGATGACAGTTACTTGTTGTTTGTTCAACTTTGCGGGCACAGCAATGTTTTGTTGTTGTTGTTGATCGCATCAGATTCGTTACTGACATTTGTGAGAGACAGACAAGGATTTTGAACATCCTTTTAAGTTTTAAACTCATGCCATCTTTTCAGGTGGTGTGTGTGCAGCTTTCATTCGAAGTCCTCAATAGGAAACGATCAATAGTTTGTTAACCCTTTCACCGCCAGCCATATTTCAGCCAAACTTTTCCATTATTACATTTACCTGGGAAGAGAACCAAATCCATCTGCAGTATTGGGGATTCTTCTGTGACATATATAAAATAAGGTCTATCCTTACTTCCCCAAACTAAGACAATAGGGTCTTTGGATAACAGACCCCAATGTGATGCCTTTTAGTGACCCATGTGCTGAGTCACTGTGGTGCTAAAATGCGACTTTGGCGGTGAAAGGGTTAAGTGTTGTGGCTCCGGTGTTTATGCGTTTGGTTCGTACGCGAAGTTTGTTTTACTTTAATTTTTATTTGTCGGGTATTCGTACTTGATACTCATTTAGAAGAAACAATCAATCAAGGTTCCTTGGGCTTCAATCATTTAGCGCACGTAACAAATCAAATCAAATCAAATCAACTTTATTTTAAAAAAACCTGGGGGCACAAGAAAATGCATACACGTACCATTAGCGCACGTAACAGAACGTGCACACAACAAAGACGTTGTCAAATTTAATGTCTATGGCGTTAGACATAAACATATAAATAGTGTGCTCAGAAATGAATGGCCAGTGGGAATGCACACAACAAGATTGATAGATATGAAAGTGAGTGATTGAAGAAATGGCACAGGGAGATAAACAAAGCGAAACATTGAAATGAAAACAAAATGCAGGAAGAAGGAAAAACAGCCCCGTTTCCAAGTGAGTTGTTTTGCCTGAGCGTTAGGTTTTTATTGTTCTTCTTAAAGGTGGACCATGACGGATGTGTTTTTGCAAGAAATACGTCGAGATCACCAGAAAGACAGCCTTTTCAATGTTCGGAACACTCACTTTCTGGTTCTGGTTTCCTATAAATTAAGCTGTCAAAACGGCGATTCCTCCTTGGCGGAGAAGCCGGATAGAGTAGCCATTTTGGATGGGGTGGGTAGAGGTCACTCATTGTGGCTGAAGCATTGGCTTTTTTTGTAGTGCAGTAAAAAAAACACCAATGGAGCAATTTCCTTTGTTGTGAGCGAAACTTCTTTAGATAAACTGTATAAAAAAATAAAAAAATAAAAATAAAAAGGCTTGTATTGCGAAACGTTCGTGCAAACGATTTGGTCTAAACGCAGGCGGCCATTAAAAAAAAGACGGAAAACGCCTTCTCTTTGGGTGAAATAATTTGACTTCCAGCACCTCCGCCAAGGAGGAATCGCCGATTTGACGGCTTGATTTCTGGGAAACGAGAGCAAAGTGAGTATTGCAATTTCTGTAAAGGGTGTTTTCCTGGTGATCTGGACGTGTTTCTTACAAAAACTAATCCGTCAGGGTGCCACTTTAACAAGGAAAAACAGAAAATAATATTTGTTGGTGTTATTTCGAAACTTCGCTCCTGTCTCAAGTTGTGTTTTCTAAACATCCAATACAGGGGGGGGGGGGGAAACATCTTTAGATGGAGGTGGACAAGAATAGACTACCTTATCTTAAATACGACTAGGGTGATGAATTCATTCTCCTTAATCTTGACTGTTGAGTGTGGAAACTAGGTCCTGGTTATTGCAGGCTTCTGCGTATGAATATATATGTCCACTAATAAGGAAGCTATGTTTTTGTCTGTGTATCTGTAGTCTGTTTGTGAACCTTTTCAACAAAACAAAAAAAGTAAAAACAAAATGAACGTGTTTTTTTTTTAATGAAATGTTGATACGTTGTTTAAATTATCTTCTTTTTTTTTTAAATTGTCGTTTAATAAGATTATGTTCTACGCTGTAATATGATTTTAGCACAACTTCTATATAGCGATGCGTATGCTTACTTTAATTTACAATTAACGGGTAAAGTTTTTGTCCTACTCAAGATAATTATAATACAGAATTTTCCTCTCTTTTTCGTCACCCTCTGCATTTTGCAAAATAATGCAAACTAGCCTGAGAGCTTGCTTACGAGAGAGAGAGAGAGAGAGAGAGAGAGAGAGAGAGAGAGTGAGAGAGAGAGAGAGAGAGGAGAGAGGCGGAGAGAGAGATGAGAGAGAGAGAGAGAGAGAGAGAGAGACGAGAGAGAGAGAGAGAGAGAGAGAGGAGAGGGAGAGAGAGCAGAGAGAGAGAGGAGAGAGAGAGAGAGAGAGAGAGAGAGATAGAGAGAGGAGAGAGGAGAGAGAGACAGGGAGAGAGAGAGAGAGAGAGAGAGAGAGAGAGAGAGAGAGGAGAGAGAGAGAGAGAGAGAGAGAGAGAGAGAGAGAGAGATGAGAGAGAGAGAGAGAGAGAGAGAGAGAGAGAGAGAGAGAGAGAGAGAGAGAGAGAGAGAGAGAGAGAGAGAGAGAGAGAGAGGAGAGAGAGAGAGGAGAGAGAGAGAGAGCAGAGAGAGAGAGAGAGAGGTGTCTTGATTATCGCAATAGCCACAAATTAGAGCCTAGCTCTTACGAAGCTATCTAGTTTAGTGGGTTCAGTCTTAGCGATAGATGGCCTTTGGGAAACTTCCCCAACGCCAACTGCCCTAATTAAATTCTTCATATCACGAGGGGGGGGGGGGGGTAGGGGGGGAGGGAGGGGGGTGAGGGGTCGAAGGTGTTATCGCAAATAGCCACAAATTAGAGTATAGCTTCTTACCCTAGGGGGGGGGGGCGGGGAGGGTGGGGGGGGGGGGGGGGGGGGGGGGGCCCATACCGCGGCGGGGGGGGGGGGGGGGGGGGGGGAAGGCGGCGGGGTCGAAGGTGGGGGCACGAAAATAAACAATATCCAGCCCAGTTTTCCATAATATCACTTGCCTATGCTGCTATTCGGTTGTTGTTGTCGTAGTAAACAGGACTGACCAGCATACTAATGAAGTTACCAGGGACCCCCCCCCACCCCCACCCCCGTAGTGAACTCTGTATTGTTTCGTGTGCTTTCTGGCTGCCCTGACGTGTATTGTTGCAATAATGTTGAGTTTGTTCAGCATTCTTGACCCATCGTTGATGAAGATAAAACCCTATCGATCTTTTGCCTCATTCAACGGATGCATGGACCCAGTAATCTACTGACCTGCCTTGTTGTCTCCTAACATTTCACGTTCGTGCATCAATATTTATCTATAACGACCATCCATATTCAGCAGAATGATGATGTTGGCTTATAGACGTCATGGCACCACAAGGTGTTTTTTTGCGGCAGGGAGGGGCGGGTAGAAAACGCAGGCAAAAGTCCTGTGGCTCAGTATCGTCCTAATGTGGAAGGGAAGACTGAAAAAGCTTGAACATTAAATTTAATATTTTGCTAACCAATGTTGTACTATAAAAATGGGTGTATGCGATAAAGAATTCATAACATTCGATATATTTGCGGTTTTAAGTGGGGGTTCGGGTGTTTTTGTTTGTTTTTTTTTTTTACTATAATGAGGTAACATTTGAGACTAATGAAGTAACCTCTCTCTCTCTCCTCTCTCTCTCTCTCTCTCTCTCTCTCTCTCTCTCTCTCTCTCTCTCTCTCTCTTCTCTCTCTCTCTCCTCTCTCTCTCTCCCCCCCCTCTCTCTGTCTCTACTCTCTCTCTTCTGTCTCGCTCTCTCTGTCTCTCTGTCTCTCTCTCTCTCTCTCTCGCTCTCTCTCTCTCTCTCTCTCTCTCTCTCTCTCTCTCTCTCTCTCTCTCTCTCTCTCATGGGTCGATGGCACTTCACAAATAAATGTGTAAGTCTCTCAGTATCAGTATCAGTCGCCTCTCTCTCTTCTCGCTCTCGCTCTCTCTCGCTCTCTCTCTCTCCCTTTTTTTTCTCTCTCTCGCGCGCATCTCTCTCTCTCTCTCTCGCCACCTCTCTCTTTCTCTCTCTCCCCCCTCCTCTCTCTCTCTCTCCCTCTCTCTCTCGCTCTACTTCTCTCCTCTCTCTCTCTCTCTCTCGCTCTCTCGCTCCCTCTTCTCTCTCTCCTCTCTCTCTCCTCTCTCTCTCTCTCTCTCTCTCTCTCTCTGTGTATAATGTGTGTGTGCTCATGCGTGCGATGGCCTTCACAAATAAATGTGTCAGTACTCAGCGTCAGTCTCTCTCTGCGTCTCTCTCTGTCTCTCTCTCTCTCTTCTCTCTCTGTCTCTCTTAAGATCTCTCAATCTCTCCCCTCTCTCTATTTGCATCCCATTATCTCTCTTCCACTCCCTCTATACAAAATGTGTGCTCTGTGTGTGTGTCCGTGCGCAGCGCTTACGCGCGCCGCGCGCACGTGCGTCCGTGTATACATTTGTTGCGCGTGCGTGCATGCCTGCGTCTCACTCTGTCTGTCTGGTCTGTATTTGTGTAGTAGTAGTGTTTAGTTAAGTAGTACGTATGAGTCAGTAAAAGTACAGTAGTAGTCACCTAGTAGTTGCATCCCATTATGTATCTTCCACTCCTTATGGTCATACAAAATGCAGTGCCTTTGGACCGTGTGCAGTTTCCGTGTGCATCGTAGTAGTAGTAGTTAGTAGTAAGTACCGCCTTATACACATTGAATTCCAATTTAATTGCATTGGTGTTGCAAGTAGTAGTAGTATTAGTAGTAGTAGTCGTACTAGCTCGTAGTTGCTGTAATAGGAGTAGTAGGGTAGTAGTGGTAGTAGTAGTAGCAGAAATAGTAGCTAGTAGTGGAAGTCAGTAGCGAGTAGTAGTCCAACCAGTAGTAGTAGTAGAAGTAGTAGTAGTAGTAGTAGTAGTAGTAGTAGTAGTAGTAGTAGTAGTAGTAGTAGTAGTAGTAGTAGTAGTAATAGCAACAGCAGCGGTAGTGGTCAGTGGTCAGTGGCAGAAGCAGGGACCTTATTCAGTTATTGTAAATCTCCGGTGGTAGTAGCAATATTAGTTGCTGCAGCAGCAGCTGCCATTGTAGCAGACCTGTTTACTCTACTCTTTTCGAGTAGTATTCTACTCAATTTGGACCTCTACTACTCTTCAAAATTGAAAATAATGCTCTAACTACTCATTTGCAGTGGACATTGTTTGATGGCTTAATGAATAAAACTTCACATTTTGCACCAAAACTACTCATTTCAGCTAACCAGACTACTCAATACTTGTGTAGGGGGTTAACGGGTCTGTCGTAGTAATAGCAGTTGTAGTTGTTTCAGTCGTTGTAAATGTTGTAGCAGAATCAGTCTTGCGGTCCTTTTTCACCCTGTCTTGTCTTGTGGTTGCATTTATTAAAAAGAAATGTTTTACTGGTGCTTTGCGTTGAACCTAAGCTAAATTACTCCAGCTTGCTATCTATTTCACACAAACAAACTAAATAGAAATGATCGTTTGAATTATTCATCAAATGAATTACATTTATTTGTGTAGTAAAATCACCCACACGCATTCTACCAGTTAAGGACAGACGAATCTGATAAGGACGAGAAACATGCACGTTCGCCCTGTTAACCCTCTTGGGTTATGTATTGTGACGTGGATTTCCTGCAAAGAGCATAGTGCTAAGTGACCTGATCGAAACGGTTAATCGTGCCTTTAGTATCATTATAAAAAAAACCAACCCCACCCAACCCTACTGCTATGCAAATATTGTAATAGTGCAGATGTGTCTGTTGCGCTGTAAATCGTGATCATTCTTACTTAGTAGTCTAACATATTAACATAATTATTTTCAGATGACTGCAGTTATTATTTTTACCCCGATTTCTATAAGAACAGGGGTACATTCTGACCGGAAGAATAGCCCGTCCGCTTACTGACCGGTCATCATTAAACTTGACAGTTCTGGTGCCCTAAAGGTTACGTTCGTAAAATCAATTTTAAAACTGTGAAATATACATGAATTCAATAGCCCAAAGACTCAATCATTTACGATTTAGGTGGGGGGAAATCTGTGTGATTTCTGTAAAACATTTAGCTATTTACAGACCTATTATAATGAAGAGACATGGGTCATGAATAATTATAACTTTAGCCATAATTAACATTATACTGGGTCATGTTTGATTTGTACTTCACTCATTTTGTATTTTACTTTTCATAAGCCTTGTATGCACTGAAGCTGCGTTTACATCCTTGCCACCTCGTTTTTGTTCGTATTATTTCGGTATAATTGTGGAATATAATTCACTGACCACTGCAGGCCCGGGTCATTGGGACTAATGGCTGCTTGGACATCACTTTAGCCCTCGAGAGAGTGTTAAGCTAATAAAACCACTGATCAGTTCGTGTCCACGTCACGTGATTCGTAGTTGTTTGGACAACTCTACTAATAAAGGACATTACAATGGTGGTAGGTGGTGTTCTATTTCATTCATTTTCTGTGTCTTTGTGAATAACAATTATTTTATCTTAAAAGTCAGAACATCAGGGCATGTTGTTTTAACTTTAGAATTAGTTATATCAAAAGTTAATAAATTGTTTATCAGAAAATCATTGTTTGTTGTCTGTCCAGATACGCTGTTTCTTGTCTTCCAGTACCTTCCAAAATCCTGGGAAAGCTTCGGGAAAGCTTAGAAAAGACTGGAACCCTTGCTTAGCTGAAATGCCCTTACAGATGCCAAACACGAATTGATTTTTTTTTTAAGCGGGTGGTTGCAGAGTATCAGTGCTTTCTATTTGTCGGATATAACTGAGCGGTTACTGCAGAAGTGGAGCATTTAGACCGATGGCTGTTTGGACATCGCTTCAGCGCCAGATTAAAAAAAAGGACGTGTTTGGTTAATCATTATGACATCGCTTCAGCTGTGTGTGTTTGTGTGTTGCTAACCACTGGTGTTTGAACGCTTTGCGATTGATGCAGTAGTTTAACCCCTTGATTACCAGAGAAAATTAAAGAAAAAATAATTGAGCAAATCATGACCTGAAAAAGACAACTGATAGAGCCAATCTGGCAAAATGGTCTGGGGGTATAACTCTCTTGACTGTTAGAGCAAAAGCCAGCATATCAGAGTTATTCCTCTTCATCTGATGACGTCATCAGTGATGTCATCAAGTCTGTACGTGATACGTTATACGGCAGTCAAGGGGTTAAAACACTATATAACTGGACTTTGCATTGCCGTCGCAATTATGATTATAATGTAGTGAGCACTGCAGACGCGTGGTATCTGTACCGTTTCTCTAACTAAGGCTCTTAGTTAATCTGTGGTTTGAACCTGTACAGAGCTAGACGAATCGGTGTCGTAGGCGACTTGTATGAGTTATTTACAAATGGACACCTTTGTTTATCGTATTGTAATACACTCTGATTTTGTGGTTGAACACTTATTAACCCTTTCACCGCCATAAATCTTTGAGCCAAACATTTCCATTATAGGTTACTTGGCTACAGAAAAGATTTTGTCAGCAATATTGTGGGATTTCTCTGTAACACATTTTAGAATAGGGTCAATCCTCACTGCCCAAATTTAGGAACACAATGTCATTGAATAACAGACCCTGGTTTCAAGGGTTTTAATGACATGGGTGTTATTTCATTGTGGTGCAAAAATGCGACATTGGCGGTGAAAGGGTTAAGCTTTGCTTCAGGACAATTGGTGTGACTAATTTTGCTGATAGGTTTCTGTGTCTTGGAAAAGCTTGTAGTCTTGACTTTTTTTTACCTGTGTGTTATTGTAAGTGTATGTGTGGAGGTGGGGAAGAAGGGGGTGGTATCTCTCTTGTCAGAAGCTGACTCAGCTTAAAAGTGATTGGTATTAAATTGTGGATGCGCACAAAACAGTTCAGAATTGACACTGGAATTACCAATCACCACGAATCGTTAATTCCCGCAATCGTGTGTGCCTGGCAAATGTCAGAACTATTTCGGTGGAAGCGGGAAGGCGAGAGTTGGTGCCAAGTGCCAGAGACATTTCCTGAGGCCAGCAGGGGTCATCCCTCACTCTGCATTACCCCTGGCTGGAACTTGTGACTGACCATCCACCTCAGTAAGAGCCCTGGGTCACTGGGAAAGGCTAGTTTGTGTCTTGTGAGTATGTCCCTTTGTCCCCTTTAAAGATACACTGACCCACCACGATTAAGTCCCTTGGGTGTTTTTTTCTGGGTAGCTGTGACCCATATGCAAATGCCCCCAACTTGAAATTGAGGCTGCTCTTTAAAATGATGTTTCGTTTTCAATTTGGGAGGCATTTATATGGGAGTCAAACCTGGTCAAAACAAGATTTGTAACAGCTATAAGAGGGAAAACACGTGAAACCCGTGATTTTGACACGTGATCTGGTGGATCTTTAAAGACCTCGCTAAATCACGTTTTTCACGTGTTTTCCCTCTTATAACTGGTAAGAAATCTTAAGAAATCTTCCTAGCATAAGAGGGAATGTGACACGTGACGTGCGGGGGTCTTTTACAATCCACTTTGTGTGTGTGTGTATGTGTGTGGGGTCTTTCTTGCTGCTGTAGTTTCTTTGAAACGTGTATTAATCGTACGCTTCCATAATACAACGGAAGTGTCTCTTAGAGTTCATTCTTGGACTTCAAAACATAATTATTCTGGAAGACTGTGGGAAAACAGTCGTTATTTCTACCAACTCCCTGATAGTTGTTTGATGATAGTTGCCCTAATTGCTTTTTTTTTTTTTAACGATTAACCAATAAAGTGACCTGTGGTTCATTTGGAGGCAAAAAGGTCCG
>CM065681.1:36470020-36482520 GCA_017654935.2 Phymorhynchus buccinoides | reverse complement strand
GAAATTCCCGGAACCCCCTTAAGGGCCAGCCACACGTCCACTAAAATCGCACGACTGTACGATACGATTCGATCACGCGATCTCCGAGAACAAATGTGATTCGCGCTTCGAGACCACGTGATCGAATCGTATCGTAGAGTCGTGCGATTTTAGCTGACGTGTGGCTGGCCCTTTTGTGTTGTGACAGCCACGTCTCCCCATCCACAGAGGAAGATGGTTCCCAATGATAGTGGTACCACACTCTCTGGTAGAGCGTCATTGGTACCACTTCACACTCTCTGGTAGTACCCACTGAAATAACTTTGTTGTAGTAACTGAAACAGATGCCTGACTTGGGTCAAGGCTGTTTCGCTCTCTCTCTCTCTCTCTTCTCTCTCTCTCTCTCCTCTCTCTCTCTCTCTCTCTCTCTCTCTCCTTCTCTCTCTCTCTCTCTCTCTCTCTCTCTCTCTCTCTCTCTCTCTCTCTCTCTCTCTCTCTCTCTCTCTCTCTCTCTCTCATGCGCGCACGCGAGAGCTCTTATTGTTTTAAATCCCTTAGACAGGATTTGTATTCACCTTTGTGTTTTCAGTCGTCGGTCTGTCTACTATATTTCTATGTTGTTGTTGTTTTTCTCCATTACTTGACAGCAATTTATAGATAATACCACGATCTCTCGAAAGACATACTATTTTCTTCATAGTCGCCAAGTAGGCCACTAAACTGACATAATCAGAATATGATACATCATAATTATATCTATTATGTCGTTCCTGAGAAGATTTTGCACTATTTTCCGTTTCTTCTTTTTGGTCTCCTTTCATAGAACACTTGATAAATTCAGGCCGCTTTCGTCTACGAAATTTGATTCTGGCTTTCTTTGGCTTGATTAAGACAAAGGAAACGAGGGTCTGACATCATCACAGAATGGACAGCAAAATCATTCGCAGAAACCCAGACTCTCTGGCTCACGACCGACAGAGCTGGAGGAAGTTGGTGAAGACTTCACTGTGGCGCCCCGATGACTCCTCACACTGACGCACCACGATTAAGTCCCTTGGTGGGTTTTTTTAGGTAGCTGTGACCCACATACAAATGTCACCAACTTCAATTTGAGGTTCTTCAAAACTGTGCTGATTTACTTTTTCCCCAATAGGGGCAGGGACAGTGTACCTATATATATACTATATATATATCTTTATATATATAATATACCCCATATACCCCTTATATATATATAAGCTATCCACAAAAAGTTAAGGATCACTTGCAAACTAATTCATAACTTTCCAAATAAGAAAGCCAATGCGTTGAATTTTGGCCAACATTTAATTCAATGCTTTAGTGATAACGATACACAATTGCCTTCAATTTCGAGCAATCGTTTGGTCTGTACATTTGATCGTGTTTTGTTAGTATCGCGTGTGTATATCATTTCTTCGGTATGTGTAAATGTGGGCCAGGGGAAGGGGGAATGTGTGAATCATTACCACTCATTTCTGTCTGGAACTATTCAGAGCATCTAGGCAAAAACACACTATTTCCATAGCATCTCTTTCCCAAATTTGAAAAACTCCTGTTTTATTAACATTACGGACGACGTTTGGCTTATTATAAAGGGTTGCAATGTTTAGGGCCAGCCTACGTTACCACAATAAGACTTGTTGCTTGAGATTCTGAGTCCAAGTTATGGAACTCATACATCATAATTTATATTAATCGACATTTCTTTCAGTCGCTAATAATAATCGAGTTTTGTTTTGTTGTTGTTTTTCTTCCACAGATAATAATATTCCAGAACTGCTCCACGAAGGATGCTATATGATTAGCAGCTAACTCCAGTACGGCCGTGAGAAAATGAAAACGAACAAGCTACATTACGAGCTGCAAGAACATCAGCAGGAACATGCCTTCAACTATAACTACTGTCAGTGAATGACAAGGATTCTGCTGTCAAGGAAACTTTGTTCCCGTTAAGAACAGATTTGTAGATCAACTGTGTGAGCCAGATCGACACACTCAAGCGCATTCATTTCATTCAGTGTATACACACGTTTACACACATACACCCACGCGCGCGTGCGCACACACGCACACACGCACACACACGCACGCACGCGCGCGCACACACACACACACACACGCACACGCACGCACGCACACGCATACGCGCGCACACGCACACGTACACGCACACCAACAACACCACCAACACCACCAACACCACCAACACCACCAACACACACCACACAACACACACACGCACACACCACCACCAACAACACCACACACACACACACACACACACACACACACACACACACACACACACACACACACACACACAAACAAACACTACATACACACACAGACGCACTTACATTGCCATAACACCCCACCTCTGTCTCTGTTTACACCCATATTATCAACGTTACGAACAAACCCAGAACACACAAGAACAACCACTAACGAAAGCCCTCCGCATCAAAAGGTCACGGAAGACTAACCAACCAACCAACCAACCAACCATGACGACGACAACAACAACGAAGATAACACCAACAACAACAATAATGACATCAACAACCACCACCACCACCACCACCACCATCACCAACGTCACTGACCTCAACCTCACCCTCCTCACCAACCTCACCGATGAGGGGAATGAGGGGCAGGCCCCGCTCGTCAGTCTCACCGTCCCCCTCCTCATGTTCGCGGCGGGTTGCCTGGGCAATATCCTGGCGCTCATCCTGCTGTGGCGCTCTCGCAAGGAGCACGGGCGGAGCGTGTTCTACCGCCTGGTGGCGGCCCTGGCCGTGACGGACCTTGTGGGAACCACTGCCGTGTCGCCTGTGGTGCTGGTCACCTACAGGTAAGTTTAGGTCCGAGAGAGTTAATTTGGGGGAGGGAGAGAGAGAGAGAGAGAGAGAGAGAGAGAGAGAGAGAGAGAGAGAGAGAGAGAGAGAGAGAGAGAGAGAGAGAGAGAGAGAGAGAGAGAGAGAGAGAGAGAGAGAGAGAGAGAGAGAGAGAGAGAGAGAGAGAGAGAGAGAGAGAGAGAGAGAGAGAGAGAGAGAAAGAGAGGAGAGGGCCAGAGAGGGGGAGAGGGAGAGGGAGAGAGAGAGAGAGAGAGAGAGAGAGATTATAATGAACGATGGTTAATGAGCAAGGCCATCTGCCCGAATCAAAGGGAGCAGTGAGAAAGGGAGAACATCTTCATGATGATCTGGGTTTGCCCAGCCACGATGATGCTATTATTGATGTCTGTCAATCTCTGTCAGTCTGATGGTCTGTCCTTCCTGTCTGTCGGTCTTTCACTCAGACAATAATTATTAGTGCTACACAATGGATAGGCGAGTGAGCATCCCCCTATTTAAGGCTCGGCTACACGTCACTATGAAATCGCACGACTGTACTATACGATTCGACCACATGCTCTCGAAGCGCGCGAATCACATTTTGTTCTCCGAGACCACGTGATCGAATCGTATCGTACAGTCGTGCGATTTTATGTTGACGTGTAGCTGAGCCTTTAGTCTCTATTCTTCCTTCATTTTGAGGATCTTGGCTGGACTAGCTTCGGTGCCGCTAGTGCTCTGTGCATTCATGAATGCATGTACCTGCCTATCTGTCTGTCTGTCTGTCTGTCCCACAGCAATGGTCTATGTATGTACAGTGGGTGGTCAGCCGCTACGTCACTATTTTCTTCTGCACAATGATCTGGGCTGGCCCGGACACATTGATAGTAATGCTAGTTTGTATGCACGTGTCTGTCTGTGTCACAGGGTCATATTTACGCGCACACGCACACGCACACGCACGCGCGCACACACACACACACACACACACACACACACACACACAAACATGAATCTACAGACTTCGCACACAACGCATTAAATAAATATTTGACAAATAGCACAAGTTATTTAAATATCTCAATCAATGTCCACAATACCATCAACATGTCATCTAGTACTATTTAATCTCACTTGTCGATGAGACATCCCTTTTATCATCGTTCCCAGCATCGTCAGTTTCTTCGTCCTCTCCTTTCTTGGTTTCTTTCATTTGTTTCCGAATATTTCTTCTTTCTTTCTGTCTTTCAGGCCTCCTTTTCAGATTTCTTCTATCTTCTCACTATTATTCTTCCTTTCATTCTTCTTTGCGGCTTTTCTTTTTCCTTCTCTGGGTTTCAACAAAACCGCAGCCCTTGGCCCACAAAAAGCGCCGTGTGTCTCCTCTGCAGAACACACGGTATGGCTTGTACCCACGTGTCGTCATATCCGGCCACAAGGAGCGTGCCATATTATGGGAGACCGCCATCTTAGTCAGTAACTTTGTTTAAAAAATGCCAGATCGATGCTGTTTACACACAAATCTGACTAAGATGGCGACACTTCCGTTGGAAGGGTCGAGATGCGCACGCAGGTGGGGGGGAGCCATTTACTTTAAAATTCGGAAACATAATTTTCTCATAGTTCGTTAATTCTAATTATATTCATGCAAAAGCATGCTTATACAAATACAGGTTTAATTAAAGAACGCATGCAATATATTATTGACTGTATTTACAACCTCCATACAAAGGCTTGCCTTTTACCAACTATCTAGTATTAATCACCAAATTCCATCTTTGACAAGAAATAGTAAGCATTGAACAATAATCATCATCATCCCATATTTCCTTTACACTGCAAATTACAATAAAATCATTTGGTTCGAAATCATAAACCCCTCCACTCACCTCTTAAGAGAACCATAAAAGCCTAAGTAATATCAGACTTTTGTCTGTTAGACAATCATTACTTTCCTTTTCCACAATAACCCCCATATTAGCCTAGGCTAATACAGGAGACCCTCTGTGCGTATCGCCTTTCAGAGAGAGAATGAATTTCTACAAAGTTAACTACAGCAAAAGCCTGATTCCCATTCACTCAATATTCATATTATGTTACAAACACACGGCGCTTTGCACGTGCTATGTCTTGCACGAAATAAACATGTATGTCAACTGTAATCAGACCATTACTTTCTCTCTCAATCTTTGTTTTCCTTTTTTTTAACTTTTTCTGTTACTTTTACGTTTCTTTTCTCTCTTGAAAAATCTTCACTCTCTTTTCTTTTTCTTTTCAAAAAGAAATATATGACTCAGCATGACGGTCTGTCTGTGTGTCCCACAGCAATGGCCTGCAGTGGGTAGGGGGTCAGCCGCTGTGTCACTATTTCTCCTTCATGATGATCTGGGCTGGGCTGGCCACAGTGCTGCTCGTGCTGTGTATGTCTGTTTATGCATTTGCCTGTCTATAATCTATGTCTGTCTGTCTGTCTGTCTGTCTGTCTGTCTGTCTGTCTGTCTGTCTGTGTGTCCCACAGCAGTGGCCTGCAGTGGGTAGGGGTCACTATTTTCCCTTCATGAGGATCTGGGCTGTGCCTGGCCACAGAGCTTCTCGTGCTGTGTATGTCTGTTTATGCATTTGCCTGTCTATATGTCTGTCTGTCTGTCTGTCTGTCTGTGTGTCCCACAGCAGTGGCCTCCAGTGGGTAGGGTGGTCAGCTATTTCTCCTTCATGAGGATCTGGGCTGGCCTGGCCACAGTGCTGCTCGTGCTGTGTATGTCTGTTTATGCATTTGCCTGTCTGTCTGTCTGTCTATCTGTCTGTGTGTCCCTCAGCAATGGCCTACAGTGGGTAGGGGGTCACTATTTTCCCTACATGATGATCTGGACTGTGCCTGGCCACAGTGCTGCTCGTGCTGTGTATGTTTGCTTATGCATTTGCCTGTCTATTATGTCTGTATATCTCAAGTTCACGTTCAAGTTCAAGTATACTTTATTGTCTCCAAAAGGGAAATTCTGTCATTGTGTGTCTGTGTGTCCCACAGCAATGGCCTGCAGTGGGTAGGGGGTCAGCCGCTGTGTCACTATTTCTCCTTCATGATGATCTGGGCCGGCCTGGCCACGGTGCTGCTCGTGCTGTGCATGGCCGTGGAGCGGTGCCTGGCCATCCTCGCTCCCTACTTCTACGAGCGGCACGTGCGCCCAGGGAGGGTCAAAGGTCTACTCGTGGCCGTGTGGACACTGGCCGTGCTCATTTCTTCGCTACCGTTGGTCAAGTGAGTTGTGGGCGGGTGGGGTGTGTGTGAAATTGAGGGTAGAAGTGGCAGAACGTTTGATTGTCAGGGGTCAATGGCCCATATTGACCCCTCATTTTATGCAGCAAGGGGGTGATATGACACACGAAGTCTGCGCTAAAATGTCGACTAAGTTAAATACTGCAGTGGTGACACATTACTGGCCCATCAATTTGGAAAGTTGACCCGTCATTGTCTGTAATCAGGGGTCATAATTATGGCCCATGAAGTTTGAACGCAGTCTGAAGCTCTGAAGTGGTAATTTCTATGGTGGATATGAAGATGGTGATTTGGAGCGCGCGCGCGCACGCATGTGTGTGTGTGTGTGTGTGTGTGTGTGTGTGTGTGTGTGTGTGTGTGTGTGTGTGTGTGTGTGCGTGTGTGCGTGTGCGCGTGTGCGTGTGTGTGTGTGTGTGTGCGCACGTGCGCGCGTTTGTGTGTGCATGTGTGTGTGCGTGCGCGCGTTTGTCTGATTCCTTGTTTGTAAATGTGTGTTGTTGTGTGTATGCGCACATTCAGTGTGTGTATTTGTGTTTTAACGTTTATGAAAAGGCTAAAGGGCTAGCCACACATATACGAATCGTATCTCAATGCGATGCG
Organism: Phymorhynchus buccinoides; assembly: GCA_017654935.2. NCBI lineage: Eukaryota > Metazoa > Mollusca > Gastropoda > Neogastropoda > Raphitomidae > Phymorhynchus > Phymorhynchus buccinoides. The sequence goes on along the minus strand of CM065681.1, from coordinate 36,475,812 downwards.
ATTTTGACGATGTGAGTCCTGAATCGCGTGGAACTCATGTAGGGGAAGACGGGGTAAAAAGCGCATGGGCGGGTAAGAAGCCCACCCCAATTATCTCATGAAATGAAGCAAATTTCAGTCTCATTTTGCCCATGAGACGAGCGTTAATGTCAAGCATTCGTCTCATGGCCAAATTGGACTGAACTTTTCTTTATTTCATGAGATAACTGGGGTGGGCTTCTTACCCGCCCATGCGCTTTTTACCCCGTCTTCCCCTATTGGGTCTGCTTGAGTATAGTGAACGAAAATACATGTAGCAGAATTATTTTGAGACGGAAGTATTTCACGTGATTCATCACTCACATAGTCAAAATCGCATCGCATTCATATACGATTTGTATGTGTGTGGCTGGCCCTTAAAGCAACCCAGTATGATATTAATTTGTACATCTATTATAAAAGAAAAATCATCTTTCTCATCATTCCCCTTTTCTTTCCTTTTTTCCAACTTTCAAACAGCGTGGGCCGAAACGTCCGCCACTATCCAGGCACCTGGTGCTTCTTCGACTTCCTGAGTGACCGCACGGCGGACAAGGTGTTCTCCATCTTCTACGCGGTCATCGGGCTAGCGGTCATCATGGCCACCGCCGTCTGCAACGTGGCCGTCATGGTGGTGCTCCTGCGCATGCGCAGAGTCTCGCAGAACATCGGCAAGAGTCGGGAGGGCCGGACGCTGACGAACATGACGTCAGAGATGCAGATGATCTTCTTCCTGGCGGGGATCATCCTGGTGTTTGCCACCTGCTACTGCCCTCTGATGGTGTGTGTGTGTGTGTGTGTGTGTGTGTGTGTGTGTGTGTGTGTGTGCGTGCGTGCGTGTGCGTGCGCGCGTGCGTGTGCGTGTGCGTGTGCGTGCGTGCGTGCGTGTGCGTGTGTGTGTGTGTGTGTGTGTGTGTGTGTGTGTGTGTGTGTGTGTGGAGTAAAGGAGGGGGTGGGGTGGGAGGTGGGGGGTTACAGGGAGTTGTGATGTGTGTGTGTTGTTGTTGTTGTTGTTTGTTTGTTTGTTTGTGTGTATGCGTGTGTGTGTGTGCGTGTGTGTGTGCGTGTGCGTGCGCATGCGTTCACCGTAGCTTAATAATCAATGTTGAAGTGTCTTTGTGAATATTGTTTTATTTTTTTATCTTTGAGAGGTTCAATTAAATTTCGTCTCTATGTCTTTTCCTTCCTCCTCTTCTTTTTCTAACTCCTCCTCCTCCTCCTCCTCATTTTCCTCTTCTTCCTCTCCTCCTCATATTCCTCCTGCTCTCCTCCACCTTGTCCTTCTTCTTCTTGTTATTCTTGTTCTTTTTGTTCTTCTTCTCCTCCTACCTCTTCTTCTTCTTCTTCTTCTTCTTCTTCTTCTTCTTCTTCTTCTTCTTCTTCTTCTTCTTCTCTTACTTCTTCTTCTTCTTCTTCTTCTTCTTCTTCTTCTTCTTCTTCTTCTTCTTCTTCTTCTTCTTCTTCTTCTTCTTCTTCTTCTTCTTCTTCTTCTTCTTTCTTCTTCTTCTTCTTCTTCTTCTTCTTCTTCTTCTTCTTCTTCTTCTTCTTCTTCTTCTTCTTCTTCTTCTTCTTCTTCTTCTTCTTCTTCTTCCCTTCTTCTTCTTCTTCTTTTTCTTCTTCGTCTTCTTTTTCTCATCCTCCTCGTCCTCTTTCTTCCTCCTCTTCCTCTTCTTCACGTTCTTCTTCTCTATCCCCCCTCAAGGTGCGGGTGATCATCAACGTGTCCCAGAGCAGGCAGGTGAACGTGGGCGCGGACCTGATGGCCATCCGCCTGGCCTCCCTCAACCAGATCCTGGACCCCTGGGTCTACCTGCTCCTCAGGCGACGCCTGGTGGCCCTCCTCTACTCCGCCTGCCGCTCCGTGTCGCCCCTCTCCACCATGTCCTCCCTCAGAGCCTTCAAGTCGGAGTACTTCAACACCGCCAACAACAGCCCCAGAAACTCCCCAGCCACCCGGCCTCGCTCTCTCCTGGCCAGGCTGGGGAAGCAGGGCTCCGAGGCTTCGTTGGTTCGTGGTGGTACTGGTGGTGGGTCTAACGCTTCGTTGGCGGCAAAGGAATCTCCTAGAAAGGAGAAGAACAACAAGGTGGTGGAATACCTGCCTCTGAAAGCGGCTGAGTCGCCTTCTTCTCCGGTGGGGGAGAGAAACGTTTGTGTCAATGTTCGTGTTGAGTCCCCTGTAGAGGGAAAGAAGGAGGAGGATAAGAAGAGAGATGATGATGGATTGACTGCTCTGAGTCACGTTTCGGTCCATTCGGATTTAAAGTCCTCTCTGCCTTCCAAACCTGACTGTAACGGTCATTTTACTGCAGGGATAGGTGATAGTGACAAAGATGTTCTTCTCTGCAAACAGGATTCTGTCGACGGTTCTCGCTCTGAAAACGAAAGTGAAAATCAGTCATCGTCGAAAACTTTCACGTCACCAAAGTCCGTAACTAACGAACCACCTTCTGATGTAAGAGCACCTCCTGCACAAGAAGGAGGCATTTCAGAAATGGCCTTCACACAGGAGGAACTTTCAGAACTTTTTACCGTGTGCGAAACTACAATGAAGAGAAACTCTACAGTTTCTCGGTCGCATAATGAAGACCATGTTTGCGAGACATCGGACAGGCTTAATTCATCAACACCAGATACGATAAATGCAAACGATCATAGCGCTGTTGAGACAGCCCAGTTAAACAGCAAAGACAGCAGCCCCATTGTTTCGAACGGATCTCTCCCAGAAACGGCCCAAAACAAAGACACCGAACCTACTGCAAGAACTAACAATACCGCGATTTCTTCTCCCGTTGTGCGTTGCCATGGACACCAGAGTGTGGTAAGGGCGGAGATGGGGGCGGGGGAGGGTGGAGATCACATGGGTGGTGGGGAGGGTGGGGATGATCATTGATGGACAAACGTCATCACTCCAACGTGGAGTCAGGCACCAGCACGTGCCAACAGTGTCTACTTACCGCAAAAGATCGGAGTTGTGTGTAGGTGATTGGCTGGAAAAGTCTCAGCTGATGTCATATGGCGTTTCGTCAGAACTGTTCAGTTCTCAATTGAATGATTGCATCGGTCGACACTCACTTTTACTAGTCTCAGGTCTATCATCCCAGAAGTAACATGTTCCCTCCCGTTTCCCAGAGGCCAAGGAAAATCATTTATATAACGAAGAATATGCCACATACAACTCCAAATAATGATTGTTTACGCACGTGACAGTTTCCATAATTGATTTTAAATGACTTTTTTTTTTACCACACAAAACAATGTATATTGTCATATTTTGCAACCCTTCGAACTCTGTTTATTTGGGAAAGATATGAAGAAGAAAAAACAGGGACTGAGGGGGGTGGGAGACGGGTGACAACTGGATTTCATTGCTTGATTTTCCTGTTAGATTTAGGTCCGATGTTGGTCTTTTCTTGTAAGCTCAGTTTCAATTAGAGTAATTTAGCGTGACTTGTGTGCGCAAGTGTGCGTTTATGCGCACTAACGGGTGGTTTGTTTGTTTGTGTGTTTTACTATGCTACGCAGAATAAGATGAACTCGGGAGCTTTCGTCCGCATTATATTTTTTGGAAACATGAAGAGAGGAGGAGATGGAGAGGAAATGGGGTGATGGATGTGTGTGTGTGTGTGTGTGTGTGTGTGTGTGTGTGTGTGTGTGTGTGTGCGTGTGCGTGCGCGTGCGCGCGTGCGTGCGTGCGCGTGCGTGTGCGTGTGCGTGCGTGCGCGTGCGTATGTGCGTGCGTGTGCGTGTGCGTGTGCTTGTGCGTGCGTGAGAGAGAGAGAGAGAGAGAGAGAGAGAGAGAGAGAGAGAGAGAGAGAGAGAGAGAGAGAGAGAGAGAGAGAGAGAGAGAGAGAGAGAGAGAGAGAGAGAGAGAGAGAGAGAGAGAGAGAGAGAGAGAGAGAGAGAGAGAGAGAGAGAGAGAGAGAGAGAGAGAGAGAGAGAGAGAGAGAAGGCTGAGTTGAAACATGTAGAACATGACAATCGACAGAGTTTTCACTGCCTGCTTTTTTTTTAATAATCAAACAGGTATTATAATAAATAATATTAATAATATTCTTATTATTGTATTGTAATTTTTGTTTGCATCTTGTTATATTGTTAACTACCGTGCTCAGTAGAATTTTAATGTGTTGCCTTTTGTTTCTTATAGCTGTCATCATCCAAAGAGTTTAATGTCATGAGTGTACTCAAATGGATTTCATCATTGGTTTCCCCTCAGCCCGGTTCGGGTCAATCATTTTTGTATTTGGTAATATATTTGTAATATTCTTTTATATTCTAGTCACAGAGATATATCTGTGAAATTTGTGCTGCTCCCACCTGGAGAGCGCGTCGCCGCAAAAGCAGCGCCACCCTTTTTTTTAGGGTGGGGGAGGAGGGGTGGAGGCGGACTTGGGAAAACTATTGCTATCAATTTGGTCCATACCAGGCAGCGGGAATTCCCCTTGCTCTTATCGACTTGCAACTGCCGTGGGATGTTTACGTGCGTAACGAACGCGGGTCAGACTAGCTTTAAGTCCCCTTCCAGAGGACTGGGCGTTCAGTTCGATTTTCGCTTCGAAGGAGAAAGAAAGGGCGAGGCCGGGATTCTCATTCGAAACCTTGGTCACTCACGCATTGAAATTGGCAGGTGAACGTCTTAACCATTCTGCCGCCTTTCCAGGTTCCTTCCTGAAATTCGGGTCAGTTGTCTTCTTCTTCTTCTTCTTCTTCTTCTTCTTCTTCTTCTTCTTCTTCTTCTTCTTCTTCTTCTTCTTCTTCTTCTTCTTCTTCTTCTTCTTCTTCGTTCGCTCACACAGTTTCCTGTCACATGAGCGTAGACGCGTCATGCTGCCGTTATGCGCCTAACTAAGAAATAATTAGGCCCAGCATGTCCGACTTCAGGGCTGAATAAAATTAATCTTCGTAAGAATTTATAGGGGGGGGGGGGGGGGGGAAGGCAGGAGAATGGACCAGTAAGATAGAAAGATAGCAGATGACAGTAAGCAAAGGGAAAAGGCAGAGTCAATGAGAGTGACAGATTCGAGGAAGTTATAAGCACAGAACTTCCAGAAGGTGCGGGAACTATTTGTACGAAAGACCCCAAAGGGAAAAGGTAGAGTCATAGAGAGTGACAGATTAGAGGAAGCTACAAGCACAGAACTTCCAGAAGGTGGGGGAACTATTTGTACGAAAGACCCCCGTGGTATCCCCACGGGCGGGTTGGTGGGGGGGGGGGGGGGGGGGGGGGTCAGTTATAAAATAAAAGCTACATTATTGTCAACAGAAAATAGAAAAGCATGTTACAGCTTAGGCCGAGTACACACATAAGCGGATATCACGCGCGGAAACCCGTGCGCAATCCATAAATAAGTGAAACAAAGAAGGGAAAAGATTTGCGCACGTGTCCGAATTTCCCCTATATGCGTAAACTTTTATCCTTCTTTCTTCCACTTATTTAGGGTTTTCCGTACGGAACTTACGCGTCTAATGAACCCGGCCTTAGTCTTTAGTGGGAGACTGTGATTCAAACTCAAACTAGGGGGCATTAACTGGCACTGACTCTTTTAGCCAAAGTAAGGGGGTAATCTGGCATTTGGGGACCTCACACCAACCGGCGCCAGAGCTCTGTCCTCAGTTCATGTTGGCCGAGAGTGAGGAAGTACCGTGGTCAAGGCATCCACAGTATTAGCACATTCTAGCCCACCCCCATCAGAATAGCAGCTGCCTCCTCTGCTATCCGGCAGCCGTGGTCAGAAATGACAGACTGCCCTACATAAATTAATCGAGGGGTG
>CM065681.1:36452520-36457520 GCA_017654935.2 Phymorhynchus buccinoides | reverse complement strand
TTGTGTCCCCCGTCTCTATGAGTCCCCATTATTGTGTCCCCCGTCTCTATGAGTCCCCGTTATTGTGTCCCCCGTCTCTATGAGTCCCCATTATTGTGTCCCCCGTCTCTATGAGTCCCCATTATTGTGTCCCCCAATGGGAATTCGACCATGCAAAGCCTCTCTTGAGGGAGCTGCACTGGCTTCCCGTTCGAGCCCGTATCGAATACAAAATTGCCACCCTCTGTTTTCGATGCCTCCACGATCTTGCTCCCTCCTATCTTTCAGACTTAGTTGTGCCATACACACCATCGAGATGTCTCCGTTCCTCAGACGCTGGTCATTTGGCCATCCCGCGAGTTCGCCTGGAGACATATGGCAAGCGTTCTTTTTCTTTTGCTGGCCCTACTGTTTTTAATTCGTTACCTTTAGCCCTTCGTAATGCACAAACGTTTAACGCTTTTAAATCAGGCATGAAGACCTTCTTATTCCATACCTATTTTAACCATGATTAATCTGACGTGTATCAACCGTCAACCTGCTGATATGTCTTATTCCAAACGGTGTGTGTGTGATTGCGTGTGTGTAGGTGAGTGCGTGCGTGCGTGCGTGCGTGTGTGTGTGAGTGAGAAGGCGCGAGAGAGAGTGGAGGGTGTGTTTTGCTGTTGTTGTTTTTTTAGGGGGGGAGACAGCGCGGGGTGAGGGAGGGGGGAGGGGAAGGGGGTGGTGAGAGAGTGGAGGGGCTGGGGGTATATGTTCCCCGCATGTATTTAATTTTAATGTTTTCTAATGATATCTTGTTCTTACGATGTCAAAGTTCTTTTTTATGTTTTAATCTTGTATGTCTCCTTTCTCTTCTTTCTTAAACCTGTTGGTTTTTATCTTTGTAATGGCGCCTGGAGCCTCGCGAGGGACAGGCGTCACTTTTTAAAATGAATTAAATTATTATTATTATTATCTCTATGAGTCCCCATTATTGTGTCCCCCGTCTCTATGAGTCCCCATTATTGTGTCCCCCGTCTCTATGAGTCCCCGAGTCTATGTATTCCTGCCTCTATGTGTCCCCATCTCTATGTGACCCCGTCTCTATGTGGCCCATCTCTATATGCCCTCCTCTATGTGTCCCCATCTCTATATGTCCCCATCTCTATGTGTCCCCATCTCTATGTGTTCCCCATCTCTATATGTCCCCATCTCTATGTGTCCCTGTCTCTTTGTGGCCCATCTCTATATGCCCTCCTCTATGTGTCACAATCTCTATGTGTCCCCATCTCTATATGTCCCCATCTCTATGTGGCCCCATCTATATGTGTCCCAATCTCCATATATCCCCATCTCTATGTGCCCCATCTCTATGTGGCCCATCTCTATATGCCCCCCTCTATGTGTCCCCATCTCTATGTGTTCCCCATCTCTATATGTCCCCACCTCTATGTGACCCCGTCTCTATGTGGCCCATCTCTATATGCCCTCCTCTATGTGTCCCCATCTCTATGTGTCCCCCATCTCTATATGTCCCCATCTCTATGTGACCCCGTCTCTATGTGGCCCATCTCTATATGCCCTCCTCTATGTGTCCCCATCTCTATGTGTCCCCATCTCTATATGTCCCCATCTCTATATGTGACCCATATATGCATACCGTTCTCTATGTGTCCCCATCTCTATGTGTCCCCCATCTCTATATGTCCCCATCTCTATTTGTGACCCATATATGCATACCGTTCTCTATGTGTCCCCATCTCTATGTGTCCCCCATCTCTATATGTCCCCACCTCTATATGTGACCCATATATGCATACCGTTCTCTATGTGTCCCATCTCCATGTGTCCCCATCTCTATGTGACCCATCTCTATATGCCCTTATCTATGTGTCCCCGTCCCTATATGTTCCCATCTCTATGTGACCCAACTCTAGTATGCTCTTTCTTAGTATGTGCCCCCATCCCTATATTCCCCATCATGGGACATGTAGGGATGGGGGCACATAGAAAAGGGCGCATAGAGATGGGTCACATAGAGATGGAGACACATAGAGACAATAACGGGACGGGGCACGAACGTCTCTCTGTCTGTCTTCCCCCCCCCCCCCTCTCTCTCTCTCTCTCTCTCTCTCTCTCTCTATCGTCTCTATCCTGCACAAAACCATTCCCTGTAATTATCCTGAAGAATCGTTCACTCAGCTCTGCAGGTGTGTGTGTTTATTGACAGCAAGCTGTCCACACAGGTAGTTTGGACACCACCATCCTCATTATTTACGACCCTCAATCTCAAAGTCTGCATCTGTCAGGGACGGGGCACAAACGGGACAGGGCACAAACGGGACAGGGCACAAACGGGACAGGGCACAAACGGGACAGGGTACAAACGGGACAGGGCACAAACGGGACAGGGCACAAACGGGACAGGGCACAAACGGGACAGGGCACAAACGGGACAGGGCACAAACGGGACAGGGCACAAACGGGACAGGGCACAAACGGGACGGGGCACAAACGGGACAGGGCACAAACGGGACAGGGCACAAACGGGACAGGGCACAAACGGGACGGGGGCAAAAACGGGATGTAACCCATCTTACATCAACCCCACATTTCCCCCACCCAACCCCATCCCACTCCTAGACCTACCCACGCACGAACGCACGCACGTACGCGCGCGCACACACACACACACGTACGCGCGCACGCACGCACGCACGCACACACACACACACACACACACACACGCACACACGCACACACGCGCGCACGCGCACGCGCGCACGCGCACGCGCGCACGCGCACACGCGCACACACACACGCACACGCACGCACGCGCGCGCACACGCGCGCGCGCGCGCGCGCGCGCACGCACGCACGCACACGCACACGCACGCACACACACACACACACACACGCACACGCACACGCACACGCACACACGCACACGCACGCACACACACACACACACACACACACACACACACACACACACACACACACACACACACACACACACACACGTTTACCTTTGGTGGTTTTGTGTGTTAACCAGTCTAAACAACGTGCTGAAAATGAACACGAAGTAGATCCTAGTGTGGAATCAATAACGGAGAATTATCTACAACTACTCTTATCTATCAGCATAGACATACAAGTTTGTTTGACTGCCTGTTTGATTGTCTGTGTGCCTGTCTCTGTCTCTGTCTCTGTCTCTCTCTGTCTCTCTGTCTGTCTGCCCCGCCCCCCCCCCTCTCTCTCTCTCTCTCTCTCTCTCTCTCTCTCTCTCTCTCTCTCTCTCTCTCTCTCTCTCTCTCTCTCTCTCTCTCTCTCTCTCTCTCTCTCTCTCTCTCTCTCTCTCTCTCTCTCTCTCTCTCTCTCTCTCGCTCGCGCGCGCGCGCGCCTCTCTCTCTCTCTCTCTCTCTCTCTCTTTCTCTTATCTACTTTTTGTGTCTCTCTGTTATCTCTCTCTCTCTTTAGAAACTCTGACTCTGACTCTCTCTCTCTCTCTCTCTCTCTCTCTCTCTCTCTCTCTCTCTCTCTCTCTCTTCATGTTGTTGTTTGCTTATCATACTTTTTGTGTACTCTATTGTTATGTGTCAAGGCCTAACATTTAGAACAATTTGACTTTGACTTTGATTTTGATTTGTCTCTCTCTCTCTCTCTCTCTCTCTCTCTCTCTCTCTCTCTCTCTCTCTCTCTCTTCTCTCTCTCTCTCTCTCTCTCTCTCTCTCTCTCTCTCTCTCTCTCTCTCTCTCTCTCTCTCTCTCTCTCTCTCTCTCTCTCTCTCTCTCTCTCTCTCTCTCTCTCTCTCTCCCTCTCTCTCTCTCTCTCTCTCTCTCTCTCTCTCTCTCTCTCTCTCTCTCCTGGTATCTATCTATCTCCAATTTCTCTTTCAATCTCTCTCCTATCCTGCACAAAACCTTTCCCTGTAATTATCCCGAAGAATCGTTCACTCAGCTCTGCAGGTGTGTGTGTTTATTGACAACAGGTAGTTTGGACATCACCACCCTCATTATTTACGACCCTCAATCTCAAAGTCTGCATCTGTCAGTTTTATGAAAGTAATCCAAGAATAATCCTAATCCTATCCCTTTTTTAAAAAAAGAATGGCAGACTGTTGCTTCTCGGTAAAAAAAAACCCATTCCATGCGAAATTTTGAAAGTGGGTGGGTAAGTTACATGATAGCCAGGGATCTTATCTCAGTAAAGTAGGATGTGTATCTCTCAAGTCTGGGGCGTCCAAAGTATGCCAGCACGGAGTAGGCCATGTTCACGTGTCTCTCTCTCCTTGCTCTTCACGCCTGTAATTATACTTCAGCGGGGGAAAAAGAGTAGGGTAAGAAGGGGTAAAAAGCCCATGAGCGGGTAAGAAGCCCATGCCAATTATCTCATGAACTAAAGCAAATTTCAGTAAAATTTGCCCATGAGACGAACGCTAAACATTAACACTCGTCTCATGGGCAACATTTTACTGAAATTTGCTTTATTTCATGAGATATTTGGCATGGGCTTCTTACCCGCCCATGGGCTTTTTGCCCCGTCTTACCCTATGCTTTTATCTGTCTGACTGCATGTCTGTCTGACTCAGTGTCTGTCTGTCTATTTCAGTGCCTGTCTGTCGTCGTCCAACCCTTCCTTCCTACTTTCCTCTCTTTCAGTCTGTGTATCCGCCTCCGTCTGTTTACGATAATAGCTCAACAAGCAAACGAACAGACAAACAAACAAACAAACACACAAACAAACAACGGGTCTCAATCCAATAGACGATTTTCTGGAGAGAAAAAAACACACCTAGGGGAGAGCACTTCGTGAAAATTAGCGTTGCTTACCCCCATTGCTCGGTCAAATATCGTAGCAACAATGCAACAATGGCGTCGAAGCTTGAAACCGCAGGATGCGAGTCAGCGACTTTTGCAACATGTTTTTTTAAAATAAAAATGAGGGGGGTGGTTAGTGCCCCAAACTGATAAAACTTGCAAAATGTGACGTAAAAATATAAATGACATCAATTTTAGAATGACGCACGGTGTTCTAAG
>CM065681.1:36435020-36440020 GCA_017654935.2 Phymorhynchus buccinoides | reverse complement strand
GTCACCCAGCAATTGACCTCCTAGGATCCTTCTTCCTCCCACCCACCCAGGTTAGTGTTTACCAGTAGGATCCAGCAGCCACCACCTTGTTTCTTCATTGTTGCAATTTACCTCCCAGGATCCTTCTTCCTCCCACCCACCCAGGTTAGTGTTCATCAATAGGATCCAGCAGTCACCACCTTGTTTCTTCATAGCAATTTACCTCCCAGGATCCTTCGTCCTCCCACCCACCCAGGTTAGTGTTGACCAATAGGATCCAGCAGTCACCACCTTGTTTCTTCATTGTTGCAATTTACCTCCCATGATCCTTCTTCCTCCCACCCAGGTTAGTGTTTACCAATAGGATCCAGCAGTCACCACCTTGTTTCTTCACAGCAATTTACCTCCCAGGATCCTTCGTCCTCCCACCCACCCAGGTTAGTGTTTACCAATAGGATCCAGCAGTCACCACCTTGTTTCTTCATAGCAATTTACCTCCCAGGATCCTTCTTCCTCCCACCCAGGTTAGTGTTCATCAATAGGATCCAGCAGCCACCACCTTGTTTCTTCATTGTTGCAATTTACCTCCCAGGATCCTTCTTCCTCCCACCCACCCAGGTTAGTGTTTATCAATAGGATCCAGCAGTCACCACCTTGTTTCTTCATAGCAATTTACCTCCCAGGATCCTTCTTCCTCCCACCCACCCAGGTTAGTGTTGACCAATAGGATCCAGCAGTCACCACCTTGTTTCTTCATTGTTGCAATTTACCTCCCAGGATCCTTCTTCCTCCCACCCAGGTTAGTGTTCATCAATAGGATCCAGCAGTCACCACCTTGTTTCTTCACAGCAATTTACCTCCCAGGATCCTTCTTCCTCCCACCCACCCAGGTTAGTGTTGACCAATAGGATCCAGCAGTCACCACCTTGTTTCTTCATAGCAATTTACCTCCCAGGATCCTTCTTCCTCCCACCCACCCAGGTTAGTGTTTGACCAATAGGATCCAGCAGTCACCACCTTGTTTCTTCATTGTTGCAATTTACCTCCCAGGATCCTTCTTCCTCCCACCCAGGTTAGTGTTCATCAATAGGATCCAGCAGTCACCACCTTGTTTCTTCACAGCAATTTACCTCCCAGGATCCTTCGTCCTCCCACCCACCCAGGTTAGTGTTGACCAATAGGATCCAGCAGTCACCACCTTGTTTCTTCATAGCAATTTACCTCCCAGGATCCTTCTTCCTCCCACCCACCCAGGTCAGTGTTTACCAACAGGATCCAGCAGTCACCACCTTGTTTCTTCACAGCAATTTACCTCCCAGGATCCTTCGTCCTCCCACCCACCCAGGTTAGTGTTTGACCAATAGGATCCAGCAGTCACCACCTTGTTTCTTCATAGCAATTTACCTCCCAGGATCCTTCTTCCTCCCACCCACCCAGGTTAGTGTTGACCAATAGGATCCAGCAGTCACCACCTTGTTTCTTCATTGTTGCAATTTACCTCCCAGGATCCTTCTTCCTCCCACCCAGGTTAGTGTTCATCAATAGGATCCAGCAGTCACCACCTTGTTTCTTCACAGCAATTTACCTCCCAGGATCCTTCTTCCTCCCACCCACCCAGGTTAGTGTTGACCAATAGGATCCAGCAGTCACCACCTTGTTTCTTCATAGCAATTTACCTCCCAGGATCCTTCGTCCTCCCACCCAGGTTAGTGTTCATCAATAGGATCCAGCAGTCACCACCTTGTTTCTTCATAGCAATTTACCTCCCAGGATCCTTCGTCCTCCCACCCACCCAGGTTAGTGTTTACCAATAGGATCCAGCAGTCACCACCTTGTTTCTTCACAGCAATTTACCTCCTAGGATCCCTTCCTCCTCCCACCCAGGTTAGTGTTCATCAATAGGATCCAGCAGTCACCACCTTGTTTCTTCATAGCAATTTACCTCCCAGGATCCTTCGTCCTCCCACCCACCCAGGTTAGTGTTTACCAATAGGATCCAGCAGTCACCACCTTGTTTCTTCATAGCAATTTACCTCCCAGGATCCTTCTTCCTCCCACCCAGGTTAGTGTTCATCAATAGGATCCAGCAGTCACCACCTTGTTTCTTCACAGCAATTTACCTCCCAGGATCCTTCTTCCTCCCACCCACCCAGGTTAGTGTTTACCAATAGGATCCAGCAGTCACCACCTTGTTTCTTCATAGCAATTTACCTCCCAGGATCCTTCGTCCTCCCACCCACCCAGGTTAGTGTTGACCAATAGGATCCAGCAGTCACCACCTTGTTTCTTCACAGCAATTCACCTCCTAGGATCCCTCTTCCACCCACCCAGGTTAGTGTTCACCAATAGGATCCAGCAGTCACCACCTTGTTTCTTCATAGCAATTTACCTCCTAGGATCCTTCTTCCTTCCACCCACCCAGGTTAGTGTTCATCAATAGGATCCAGCAGTCACCACCTTGTTTCTTCATAGCAATTTACCTCCCAGGATCCTTCTTCCTCCCACCCACCCAGGTTAGTGTTCATCAATAGGATCCAGCAGTCACCACCTTGTTTCTTCATAGCAATTTACCTCCCAGGATCCTTCTTCCTCCCACCCACCCAGGTTAGTGTTCACCAATAGGATCCAGCAGTCACCACCTTGTTTCTTCACAGCAATTTACCTCCCAGGATCCTTCGTCCTCCCACCCACCCAGGTTAGTGTTTACCAATAGGATCCAGCAGTCACCACCTTGTTTCTTCATAGCAATTTACCTCCCAGGATCCTTCTCCCTCCCACCCACCCAGGTTAGTGTTGACCAATAGGATCCAGCAGTCACCACCTTGTTTCTTCATTGTTGCAATTTACCTCCCAGGATCCTTCGTCCTCCCACCCACCCAGGTTAGTGTTGACCAATAGGATCCAGCAGTCACCACCTTGTTTCTTCATAGCAATTTACCTCCCAGGATCCTTCGTCCCTCCCACCCAGGTTAGTGTTCACCAATAGGATCCAGCAGTCACCACCTTGTTTCTTCACAGCAATTTACCTCCCAGGATCCTTCTTCCTCCCACCCACCCAGGTTAGTGTTCACCAATAGGATCCAGCAGTCACCACCTTGTTTCTTCATAGCAATTTACCTCCCAGGATCCTTCTCCCTCCCACCCACCCAGGTTAGTGTTGACCAATAGGATCCAGCAGTCACCACCTTGTTTCTTCATTGTTGCAATTTACCTCCCAGGATCCTTCTTCCTCCCACCCACCCAGGTTAGTGTTGACCAATAGGATCCAGCAGTCACCACCTTGTTTCTTCATTGTTGCAATTTACCTCCCAGGATCCTTCTTCCTCCCACCCACCCAGGTTAGTGTTCATCAATAGGATCCAGCAGTCACCACCTTGTTTCTTCTTTATGTCCTTGTTATTTAAGAGTTAGCCTATGTACAAAGCTGGACAAGCACAACGCAGGTAATATAGTTATGCCATCATTGTTTTAACATTTACATTAACCTTTTCGCCGCCAGCCATTTTTCAGCCCAAAATACCTTTAAACTTAACTGGGTAGAGAAAAAAAAACCTATCTGCAAAATTGGGAATTCCCCTGTGATATTTATAACATTATGCCTATCCTTACCTCACAATATTAAGAAACTAGGGTCTTCGGATAACAGCCCTGAGTTGATGCCATTTGATAACGTAGGTGTTGAAACCATTGTGGGGCATAAACGGGATTGCGTGGAAATATTTCTGAGGACCTAGCCTCCTTTAGGTATTAAGTATTAGGTACTTTATAGTCACAGAGGCGCCTCTGTGAAACTCGGGTTGCTCCCACCTGGAGAGGGCGTCGCTGCCAGAGGCGCGCCACCCAATTTTTTTATTTTTTTTATTTTTTTTGCATGCGATTTTTGCCACTGATGAGGGAGGGGGGGGGGGGGGGTAAATGTTGACCAAATGACAACTGTTTCGTTGCCACAGGGTTTAACGGTTGCCACAGGGTTTAACATATGCTAAGTGCATCAATCCATTGACTGATTTTCTAGTGACATCTATTGTTTTACCATTTGTGACCCCGCACAACGAAAGGGCCATTAAGTGTCAAACTGACCATTCTGAGAAAAGCATAAATTGGAAAACGTCAGTCAATTCTAGTTTTAATGACACAAGAACCATTCTTGTATCTATTTCGGTTCCAGAGTTGTGAGCACTTGAGGTTAGTAGGGTGAGCATCAGCCATTTTGAGAAATAAACACAATCTAAAGTCTAACTTAGCTGAAGAAAATGCATTGACCTACTCGTTTTAAAGCACTTATAAGACCATTTAGAGACCATTTAGAGACCATAGTAAAAAGATTATCCTTCATAAATATGAAAGATAAGATGTTAGATCAAACGGAAATGCCCATAACCCAAAATTGACAAAACAATTAGATTTTTGACTTTCCAAGCCTGTTGTGAGAAAGTATCCCACCAACAACTTAATGTCCCGTTCGTGGTGCTGGGTCACATTTATTTGATATGTTTTCATAATCGACTGTGTAGGCTCAATAACCCTTTTCATTTCAATGACATAGCATAACATTGCTTACCTTTCAGATCCCTTGCACGTTATGTATCAAAAGCTCTTCCAATGTCCTATAGGATTTAATAGGACTTTTGGAAGAGCTTCTAAGTTAGCACGATGCTAAGTATCATGCTTTCTCAACGTGAATACAGGCCCAGGTTAGCAGATTTTCCTTTGTATTTTTTAAAATTAAGACAACTATTGAATTTGCACGCCAATGTTGATGTTTACTTTGTTTGTGGTGGTTGTTTCTCATACAAATTAGAGTGTAAAAGTTGTGTTTAGCTATTTTGATCATTTTATTTCAACGTTCAGCATAAAAATGATATGGTTGTTAGCATAGGTGTTATTTTTGTATGTCTAATACAAATTCATGAGGTGTTTTTTTAATAGCGTAACCATAGCGTCTCCTACATAAGTGAAAGTTTGGTACTAAAACGGGTATGCGTTGATTTCTTCGAAAACTGATCATCAGTTTGTTATAT
>CM065681.1:36425020-36430020 GCA_017654935.2 Phymorhynchus buccinoides | reverse complement strand
TACATGGGTCAATGGCCAAAGTACATTAAACATCTAAAGTCTGAAGTTTATCTGTCTGTCTGTCTGTCTGTCTGTCTGTCACCCTGGGTGGTTTACCCCCCTCCCCCCCCTCCCCCCCCCCCTCCTTCCCCCCCTCCCACCCTCCCCCCCTTCCCCCCCTCCCCCCCCTCCCCCCCCCCCCCCCCCCTACCGCCCCCTCCCCCCCCCCCCCCCCTCTCACAATGACTGCCCCGTGCCGATGCCACCAAATTGAAGTTACCGAGTCCCCATGTACATAAAAACGAGAAAGTTGGTGGCGGCCTACACGTCTATGATTGTTGTGTTATCTAAAGTGTTAAACCAGGCGTGACTGCAGAGGTGTTTACCGGTTGGGTGATGATGCCACTGATTGATGGGTTGATCGATCGATTTGATTGATCGATATCTGTTTTTGTGTGTATTGATCTGATGTGTCTGTGTGTTGTTGTTTTTTTCTTTCTTGTTCTAGTCTAAATCTGTGTGTCTGTGTCTTTTAGGTTCTTTACCTATTTTTTCCATATCTCTGTCTCCTTCTCTGAATCTGTCCGTCTCAGTTTCTGTCTTTCTGTAATTGTTTGTTTTCGTTTATTCGTTCTTTCTGTCTTCTGGTTATTATGTTCTTTGTCTTTGCTTCTGTCTCTCTTTCTGTCTCTTCAGTGTCTGGTCTGTCTGTTTCTGCCTCCATTTCTATGTCTCTCTGTCTCCGTCTCTGTCTATCTCTGTCTGTCTGTCTCTGCCTGCCACTGTTTGTGTCTTTTTGTATATACGAGAGTTTGTCTGTCTATTTGTCTGCTATTTTCTAACTCTCTCTCTCTCTCTCTCTCTCTCTCTCTCTCTCTCTCTCTCTCTCTCTCTCTCTCTCTCTCTCTCTCTCTCTCTCCTGCTCCTCTCTCTCTCTCTCTCATCCTCTCTCTCTCTCTCTCTCTCTCGCTCTCTCTCATCTGCTCTCTCTCTCTCCTCTCTCTCTCTCTCCTCTCTCTCTCCTCTCTCTCTCTCTCTCTCTTGTCTCACACACACACACAACACACACACACTTTCTCTCTCTCTCTCTCTCTCTCTCTCTCTCTCTCTCTCTCTCTCTCTCTCTCTCTCTCTTCCCCTCTCTCTCTCACACCCAATACACACACATACACACACACACACACACACTCACATGCACACACTCACACACACACGTGTGTATAGCATACACACTTTCTCCCTCTCTCTCTCTCTCTCTCTCTCTCTCTCGTTCTCTCTCTCTCTCTCTCTCTCTCTCTCTCTCACACACACACACACACACACACACACACACACACACCCACACACAAACACAACACACACACGCACGCACACACGCACACACACTCACACACACACACACGCACGCACACGCACGCACACTCACACACATACACACACGTGCGCGCGCGCGGAGAGAGAGTGAGAGAGATAGAGAGAAAGAGAGAGAGAGAGAGAGAGAGAGAGAGAGAGAGAGAGAGAGAGAGAGAGAGAGAGAGAGAGAGAGAGAGAGAGAGAGAGAGAGAGAGGAGAGAGAGAGATGTGTGGGGTGGGGTAACAGAACGAGAAAAAAAAATCATATGAACTAAAACAATACACATAAATGCAAAAACAAACATCGTTAAAACGGCCCCAACCAATCTCTCAAAATAGTCGGGGGCCTTAGGGAAAATATTGTGCAAATGATCATACCGCTTAGCTTTTTGGTGTGCTGTTAGAGGACGTCAAGGGCATGCACAATCAATCAATAGTTAAGCTTAATTCGCTCTTCAGCTAATGTAACGGCTAAAAAACCCGGCTAAAACGGCCACATTTCAATATTGAATAACTCCGTAACGGTTTAACACAATGCGTTCATATTTTAGCTACGTCATAAGCAGTACATGTGTAGGACTTCCGTTATGAAATATGACCGGAAGTTCGAACCGGAAGTGCTTGACCGGGGTACCATGACATTTTAATTGGCTCAAGAAATAGGAAAACCCAGAAGCAATATCACACAAATAACGTATGGATTATGTTGGTGTCATGATGGCCTAGGATTGCTACTAATTTGGTGGTGATATCATTAACCGTTTGGCAGTTATTCAAATTTATGTAAAATAGGTTGCGTCATATTAAATTACGTTTTTCTTGTTTTTCGCCCGATTTTGCTCAAGTTTGCAATAAAGTTGCAACAAACTGTTTCTATGCAAACTTTGCAATGTGAAAGGTATTCACTGTGCTTGTTTGTCGAAAAGAGGACTAGAAATACAAACAAATAGCAAATCATGATTGTTTTTAAAAATGCAATTAATATTTAGCTTAAAACAAACAAAAATGAAATGAACCTGACTGCAAATTTATGCAAAAGAGTCAGAACAAATAGAAAAATAATATAAAATTTAAGTATTTCATTAAAAACATGTTGTTTCAATCTAACTGTCTCAATCTAACTGTCTCACGTCATCACAATGTCTTCACATTCCTCTCTCTCTCTCTCTCTCTCTCTCTCTCCTCTCTCTCTCTCTCTCTCTCTCTCTCTCTCTCTCTCTCTCTCTCTCTCTCTCTCTCTCTCTCTCTCTCTCTCTCTCTCTCTCTCTCTCTCTCTCTCTCTCTCTCTCTCTCTGTCCACTCTCTGTCCAATTTGAAAATAGTGTGTGTGTGTATGTGTGTGTGTGTGTGTGTGTGTGCGTGCGCGCGCGCGCGCGCGCGCGTGTGTGTGTGTGTGTGTCTGTCTGTCTGTCTCTCTCTCTCTCTCTCTCTCTCTCTCTCTCTCTCTCTCTCTCTCTCTCTCTCTCTCCTCTCTCTCTCTCTCTCTCTCTCTCTCTCTCTCTCTCTCTCTCTCTCTCTCTCTCTCTCTCTCTCTCTCTCTCTCTCTCTCTCTCTCTCCCTCTCTCTCTCTCTCTCTCTCTCTCTCTCTCTCTCTCTCTCTCTCTCTAGGTGTGTAGGCCCTATGTGTTGGTGGGTGGGTGGGCTGGGGTTATGTGCATGCCTTATCTACTCGGTTAAAGGCAAAAGCCTGTACTGTGTGGGCTCTACAAGGCTAATATTGTTAGTTCTTCTTCGTCGTCTTCTTCTGCGTTCCCAGGTCATATGGCCATAATGGGTAAGGTACGTATGTGTCCGGTTTTCAGTGGTCTCCCCGCTGCGTACAGCCGACACATTCCGATTTCGGAGGAGCTCAAGGGAGAAACATTATTTGTAAGATTGTTTTGAGAGAAAAAAAAGGCAGGAGAATGGGCCAATAAGTCAGAAACATAGTAGATGATAGAAAGCAAAGGGAAAAGGCAGAGTCAAAGAGAGTGACAGATTAGAGGAAGTTACAAGCACAGAACTTCCAGAAGGTGGGGGAACTATTTTTACGAAAGACCCCCCGGTATCCCCACGGGGATATATTGTTAGTAATAACATAAGCATTCAAGACAGCACCGACACAATGCAAATCTCCCCCATGGGTGGTGATGTTATTTTAGCATGTTTACGTGTAATATCCTGCTCTTTGGCTGTCTCAGGACCGACCTCCTGGGAAAAAAACTTCCTCTTTCTCTCCGTCAGCGACCGACCCTCTCTGCTTTCAAAAGCTAACCTCAAAACCCACCTGTTCCCCCGATATTAAAAGCTCCGCTCTCTTTCTCTTCTCTCTCTTGCCATTAGGTCTGTTTCTGCTGTATTCCATTTATGTCATCCGTGTGTTTTCGCTTAATTTTTGTATTGCGTTTTTGTTTGAATGCGTTATGAATGCTAACGTGTGTGTGCGCTTTGATTTGATTTCTATCAAGATTCAGCGCCGTATAAATACAGTATGTTGTTGTTGTTGTTGTTGTTGTTGTTGTTGTTGTTGTTGTTGTTGTTGTTGTTGTTGTTGTTGTTGTTGTTTGTTGTACGTTGTTGTTGTTGTTGTTGTCATTGGATCCCACAACGCTGTTTTTAGTTTCACTACGCACTCCAGTGAGGCATTAAATCAATTGGAACAGCTTGAACACGTTTTTAGTTATCATCACCATCATCGTCGAAGTTGTCGTCAACAGCATCGTTGTCATCGTCGTTGTCGACAACTCTTCTTCTTCTTCTTCTTCTTCTTCTTCTTCTTCTTGTTGTTCTTCTTCTTCTTCTTGTTCTTTTCTTCTTCTTCTTCTTCTTCTTCTTCTCTTTCTTCTTCTTCTTCTTCTTCTTCTTCTTCTTCTTCTTCTTCTTCTTCTCCTCTCTTCTCTCCTTCTTCTTCTTGTTCTTGTTCTTCTTCTTCTTCTTCTTCTTCTTCTTCTTTCTTCTTCTTCTTTCTTCTTCTTCTTCTTCTTCTTTCTTCTTCTTCTTCTTTCTTCTTCTTCTTCTTCTTCTTCTTCTTCTTCTTCTTCTTCTTCTTCTTCTTCTTCTTCTTCTTCTTCTTCTTCTTCTTCTTCTTCTTCTCTTCTTCTTCTTCTTCTTCTTCTTCTTCTTTTTCTCCTTCTTCTTCTTCTTCTTTTCTTTCCTTCTTCTTCTTCGTCTTCTTAGTGTCGTTTTTTGGTCCCCGAGCCGAAGGTTCGGGGAACTATTGTTTCTGTCTGGTCCGTCCGTCCGTCCGCCGTCCGTCCGTCCGTCCGTCCGGCTATTCGTCCGTTTTTCTAAAAAACTATTCAGTCTATCATCATCAAATTTGGTATACTAGTTTGCCAAGATGCAAGCTATCCACTGATGTATTTAGTTTTACATTACCCGCTGTGCCCTAGGCCCTTTGTGTCACAGGCCCGCTATGTCCCACTTCTTTCCGGCCGTCCATCCGTCCGTGCGTGCGTCCTGTTTTCAGTTCTCAATGGTCTCCCCGCTGTGTGTACAGCCGACACATTCCGATTGGAGTAGCTCGGCGATGCTGCGAGGGGAATTTGCAGACGCCCGGCGTTGCACTTGTTTAATTAAAATTATTATTGTTCTCTTGTTGTTTGTGTGCTCTTACTGTTCTGATGACTTAATTGTGTTTGTTGATATTAATGCTGTTCTTTGGTGGTGGTGGTGGTGGTGGTTGTTGT
>CM065681.1:36362520-36407520 GCA_017654935.2 Phymorhynchus buccinoides | reverse complement strand
CTCCTAAAACCATTTTCTAGGTTTGAAGCGTATGGACTTCAACATCATGCATAGTGTAACGCACATGATCCTCAAGCATGTGAAGACTACAGCAACACAGATTCTACGTTTGTTTTTGTTTTCGAACGTTTTGAACAACCAAACAAGTAAAGAAAAATATTTTAACTGGCTAAATGGCATCAATGGCATTTTTTGTTTTCTCCAACAGTATTGTATGTACCTTTTTTCCAGGCGTATCTGTTATATAACTGTATAAAACGATCGGGGGGTGGGGGGGGGGGGTGGCTGGTCATTGCTATTGCATCCCATTCCTATCCTTCAGCATCTCTCTCACTTCAGACCTAAGTATGGGCCCCAGAGACAAAGCAGCAAGCAGCAGCGTCACCATCATGAAGTAGGACACGGAGTGCCAGCCAAAAGCTGAGAGCAGGAATGACACCACGGTGTGTCCTAGCGCGCCACCTGCTGTTGAGGACCCTTCTACGATTCCCACGATCGTAGCCATGGACTTGGTGCTGCTGTACCGAGCTTCCTTCTCCGCTACGTCCACCGACACTGACGTTGATTGAGGAAAGGCTACACCGTTCCACATACCCCCCAGGAAAAAGAGCATCACGCCTTTGGCAGCAAGCGTTTGACCCAACTGCAGAACCCCGTAGATGTACAGCAGGGGAACGCTGGCTGACAGCGTTGGTACCATGATCAAGGCGGGTCTGTTCAGCTTGCCGATGAGAAAGGTCAACACTATAGAACCGACGATTCCTCCAATATCGAACCAGAGGGAGAGTCTGTCAGCAGTGGGTTCTGACAAGCCGTAGGAAGAGGAGAGGTTGTAGGGCAGCCAGAAGTAGAAAATGAAGATGGGAATGTGCAGGAAAGTGGCACACAGGGCGTAGGGGATGACTCCGGGCAGACGAAGAGCTTGGATGAAGCTGATGGCTTCCTGGGTTGGTTCTGCGTCTTGTAGTCCTGACCTTCTCTGTTTCTTCTGCTTCACAACGCTGCTTGTGATATCTGTATCAGGGCCTGAGTCCATGGTTGTGTCGTTGTGGATCCAATCGCTTTCGACGAAACAGCAGCCAGCCTGACCCTCTGAATCGGTCTGAGCAACATGGTCCACGAACTCTCTTGTGCCATTGCATGCTCCGTATGCTGAGCCTTTAGAAACTAGAGCCGTGTTGTCTCGATGCATGTCTGAAGGAAGGTCGTGTGGTTTTCTGTTAAATTGTCCGTGTTCCTTAGAACCACCTCTGATCTTACAAACGTTACCTGATGATTTGTAGAATACATCAGCTTCGAGTTTCCTGCGATAGTCTTTTTTCTTTCCAATGAGACGTCGCCGTTCTTTGTCTAAGCAAGTGTCAACAGCACCATTGTCACAATCAGCATCAGGGTTGTTATTTCTTTGCTGAAGACCATCATCACTACAATCACAATCACTACCACTATCAACCATTACTGGAGGCCACTCATTGTGGTTGGAGCTTTTTTTTCTTTGTAGTGCAGTAAAGCAAATTGCAGCTATTTCCTTTGTTGTGAGCGAAACTCCTTGTGGTAAACTGTATAAAATTAAAAATTAAAACAATAAACGGCTTGTATTGTGGAAATCTTGTGCAAACGATTTGGTCTAAACTCAGGCTGCCATTTCACTGATAGAATTTGACTTCCAGCACCTAGACGCCAAGGAGAAATCGCCGATTTGACGGTTCGATTTCTACGAAACCAGAGCAAAGTGAGTGTTGCGATCTCTGTAAAGGGTGTTTTCCTGGTGATCCCGACGTGTTTCTTGCAAAAACGCATCCGTCAGGGTCCACCTTTAAGGTCTAACACCCCTTCCGAATTTCTACACCCGTTTATGTATGAAACGTTTGTCCGGATAATGCTAAAATCGAAACTTCTATAGCTAGCTTTCTATACAAGAATGAAAACGCTTTCGCGAATAGGCGAAATGTACTGGATTCCATTTTCTACTGGCTGTCAGTACAAATCGGAATTCCGATTTGTACTAGTAGAAATCAGAATTCCAATTTCTACTAGAAAAAAGTCCAGTCGAAATTAGAATCCAGTACAGTTCGCCTATTCACGAAAACGTTCTCTCTCTCTCTCTCTCTCTCTCTCTCTCTCTCTCTCTCTCTCTCTCTCTCTCTCTCTCTCTCTCTCTCTCTCTCTCTCTCTCTCTCTCTCTCTCTCTCTCTCTCTCTCTCTCTCTCTCTCTCTCTCTCTCTCTCTCTCTCTCTCTCTCTCTCTCTCTCTCTCTCTCTCTCTCTCTCTCTCTCTCTCTCATAGAGACTCGGACTACTGCCTACGTCTCTCTGTCTCTGCCTCTCTCTCTCTTTCTCGTACACACATATACACACAGACATAGAGACATACGGACATACTGCCTATGTCTTTCTGTCTTTGCCTCTCTCTGTCTTTCTCTCACTCTCTCCACCCCTTTCTGTTTCTCTCCCTTTCTGTCACTGCCTATGTCTCTCTGCCCCTGCCTCTCTCTCTCTCTCTCTCTCTCTCTCTCTCTCTCTCTCTCTCTCTCTCTCTCTCTCTCTCTCTCTCTCTCTCTCTCTCCCCTTGTATTTATATTTATGCATGTGCATGCGTCGATAAATCCATAATAATGGTCCTTGTATTTTGTAACCACCCCAATGACATGGGCCTAAACCTATTCATTAACAACGTTCAGTGTTCAGTGTTCAGTGTTCTCTCTCTCTCTCTCTCTCTCTCTCTCTCTCTCTCTCTCTCTCTCTCTCTCTCTCTCTCTCTCTCTCTCTCTCTCTCTCTCCCTCCTTCTCTTTCATCTTCTTGGCCATTTCCGTAGCGTAACTACTGTGCTACAACGGTTCATTCTGACTCTCAGAACACAACCACACCCCGGTTCTTACGGTCTCTTGTTCGACACCAGCAGTCTGTGGGGAGTCATCAATCCCATGACAATTCGCCTGTTGTTCCTTGAGGACTGTCCGCAGCTATATCATCACTCAGCAGCCCATGGCATTGGTACCCACTTCCCAGGACTCCCAGGGACCCCCATGTGGGGGTCTATGAAGCACTAAAATTCTCAAGGACCCTCTAAAAGAATGTGCAGGGGGTCCCAGGGATGCACTAGAAAAAATATTTGTAGCATTTACAATGCCACTGGGACCCTCTATCCCGCCTCTAGGACCCTCTATAAGTACTGTAAGTGAATGAGTCCCTGGGACCCCTTGTTTTGCGGGACGATTGGGAGCCCTGCTTCCTCTGACAAATTTGAAGTATCGAAAGCTAACGTTTCAGGAAAGGAGCGCAAAGTTTGAAGAAACTCAAAAAGCAAAATGAAAGCAAATAATGGAATGAGAGAAGGTCGAACTCAAAAGTCCGGATCGGTAATATAAAATCTCCTTGCCTGAACAACAAGAAAGAAACCCTGGGGGGCTCTAGCGAAAGTTAAAGGAACTCTTATGAGAAAGTTGGACTTCAGAATGCCCTCAAAGAAAACTCTCCTTAATGTCCCGAATTTCATAACAAATTCTAAAGGTTATCTAAAAGAGTATGCCCCATGTAGGCTAAGTCAAAGAGACTTTGGGTAGAAAATACGTTCAGCTGTTTGAAAGCAAGGCGCAGTTCTTTTTATCAAAGGCAGGCGCGTTGATTCAAAACATCAAAGAGTTGAAATTGCATAATGGCAGACATGTTTGCACTTTTCAATGCTGTGTTGGGAAAAATAAAGGGGGGAACTCGATCTGAGCTGAAAAGGAAAGGGTTAGGGGGCACTGGTGCTAAAAGCGTGTTAGCGAACTAAAGCAAAGTAGAGAGAACATAAGCTCCAGGCCCACTGAAAAATCTATAATTATATAATAAAATTCAAAGTCTGTCTGTCTGTGTCTGTCCGCCCTGTAACTCATGAACCACTGCACAGAATCGCTTCCAATTTTGTGTCGCGGTGTATCATTGGTACACAGATGGTCCCATATGAACATTGTGACCGTACTGACCTTGACCTTGACGTATGACCTTGAAAACCAAAAATTTCCTTGCCTGTGTCGGGGAAAAACTGCCACAAAGCGAAGCGAGCGCAGGGCGTAGCAACCGAGGGGCGTTGCTGCTTGCTAGTCTTAAATAGTATTCCTTGAGTTATTATTTTTCTTAGTAGGGCTATTGTGTCGCATTGAATTGTAGGGCCTACTGTATCGCCACTGTGTGTTTGAGACTGCTTAATTAAGAACGGGTGCGTAGCGCTTTCATTACGTATCGAAAGAACTAGTATACCCGTTGTTACCACTTCCACCCATACAGAAACATTAATGATGGCTGTGCCAATCTGTCAAATTGAAATCCGACAGACTAACCCTCACCCTATTCCTAACCCTAACCCGAACCCTTTTCCTAACCTAACCCCATTCCTTACCTACGTTTAACCCTATTTTAACCCTAACCGTAACCCTTAGTTGCAGCAGTGATTTAGCCCGGTAGTGTTATTTATACGTAGTGATAGCCGTACTGTTTTATCTTGGTAGTGCCATCGATACGTAGCGATAGCGGGATATCCCCCTTGAGAACTCGTTTATAATTTTGAAAGTAGTTTATGTAAAGTCCTGTGATATCCTCTAGCTCCCTGTAAGTGGTCAAGTGAGTGAAAGTTCGTTTAACGTCCTACGGCCTGGAACAGGCACACAATTATGGGACATTAATAACTATAGAGATAGTGGGACGATCCGGGAGGTACTGCAATACCAGGAAAGTCCCGAAGTGTTTTTCTTATTAATCAATATAGTTGTTAATAATTTAACATCAAACTGAAAGTGGTTAAGTCTCTGTGCGCCTGTTTTTGAATCCATACTATACTCGGTTTGTGCTATTATGCGAGTGTACCAGAGTTTAATTAAATTCCAGTCCTATTTATTTATTTTTACCATATAGGTAATTGGTCTGTGTCGGGTATATTTTCCCAATACCACGAGTACACAAAAAAAAGGACGCTGAATATTTGGCATTAGTGTGTGAGGGCGTTTCTGTATGTGTTGGTGTATGTGGTCAGTCCGTGCGGCTCAGTTGATGTGTGCTTACTGAATGGGGGATGAACGAGTCGGTGTTGCTAAATGTGTGTGTGTGTGTGTGTGTTAGAGAGAGAGAGAGAGAGAGAGAGAGAGAGAGAGAGAGAGAGAGAGTTGCTTTGTATGTATGCGTTGTTGCTGGTTGGTGTCATTCTTGAATGCTGTTTTTGTTGTCTATTTGTTGATGCAAAAATTGATTGTAAAGCGCTTTGGGCTCATCTGAGGTAAAGCGCTATATAAATGTACAATTATTATTATTATTATTATTATTATTATTATTAGCCCCGTGAACTGGTTGTTCCACCTTTTTCGATAATGCATCGGTTTTCAACATCCATTCAACTGACAAAAGAGTGAGCGAAGGGTTTATTTTTCCCCTGACGTTTCGGCTGGTGCATTCTTCTAGGTTATTATTTTTGTTTGTGGCACAAGCCACAAACCTATAACTCACTTTGTCGGTCTGTCTGTCTGTCGGTCGGTCGGTCTGTCGGTCCAAAATTGTCGCACATATTGACAAAGGTGTCGCACATATTGTAAAAGAGAAAAAAATACTTGGGCATAAAGTAACATTTCAGTTGTCATATCTACATATCTACAGTCCTGGAAGATCAGTTTAACGTCGCGTATCGGCTTTCGCCATGTACGACGGGCTGAACAAACAAACCATGGTATAAACAAAAATGTATGTTCCTGAATCACTGTCTTAGCCAAAAGGCCAAGAAGCGATCAGGATTTGTTCTATCTAGTCCTAACGTATGGAAAGAATTATATACTGAACAGAGCACATGAATCTTCATTTTAAAGCGTACAAAATAATAAACATACGTAGTACAGACACTGCAACAGACACGACGAGTATGCGGTGCTTCTTTCGATGAGTAGAAGTAGGATAAATAGTTTTTAATGTTTTCCAAAATATATAAAAAGTTACGAAATGGTGCAGAGATAGCATTCTGGTTTACAGATTAAAATGATTGAAAAGCCAGGGGAGGCGACTCAGTGTATGTAATGATTGGAGTGGTAAAAATAGACCGCTGGGCGTGCCACAAACGATTGCGAATCCGCGCTTGTTCATTTTATGCATTGGTTTTCTATAATATGAGGTTTTAGGGTAAATAGGGAGGTAAAATAAAAGAAATAAGGAATTCAGATATACAGTCTCGCTTCTGGTTTTTTAAAAAATTATTAGTAGTATTATTTAAAGAATATATACGTGTTTAATTGCACGAACCAAAAAAAAGGCCTGACACAGAAAGAGAAAGAGACCGACAGACAAACAAACGCAGATAGACAAAATATGAGAGACGTGGACAGAAGTGATCAGTATTATTGAGAGGGAGAGCAGTAGGCTAGCCTACACAGAAAAAGAGAGAGAACGAGGAGGAGAGAGAGAGAGAGAGAGAGAGAGAGAGAGAGAGAGAGAGAGAGAGAGAGAGAGAGAGAGAGAGAGAGAGAGAACTCAGAACTCAGAACTCAGAAACTTTATTTTACAAGGAAAAGAATTTAGGCTGGGCCTAGTCTTCCATTCTGTCCTTGGTTCTAAGCATGCAATACATAACTAATACTATAAATGAACATTGAGACACAGGAAAATCGCCAACAAAACAAAAAATAATAACAACAAACAGTAATATAGCAACGACATGGCAGGCAGAGCATCAACATAAGCAATAAAAATAAAATAAAATAGAAAACTAACCAACCAGTTACACAAAGTAATAGATTAAAAACACCTCTATTACTACAATATACTTCTTCTACTACAATTACTACTACTAGTGTTAGACGGAGCAAAAAGCCCATGGGCGGGTAAGAAGCCCACTCCAACTATGCCACAAAACAAAGCAAATCTCGGTCACATTCTGCCCATGAGACAAGTGTAAATGTTTAGCATTCGTCTCATGGACAAACCCGACCGAAACCCGCCCCACTCCATGAGACAACCGGCACGGGCCCTCCACCCGCCCATGGACCCTCTACCCCGTCTTCACCAACTATTACTATTACTTCCACCATCACCACCACCACCACCACACCACACTACTACTACTACTACTACTACTACTACTACTACTACTACTACTACTACTACTACTACTACTACTACTATTACAATTACTATTACAATTACTATTACTACCTCCATCACCATCACTACTACTACCACTACCACTACTGTTACTACTAGAGTGCCACAGTAATGTAACAATAACACGGTACGCAGAACATCACCATCAGTAATAAGAACAAGCAAAACAGAAACCAACCGGCCAAACAAAACATAAATGAAGAAAGAAAAAAATGACTTCCACCACAACTTACTTCATCATCTACTACTACTACTACTACTACTACTACTACTACTACTACTACTACTACTACTACTACTACTACTACTACTACTACAATTACTATTACTACCTCCATCACCATCACTGCTACTACCACTACCACTACTATTACAACTAGAGTGCCACAGTAATGTAGCAATAACACGGTACGCAGAACATCACCATCAGTAATAAGAACAAGCAAAACAGAAACCAACCGACCAAACAAAACATAAATGAAGAAAGAAAGAAAATGACTTCCACCGCAATTTACTTCATCTACTACTACTACTACTACTACTACTACTACTACTACTAATAATAATAATAATAATAATAATAATAATAATAATAATAATAATAATCATAGCATCATAATAACACAAGTAGGCTAATGTAAATCAAATAAAAAGTAAAAGTAATCATAAAAGCATAATGACACAAGTAGCCTAATGTCAAACAAAAAAACAAAAAAACAAAACCAAGCAAACATAATCAGAGAAACAAAATGACAGCATTAGTCTAAACAGACAAAAATGGCTCTTGTGTGGTGCATTAAGTGATAGTAAAGTTTTAATGGATGGGATTAAGGAGATGCCCCCGTAAGTTAGATTTGAAATTTGATACTGACGAAAATGCCTTTACATCTGAAGGCAGTGAGTTCCAAGCATATGGCCCTGAAAAGGAAAAGCTTGTTTTGTAAAGGTCAATGCGGGTGCGTGGAAGAACATATTTATCAGAACGATAACTACATGTGGAAGGAGTTAAGAGATTTTCTAGGTACTGGGGTGTCAAGTTACTGTGGACTTTATACATTAGGACAGCTGTGTTGTACTGTAACTGGTGTTCAAGTGGTAAAATTTCAAGATTATGAAACTTTTCTGAAGTTGACAGAGATGGATCTGGCAGGATTAAGTTGATCGCTCTTCTGTGGAGCGATGCTAGTTTTTTTAGGTGTTTTTTTAGCAGCATATGACCATAGAGTGGATGCATAGTTGATGTGCGAGAGGCAGTGGCCATAGAAGAACATTTTACGTGCGTCTAGGTCTAGGTAGGATTGAAGTCGTTTGAGAAGGAATAGGTTGCGTGCTAGTTTATTTCTAACGTGATTTATATGTGATTGCCAGTTGAGTTTGTCATCAAGTATGACGCCTAGAACTCGATGTTCATGGACTTGTTCGATATCGTTGCCATCAATAGTTAGGTTAAGGGAATGGCGTGTTAGTTGATGCTTTTGACGGGAGGTTACAACCATGCACTTTGTTTTCTTGGGATGAATTAACATAGAATTATCCTTGCACCATTTAGATACATCATGTAAGCCTGATTGAAGAGAGTTTTGGATGTCAGTTACATCTTCCGAACTGGAATGCAGGGAGGAGTCATCTGCAAAAAGATCGCATGAAACATTTGGGTTGGATATAGACAATGGAAGATCGTTAATGAAAATACAGAACAGTAATGGACCGAGGACAGATCCCTGGGGTACACCACATTTCACCTTGCCTGTAGAAGAGGACTCGCCATTACAAAAAACGTATTGCGTTCTATTATCCAGATATGATGAAAGGAATGTTAGGGAGTGCTGGTTTCTGAGATAGTGTGATAATTTGTTGATAAGTATTGTGTGGTCGACAAGGTCGAAGGCTTTTCTTAGATCAAGAAAGACGGAACCAGTTAACTGATGTTTGTTTATTGCTGAGAGCCAAGAATCACACAAACGGACAAGAGCTGTGTGACAAGAATGGTGATTACGAAAGCCAGACTGAAGGGAGTGAAGGAGGTTGGAGTTTTCTAGATATTTAGATAGGTGACTGTGGACGTGCTTTTCTAGGGGTTTTGATAGCACTGACAGAAGTGAAATAGGTCTAAAGTTGCTTAGGTCAGAATTATCGTTTGTTTTGGGTATTGGGATAACTTTAGCTGTTTTTAGGGCAGAGGGTATTGTTCTTAGGTCTATGCACAAATTATATATATATGTAAGGGGTTCGACAATGTATGGAAGAGAAAGTTTTAAAAGAGAGGCGTTTAACGTGTCAGGTCCCATTGATTTGTTATTCTTTAATCTAGTAATAAGAGCTCCTACTTCATGAACTGCTAGTAAAGGTATCTGAAAGGAGGAGTTTTGGTTTGTTCTCTCCTCGCAAAAGGTTTGGAGCAATGAGGGGACCGTGTATTTATCAGGGCATAAGGTGTCAGACTGCATTGTTGAACTTGCTAAGTTGAGGAAGTGCTCGTTGAATGAGTTAGGAGACCAGGTGTAGCTGTGGTTTCGTTTAGTGCAGTTCTTGTTACTGAAAGTATTTATTGCTCGCCATACTGAAGCCGTATCTTTGTTTGTGGCTAACATTTTATTAAAGTAGTTGAGAGAGAGAGAGAGAGAGAGAGAGAGAGAGAGAGAGAGAGAGAGAGAGAGAGAGAGAGAGAGAGAGAGAGAGAGAGAGAGAGAGAGAGAGAGAGAGAGAGAGAGAGAGAGAGCAAAGATAAACAGACGGAGAGAGGCAGAAATAAAAGAACAGACACTTGACAGATGAACGGGATAGATGAAAATAGATAGATAAATAAACAGACAGACAGACAGAGACAACGGGACAGACTCAAAGACAGGCAGACAATCAATGCCAATAGAAATATTTAACTTATTCCCATAGAACCTTTTTTTTTTTTTAAATCATCATCAGCCTTAAAAGACACTCTTGCACAGGCAATAGAAACTATGTGTGTGTGGGGGGGGGGGGGGGGTTGCTGGACATCAGAACGCCTTCAAAGAATTCAAGACAATGGGTAAAATGCCAGTGTGCTTTTAAAGGGCACATACACTTTGCTCTGGTTTCCTAGAAATCAAACAGTCAAACCGCCGTTTTGACGGTTTGATTGCTAGGAAACCAGAGCAAAGTGAGTGTTCCGATCCTTGAAAAGGCTGTCTTTCTGGTGATCTCGACGTGTTTCGTGCAAAAACTCATCCGTCAGGGTCCACCTTTAACGAGACTGTTAACACCTTTAGAGAAATGTTGCTAATTCCGCTTGGCACCTCCTGCTAGGCGCTTGTTTAATCCCTCCTGGTCACCGATACAGCCTACGCCCCTGTGTCGAAATCGACGCCAGGGTTCTGTCTGCAAATGTTAGCATAATCTGTCTATGAGAACAGGAAAGGTTTGGTGCGTTGTGTAGGGAAGAGGGAAGGGGTAGTGGTGGTAGAAGGGGTGGAGGGAGTGAGGGGGGTGGGGGAAGTTGTGTGTTTGGAGGGAAGAAGGATAGGTGGTGTGGGTGTTAGTGGTCCTAGTGGATAATATACTATGCAAATTGCTTTTAATATGTGACCGGATCCCACAAAAAGATCACAAAGTGATATTTTTAAAATATTGAGTGTTTGGTATCTCTGAAAACTACATTGAAAATGCTTTCAAATCATGTAAGTTTCATCAATGAGAGTCAAGCATACACAGAGATATCGCTCTTTGAATACGCGCTACCTAACTCGGCCATTTTGAGAAAATGGGATTCAAAATTTGGACACTTTAATCAAATAAAAAATTAAAAAATTAAAGGTCCATAGTAACCATGCTCTGATCTTCAAATGCTTTACACCCCCAGAAAGTACAGTAAAAGCCCTTTCAAGTGGTGTACAAACTTTCTTGTTATGATAAGGAATTACACACTTATGGGTTTTCAAGCTCAGTCCTGAGTTTGCAATTCCTCAGCTTGAATACGTGGGAAAATATGGAGAAGGAAAAAGTAGGGGAAGACGGGGTAAAACGCCCATGGGTGGGTAAGAAGCCCATGCCAATTATCTCGACGCGCTCTCCAGGTGGGAGCAACCCGAATTTCACAGAGACGCCTCTGTGACTCTATAGTGCCTAATGCCTAATAATTGTCTACAATGTTCATAATTAACTTTTCAAACTATTTTTGTTACGTTGTTTTTCTGTGAATTTTGACCAATGGATTTTGTTATTTACAAATTCTAAGCATGTTTTGTATGGTATCCTTCCTTGCCGACCGCCATGCACAGATAAACTGTGGAAGGCACAGTATAAGCTTCTAGCTTGTTGCTGCCATTCTTTCTGTATTATTTGGAATTGTATGTGTTGTTGGCATATTAAAGATTATCTAAACCAATGCCTAATAAGAGTGTTTGAGGAATGACTATGTCTCTCTAACTAGGAGGCACGTGCACAAGTTGTTAACTAGTGCTGGGGCCAAAGAATTACTTTTGGGCCTTTGGAACCCTTTTCTTATCAAAGCCAGCAGTCATAATGTCCACTTTTGTCCGAAACAAAAGTGGGGATGTACCCTGGGTAAGACGTTTGCACTATTAGGAGAGAGAAAACCAATTCCAGCCCAGCGCTGTGGATTAGCAGCTGGTCCCCTCTGCTATTCGGAAGTCATTGTTGGACACGACGGGCTGGCGTAGGCGCGTGCAATGAAAAAAACCCAAAGGTGAAACTCTCCCGTGGAGATACTGGGGGAGGGAGGTGGGGGTTTTCCGTACAAATAGTTCCCTACCTTATGGAAGTTTTGTGCTTGTAACGGTCTCTAATCTGTCACTCTCTTTGACTCTGCCTTTTATAGTTGAGAACCGGTTTTCCCTCTTCGAACCGGTTTTACCGAACCGGTTTATTTTAACCAATACTCGCATCACTAGTTTCGCCTATGCAAACACATATTTATTTGTCAGAATATTCACACACACGCGCACGCACGCGCACACACAACAAAGAAACGTATGACTTATGACGCACACACACTCAACTCAACACTCAGTCAAAGTCAAAGCCATACACCACCACAAACTAGAAACAGCTACTCTTGGTTTACAAACACCCAATCTGCGCTGAGAATCAGTGGTGTTTTTCGAAAAGAAAGCGTTATTCCAAAAAAAACTTACTTTCAGTTTGCAGTTAAAAAAAAACCGGTTCACAGCAACTCGAACCGGTTTTTAGAACCGCGAAAGTTTAGCACCGGTGTTTCGGTTCAAACCGGTTTTTCCCCCCACCTCTACTGCCTTTCCCCTTTGCTTACTGTCATCTACTATCTGTCTGCCTTACTGGTCCATTCTGCTGCCTTTTTATTATTATTATTATTATTATTATTATTATTATTATTATTATTATAAGACACTCTTCATCTTTCTCGAGCCGAAGACGGACGAGCTGGGCCTAACAATTTCTTAGTTAGGCGCATAACGGCAGCATGACGCAGATGCGCTCATAATTTGACAGGAAACTGTCGCCTGAGAGATCGACGAAGCAGAAGTAAAGGTGAACTATGAAGGTTGGTGGGGTGGGAGGTGAGGATCTGAAATGGGACGGACGAAGGTTAGTAAGGGGGGGGGGGGGGGGAGGTAGGTTCTATAGGGGAAGACGGGGTAAAAAGCGCATGGGCGGGTAAGAAGCCCACCCCAATTATCTCATGAAATGAAGCAAATTTCAGTCTCATTTTGCCCATGAGACGAGCGTTAATGTCTAGCATTCGTCTCATGGGCAAATTTGACTGAAATTTTCTTTATTTCATGAGATAATTGGGGTGGGCTTCTTACCCGCCCATGCGCTTTTTACCCCGTCTTCCCCTAATTATGGCCAAAGAAGACCTTGCGGCGTGCCAATGCATGGGCTGGATTATACGGTATTGGTTTTTATGGACCGATTCGGTCATGTGTACACATATACATGAGGAAAGAGGCGGGAAGAGAAGAGAGAGAATTGAATTGAATTGAATTGAACCTTTATTTTACAACGGTAAAAGTATTGGCATACATTAGCCATTTTTCATACTTGCCGTTAACATACACAAACAAATAAATGAAACTTTAAAGCGAACTGATACTAATAAAAAATAAAATATAGTCTTAAAACACATAATCATATGAAGGGAGAGAGAGAGAGAGAGAGAGAGAGAGAGAGAGAGAGAGAGAGAGAGAGAGAGAGAGAGAGAGAGAGAGAGAGAGAGAGAGAGAGAGAGAGAGAGAGAGAGAGAGAGAGAGAGAGAGAGAGAGAGAGAGAGAGAGAGAGAGAGAGAGAGAGAGAGAGAGAGAGAGAGAGAGAGAGAGAGAAACATTTGTAACATTTGAAACATTTGTTTATTGAGGCAAAAGAATAAGCGCACAATGGGCTTGTTTACATCTTGCAGTCGAAACAAAAGAAGAAAAACATAATTAAAACGAGAGAGAGAGAGAGAGAGAGAGAGAGAGAGAGAGAGAGAGAGAGAGAGAGAGAGAGAGAGAGAGAGAGAGAGAGAGAGAGAGAGAGAGAGAGAGAGAGAGAGAGAGAGAGAGAGAGGGGGGGGGGGGGGGGGGGGGGGGCGAAGTAATTCATTTATTCCTTGCTTTCAGAATCTAACATGCGTTAACTGTATGCAAAACAACATGCTTTAATATTAAGAATATTGCATGTTATACAGGCCCCTAATAGGTATGAATTGTTCGTGATCTAGGGTTATCACCCCCACCATTACCATCACCACCACAACACGCTTTATACGCTTTATCGCATTTTTTATTTTTAAGAAATGGAAACACTTCCATGCATTATAAATCTTTACAGGTTAGGTTAGGCTAGGTACATTATAGTCACAGAGGCGTCTCTGTGAAATTCGGGTTGCTCCCACCTGGAGAGCGCGTCGCAGCCAGAGGCGCGCCACCCAAATGTTTTTTGTGGTGTTTTTTTTTGCATGCGATTTGTGTGTGACTGATGAGGAAGGAAGGGAGGGGGGTAAATTTTGACCAAATGACAACTTTTTCGTTGCCACTGGGTTGCCACAATGCTAAGTGCATGAGCACACGGGACCTCGGTTTATCGTCTCATCCGAAAGACTCCACGTTCAGACCGCTAAGAGTGCAAATTGAGAGGGAAAATCCCCTGTACCCAGGTTCGAACTCGGGTTTACTTGACACGAAGCGAACGTGCTACTCTTCACTACAGTCATGTTTATTCGTTTGTTTCCTCGGTCTTCTAGGTCCATGCGAGAGATACGGGAAAACCTACGACAGGCGGCCCTCCTGAATATTGTGGCTGCTGCCAACACCAGCAACAACGAGAGTGGACCCCTCTACACTTACCAGAGCATCCACCCCCCACACAACCACAACCACCCTCACTCTCAGCTTAGCGGAACGAACGAGCAGCACGATCCCCGGCACCATATCTATGGAACGTCTCCCTCTCAGTTGACACCTCCTCACCATCATCACCAGCAGCAGCAGCAGCTGTATCTTCAAGCTTTGCAGTCGAGGCATTCCGCAGCCTCGGCTCTTACTTTACAGGTAAAGTGTGTGTGTGCGTGAGTGAGTGTGTGTGTGTGTGTGTGTGTGTGTGTGTGGTGTGTGTGTGTGTGTGTGTGTGTGTGTGTGTGTGTGTGTGTGTGTGTGTGTGTGTGTCGTTGGTGTGGGTGTGGGTGTCGTTGGTGTGTGTGTGTGTGTGTGTGTGTGTGTGTCGTTGGTGTGTATGTGTGTATGTCTGGGGGGGGGGTAACTTTGTATGTGCGGTCTCAATGTGTATATATGTATACACATTGTCTGTGTACGTTAAAACATTACGACCAATGTCTTTGTGCATACGAGTATGATTGCATGCACGTACGTGTGTGTGTGTGTGTGTGTGTGTGTGTGTGTGTGTGTGTGTGTGTGTGTGTGTGTGTGTGTGTGTGTGTGTGTGTGTGTGTGTGTGTGTGTGTGTGTGTGTGTCTGTTTGTGTGTCTCTACCTCTGTGTTGTACCTAATCGCATATGAGTATATGAATAATAAACATGTCCGTGACTGGCTTTGGAGTTTGTATGTGTATCACGTGTATAATGCAGTCACAAACTAACAAACCACAAATTTAATCCCCGTGTTTATTTGGTTTTTGCTCACTTCTTTTTCATCTTCCAACAGAATCTGGTCGAAGGTGTGGGGAGTGGAAAATCCTCGAGCAACACTCTCCATTCTTCCTTCCCTTCCAGCCTCCTGAAGAAAGAACTCGGTGACACCACAACCTCCCCTCCCTCCCCTCTCCCGCACAACCTGGTAGCTAATCTCCTCTCCCCGCGCATGCGCACTATCTCCATCCCTCGGCCAGGTCCTCGGATGGTGTCCGACCTGTCGGGACCCTTCATCCACAAATCGCTGACCCAGGCCAAAGAGTGTCTGTCCAGAGTAGGCCAAATGGCCAGGGCCAGGACAGAAGGTTCCTTGCTCAACAAAGCTTCCACGAACGAAGCGATTCCTCAAATCACCACGAAGGAAGACCCCGCGTATTCTTCTTCCCAGTTAGCGCCTATGAGTTCCGATTCTTCGTCAGCGCTTCTTTACCACTCCGGAGGACAGGAGAGAGTTGGCAGCGCTGCTGGAAACAGCGAGGTTGCGAAGACGCTGGCTTCACGAACAACCAGCAGAGCGCCCTCTCCTGATGCTTCCTCTTCTACCTCCGCTGTTTTGGGTCCAACCAGCGCTGCCAGTAGTCGCACAGAAGGTTTCCATAGCGGCGGTGGCGGTGCCAGAAAAGGAACTGCAGACAATCGATGCGGCAGTGGCAGTCATCGAGCACCGTCCGTGCGGCGACATTTAAGCCCGCGGAAGAAACGAGAGCTGGTGAAGAAGCTGTCAGAGATGGCTAAGTGTGAGGCCGTGGATATGACTAACCCTATGGGAGTGGAGAATGGAGAGCAGGGTGGGAATCGTGGTGCGGAGAATCGCTTCGCGTCTCCTATGATTATTCTGTCCCAGCAGCGGCAAGAAATCTGCTACCCTGACGATCCCGCGTCGTCTATGTCCACCCACTACATAGATTTCAGGGATACAACAGGAGGAGGAGGAGGAGGAGGAAACAGAAGTGGGGCCATGTACAGAGCCAAGTCCTTGTCTTCCCTCCACCATTCCCACCCCCACCACCCTCATCCTACCACGTCACGCGACCCCCCTCACCATCCTCAAGAGGATGGGGAGCGGCATGGTGTGGACGACAGCAAGGCGGGGGTTCTGAACAGAACAGCCAGTGGCTCCATGCCTGACCTGGTGATGGAGGGGGGGCCGCCCTGCTCCTTGCCGCACCAGCACCACATGAAGAGGACCGACTCCAGCGACTGGACCGCCGCCACTGCTGCTGCTGGAGCAAACTCCACGTCCCGGAGCTTCACCGAAGGCATTGTGGGCAAAACGCTGCTCAAAGATACCACAGGGGACAGTGCAGCAACGCCAGGCGTGGAGCCCAGACCTGCCGTCCCTTCCACGCCCAAATACCGAGCACGGCGCACGACCAGACCTTCCAGCCGACGATCCACCTTCGGGCTGAGAAATCGCGGACCTCCTCCTCCTCCTGGAGAATCCCCACCTTCTACGGCCCCTGCATCCTCCGCAACCACCACCGTCCTCAACCTCCACAACCCCAAGAGTTCCAGATCCGCGGACCAGCACCAAGCTCCGCCCTCCTCCCAGAACCTCCCTGTGCTGACCATCACGGGTCTGAACCGGGAGAGGCCTCCCCCGGGCACCCCTGCCGCCAACTCCCGCGCCAACAGGGAGTTCCGGCCCACCTCCAGAGCCGGGCTGCTGCCCACGAGCGGTCACCTGCAGTTCTACCAGCGGCTGGACGACCAGTGTGAAAAGCTCCAGCGGCAGCTCAACATCTCTCTGCACATGCCGCCCCGCAAGGCGCAGCACTGGCAGGTCAGGGCCAAAGAGAAAGGAAGGTTGGGAAACAGAGAGAGGGGGGTGGGAGTTGAGAGTGTGTGTTCAGGGTCATCGGGTGAAAAGGAACGTGGTCATGGGTCAAGATCATCGAAACAAAATCCTGTTCGTTTTCCACTGAGAAAAGCAACCTAAAGGCTTTTTAAAAGACAGTTGTTATTGTTCAAGAGTTAGTGGACAGGGTATGGTTATGGTCAAGGCTAAAAGCCAAACTGAGGGTCAAGGGTCGGGGATCCGGGGGACAGGGTCAAAGGTCAGGGATTAAAGTTATGTGTCAAGGTCAAAGAAAGGTCAGTGTTAGGGGAGGACTGTTTGGGATAATGAATGAGTACGGTTTGGGGGCAATGCAAACTTCCAGCTTAGTCTCTCATGTCCCAGCAATGCGATCTTTATTGTTCACGATTTTATCAAAATAAAGGCCATGTAAACGTATTTCTAATGTGTTTTGAATATTTCATGTTACGTGTTTTTACTGCTGAAATACAAAATACTGTTATATAATTTTGCCATCTTCTTTGTCGTTATTCAGGCTTTGAGTCGACCAGACCTACCATCCCACCATTATCACTCCATGTCCTACGGGGGAGGAGGAGGAGAAGGAGGAGAGACAGACGTGACCACCACCACCCACCACTTTCGCAAAACAGGCAAAGGCCCTGCTTTGAGCGACGTG
This sequence comes from Phymorhynchus buccinoides, assembly GCA_017654935.2. NCBI lineage: Eukaryota > Metazoa > Mollusca > Gastropoda > Neogastropoda > Raphitomidae > Phymorhynchus > Phymorhynchus buccinoides. The sequence goes on along the minus strand of CM065681.1, from coordinate 36,389,829 downwards.
GAAGAACAAAGCCACCTAGACACCACCCGTACCTTTCTCACCACCCAGCGCGTCATTGGAGAAGATGACGACGACGACGACGACGACGACGATGATGATGATGATGATAATTACCGCAACGACGATGACGAAAGCCAGTTCACTTCTTTCAAAAACTCCAGAGAAATCTCTGGCAGTAATAAATATCGTCCTAATAAAGACAGAAAAGCGGGCGGTTTCAATCATCCTGCACACTCTTTCCGCTCCGAAGTGACCGACCCCGTTCTGCCAAACAAGAAAAAGGAACCGCGATACCAGGGGTTCTCGTCCAGGGTTCCGGAAAGCGAGGCGCGGAGCCAGTTCCATTACATCACTCCCGCCAGTGTCGTAGCTGCCGCCGAAAGCGACACGAAAACGGCGGCGGAGGCGGCTGCGGAGGCAGAAGCGGCAGCGGCGAAGGAGGAGCGTGATATGAAGTACCGCGTGCTGAAGGCTTTAGACCAGGATGTGTACTACGATTTCCAGCATCGCAAGTACCGCAACACGCCCGGCAGCGGCGCGGCCCTCGTGCGCTGCAACAACGAGGAGGACCGCCCTCGCGTGCACTTCTACAAGGTCAAGGTCAACGGGGAGACGTGACCTTTAAAATGATCAAGGTCAACAGAAACTGAAAGTCATGACCTCGAGATGTCGAGGTCCAGTATTTTGTAGATAATTATGTTGTCTACATACACGCTGACATGACATAGATGTTAGTTTTGACACAATTGTTATGTTCAATGCTTCGAAAGAGACGATGAGAAAATAACTTCTGTTGACTTTTCAAGGGTAGACTATAATATAGTGTGTTTGTTCCCGCCACTTCTATATTATGTAGTACGCTTAACCGGAAGTAATAACACTTCTGCACGTGACGATTCTTGATGGTTTTGGGGCATGGGAAACGAGTTACGGAAGTTGACCCTCACAGAAGAAGAAGAAGAAGAAGAAGAAGAAGAAGAAGGACTATTGGTATCAAAATCAGTTAATTAAAAAGACGAACATTAAAAACCTAAAAATCAATTTATTTATTTTTAAAGCGTTTAAACGTTTTGTTTGTTCGCTTGTCTATTTTAACTGGGGGGTTTATTTGGTGAAAACAAACTGTAAAATGTCCCACCTAGTTTCCTTTCAATGTGATAAAAGTGCAACCGCGTGAAATACCTGTGATGCAAAAGTCGACTTTCCTTTCAATGTGATAAAAGTGCAACCGCGTGAAATACCAGTCGACTGTGATAACATGGGCATCTAACTTTTTAGGCCTATTTTGCTTAGTAATTTTTGCAGAGTCCGAGACAATGTACAAAATACCATCTGTCCCAGCCTTCAAACCCCTTGTATTGTTATATATTGCTAAACTCCCTCCGCAGATTATGTTGATGTTAAATATTATTATTATTAGGTATTAGGTACTTTATATTCACAGAGGCGTCTCTGTGAAATTCGGTTTGCTCCCACCTGGAGAGCGCATCGCAGCCAGCTAGAGGCGCGCCACCCAATTGTTTTCTTTCATATTTTTATGCGATTTTTGTGTGACTGATGAGGAAGGAAGGGGTGGGGGTGGGGGTACATTTTGACCAAATAACATCCTTTGCGTTGGCACTGGGTTGAACGTATGCTAAGTGCATGGGCACACGAGACCTCGGTTTATTGTCTCATCCGAAAGACTCCACGTTCAGACCGTAAGGCCTAGTGGAAAGTGAGAGAAAAATCCCCTGTATCCAGGTTCGAACTCGGGTTTACTTGACACGAGGCGAACGCGCTACCACTGTGCAACTCTATAGCCCCCCTCCCTACACACACACACACACACACACACACACACACACACACACACACACCGCCCCCTCAGTCATACAAACACCTGCATGCACATGGTCATTGACTTCTCTATGTAAATATTGCAATAATGATAAATTAACGATAATAATAGTTTTGTTTAGTACCTTTCTTGTTCTTACCTTTTGGGGTTCTCGCTCTCGTACTGTTGTTCATTGTAAGGAGGATGAAGGAGAGAGAAGGGGGAGAGGGCGACAGAAACGACGACGATGTTGCCTTTGAGTTTGATTCTTCCATCGCTGTTTCTGCTACTGTTGTTGATGCTGCTGTGCTTCCGATGCTGCTGTGGTTGTAACCGCGCTACTGTTGTTCCTGCCACTTCTATGTTGCTGCTGCTGCTGCTGATGATGATGATGGTGATGATGATGACGAAGAGGAGGAGGAGGAGTTGGAGTAGGGGGAAGATATCTGTTATTGTACTTGTTGCTTTCTCTACACTGTATTCTGTAGCTGAAATCATTATTTATTTCAAAATAGTTTCTTTATATAGTATTTATTGGTAAAACGATGTTATGATGCACCTTTTCCTAATGCATTTCACTTTTTGAATAGTATTTATTTTATTTCATTTTTTTAAACGCTTATCAAGATAGCGCATTATAATGCCAGCAATGTGGAGTATTTCATGATGATGGTGATTTTGTTGTGCTTAAGGTTCACAGTCGTAGCAATTAAGCGAAGGAGAGCACGAACCATAGCTATTATTAGTATGTTTGATCTTTTGTTCGTTTTCGGTAGTTATAAAATCGAACCTGAGTTAAGCTATATTATATAAGAAGATGTGCAAACGTTAATTATAAATATCTGTACCAGTATCTTATCGTGGACTAAGATATTCTTGACTGCTTGGACATTTGTATTTCATGTCTTGTTCACACATACATTCATAACATACATCCCTCTATCCTCTCTCTCTTCACTTTGTTGCTTCTTTTGGTGTGTGTTTTTAACATTGACTTCTTGCCATGTCTTCCAATTGCACCAATGCAATATGGGCAAAATTATACTTCTCTCTGTGTATGCAAAGACGTGTTTGTCTCATCCTTCCTTCTCTTTTCTTTCTTTCATTCATTGACTCCTCCCTGCCTTGTTTTCTTCTCCTTACGTTCCTTCCTTCTTTTTACCCTTCGTTTCTTCCTACCTTCCGTCTTTCCTTCTTAAGTTTCTTGTTCTGTCTCCATTCATCCATTCTTTCCTTCTGCCCTTTCTTCCGTCCTTTGCCTATTTTGGGGGGTTGTATTTTTTCGGATAAATCGTTTCATCGATAGATCAATATAGTTGGCCGAGGAGTTAATGACAAAATCGATAATGGATAAAGAAAGGTGTGTGTGTGTGTATGTGTGTGTGTGTGTGCGTGCGTGCGCGCGCGCGTGCGTGTGTATGTGTGTTTGTATGTGTGTGCGTGCGTATGTGGACATGCATACAACTGAATACAGACACAAGAATATCAAAGTATCCAATTGACAAGCACACACAGATACAGACGCACTCATACACACTCTCTGTGCATCACCAAGCAACTTTCATGACTTGTGCAAGACCAATCAGCAATCACAAGAAGACGAAATGTCCACGTTTCAGGCTAAACATTTAGTGGAAGTCATTAGTAGACTTCTAGTTAGTTTGAAAAGATATCGTAGCCAGGCACTCTACGATTGTATTTTTTAATTTCTTCCTCAATATTCTTTACGTGTAAATCAGTGATTATGTTTATAAAAATGTTCACAGTTCTGATATTACTAACAAACATTTGTTACAACTTTCTAACAACTCAAAAACTATGAATAATGATTTGAAATTACTAACCCAATACAGCAGAACTAACATTAGAAAGACTTTCTTTAGTAACAGAGTCACTAAATACTGGAATTCTCTTCCAGCACATATATATATATAATTGGCACCTAACCTTAATCAGTTCAAAAACCTCATCGATAAAGACCCCAAGATTCAACAATTAAAATGTGTATATGATTAACACATCTAAAAGCGTCCTAGTCATGCCAATCACGAAAAAGAATACAAATACTCAGAAAGGACACATTAAGAGGCCGCGAGGCCTAGTTGTCCTCATTCTCTGACCTGACCTGACTTAAATAAGACCATTCAGTCGGCAAGCACAAGCATACCAGAGAAGGTGGTAAAAGGCCCAGGTTCTATGAAAGTGTCCCCATTGTAATGTCGAACATTACAATGCTTTCTCAAGGTGAACTGTCGTAAAGGCGGCGCTATGGCTTGTACCCACGTGTCGTCATATCCGGCCACAAAGAGCGTGCCATATTATGGGAGACCGCCATCTTAGTCAGTAACTTTGTTTGAAAAATGCCAGATCGATGCTGTTTACACACAAATCTGACTAAGATGGCGACACTTCCGTTGGAAGGGTCGAGATGCGCACGCAGGTGTGGGGGTGGGGGGGGGGGGGGAGCCATTCCTCCAAGGAGAAGCATCCGAGTTGAAGAGAACCAGTAACTGTTCGTCTTTGAAGATTCCCAGATTCAGCCAGCCGTGTTTGTCAGCATTTGGTACGCATGCTGGCGTAGAACGTGTAGATGCCAGCGTAGGGGGGCAGCGAAATGGCCAGTGAGAGGCTCGTACCCTTTACCGATGTTGGTGAGGATGCTGGGATAGGGGTAAGACGGGGTAAAAAGCCCATGGGCGAGTAAGAAGCCCGTGCTAATTATCTCATGAAATAAAGCAAATTTCAGTCAAATGTGCCCATGAGACGAATGCTAAACATTAACACTCGTCTCATGGGCAAAATGTGACTGAAATTTGCTTCATTTCATGAGGTAATTGGCATGGGCTTCTTACCCGTCCATGAGCGTTTTACCCCGTTTTTCAAGGTGCCTCCATTACCGACATTCAACGACTGGGTTGGTCCACTGCTGTAGCTGACTGTGAAAGCAGCTGTGGAGTAAATACAAAAAGCACAAATTATGATGCATTGAAATCCTACTTCTTGTCTCTAAAAACTAAGAGTGCCGTTTACAAAGTATTGGTCACCGCGGATTGAACACCCTGCCATGTGTCTTTGTTCCTCTCTCAACAACCTCTCTCAACAACCCCCACCCCTAGCCCTAAAGCGGCTAAGATGCAGATGACCCCCCCCCCCCCCCCCCCCCCCCCCCCCCCCATCCATTTCGCGGTTCTTTCCGTTTGTTTTTCATCAGTCTTGCCTTTCTTACTGCAGATTGATCACTTAAACCTCTATCGTTTTCTATATTTAACGTTAATTTTCATCCATTTAAACAATTAAAAATATGCATTCGCTAATAGTAGAATATGAAGGCAAGGCGGGAAAAACCCGCAATGAACCAACACTGTGTCGGGGGGTGTTGGTCTTTGCCATTTCGGGGGTAGTCTAGATACTCATTTCAAACCAGTGTAAATCATGACCCATACCCTAACAAAATAGAAGAAAGGAAAATTTACGTATGGGTGTATACACCCCAGCTAGGAAATACAATGAAGTAGGTATTCTTCTACCATAGTACGGATTCTTTTTGTTTAGCTTTACAAAGTAAGCAGGCACAAAAACTGAACAAGGGCATCGCCGAGCGGCAGATATGTCCTTTGCCTGTTTCGCCCTGTACCTGCCCCGCCTTGTACCTCCCCTGCCCCTCACATCTTAGCCCCTCTTGTAACTGCAAAAACGTGACACATATTGTTAAAACGTAAATTAGACACCTACAAGGTCTACATCTTTGAGTCCGCGACCTGTGGCCACTACTCTTGGTGTTGACAACACACTGATACACACGTTACATGCTTCCGCTTGTATATGCGCGCACACACATATGCAAACACACGTTGCATGCGCGCACTTGTAATGCTGCGCAATCGAAAACATAATTGCAAATCGATGGATCGCGCAAAGAGATGATGGGTCTCTACTTTGCGCAAACATCTTTTGACATTATTTAGGCGTAATTACGGTGGATGGATTAAAGCTAATAACTGGGCCATAACGTCCATTGTCAAATAAAAGAGATAAACAGTTGAGGAGATTGACCTTGTTTGGGATGGGTGCTGGCGTTGAGGGCCTCAATGCCGGCAAAGTTCTCCTCCTGGACGTCCCCCATCAGGCTGACCTGGCTCTGCAGGAGTTCCACCTGCCGCGACTGCTGTTCCGACTGCTCCCGCTGCTGAGTGGATAGCTGTTTCAGTAGCTCAGACTGTTCTTCTGATTGCTCCTGCTGCTGAGTGGATAGCTGTTTCAGTTGCTCAGACTGTTCTTCTGATTGCTCCTGCTGCTGAATGGATAACTGTTGCAGCTGGTCCAGTCTCTCTGTTTGCTGTTGCAGCTGACTTGATTGATGTTGCAGCTGACTTGATTGATGTTGCAGCTGACTTGATTGATGTTGCAGCTCAATTGACAGCTTCTGCAGCTTGATAGCCTGTTCCAGTACCAGACCAAACAGACCGTGATTCTCACTTCCAGAGGAGCTGTCCTCCGCGGCTGCAGCTGCTGCGACCCAGTGTGCAGCCAGCAGGACAAAGCCAAGCCTTACTAGTGCAGTCAACAAGTGTGAGGTGTGTGTGTGTGTGTGTGTGCGTGTGCGTGTGCGTGTGCGTGCGTGCGCGCGTGCGTGTGTGTGTGTGTGTGTGTGTGTCAAAGTCAAACATTCTTTATTTTCTCGTTAAGAGAAATTACAGTGTGGTCTCACTCGCACAAGCACAGTACAAACAAGGAAACACATATATTCATGTATTAAAAAAATGTAAACAAAACTAAGGACAGCCAATCGTGATTCACAAAAGTTATACATATTTGAAGTCGTGTGTGTGTGTGTGTGATTGGGGGTGATGTGGTGGTAGAACTAGAAAGGAAAGGAGGGAAGGGAGAGGTCAATCAAACGGGAAAGGGAATCATATCGAAGGTCAAATGTTATACATGATGCAATGAAAAAATGAGCCAGTCACAGACACATACACACACACACAGAGAAAAGATAATCAAATGTCACTCACTTCTGAAGATTGTTCTAGTGTTTCTCAATTATGTTTATTCTGAGAAAATGAAAATTGCTATGCTTGGTTCATAGAGACCTATGCAGTTATACTATAGTTATGTGCACACAAAACAGAAAATTAATGTACAAAAAATCATAGATCGATAATTGTTCAACTAAAACAAAATCATAGTTTCCTTTGTGATTGCATAACATACCATTCAAAATCTCAATACCTAACCGTTCACATCTGTTCATTAACCGGAAATAAGAGAAATGTCTTAAATGGCAAGGCAGCGAGCCATAGAAACGTACTCACAGAACTTATGTACCTGTATGGGAGGGAGTGGGACAGACAATTACAGAGACAGAGTCAATTGTGCAGACCTCTCCTATGATATTTTCACTGAGCTCAATAAGCCTAGCCTTCAGTGGGTTTGTCCCAAATACCTTAAGAAAGAAGTAGAGCCTAAGTCCCAAACTGACACACTGATACGTGAGATGACGAATGTCATTTCAAAACGGACTGATAGGCTGGATAGCTTAGATGCCAAACTGAAAACAGGGTCTGACGCTGAGGCAAAAATTGAAGACACCGTAGAAAAGAAGGTCTCTGAGGCTCTGGATGAAGAAAGAGAAAAAGAAAAGAGGAAAAAGAACATAATCATAGTGAACCTGAAAGAGAGCTCCCAAACCACAACTGATAAAATTAAAAAAAGCAGGATGACTTGGTGCATGCCAAAAAAAGTCATAGAATATTTTTTTTAACAGCTTAGGTAACATTAGCATTGATTCTCTTTTTATGCTGTCCATTTATAACAAAACTAGATGGTAAAGGTAAAGATGTTAGGTTAGGGATAAGGATAGGGATAGGCTTAGTATTCCAAAAAGGTTATTAGCTAAAAATGGTCCTGAAATACAGCTTTATGTATGGTAAAAAAGGCAAAAACGGAAAAATACAATTAACCGAGAAATGTAGTGGGGTTGGCACATCTTCACCTTTACCAACTAGACATCAAGAGGGAACATTACATATACAACTACTTTTCAAATACGATGATTGAATTACAATCATAATTTTAAAGGCATGCTTTAAGCAAACAAAACAGTGATCAATGAAGGGACGTTTATAAGCTGTGAGGCTTAGACTTGAGCCAGTCCCACACTATACTATACTATACTATACTAATAATGAATAGGAGAATGATCAACAAGTATATGTCACAGGAAGATTTGGAATCCATGAAAATTCTGAAATTTATTGCGAAAATTCTGAATCTTCCCAAGATTGGGAACATTCGGAACTTTCTCTTTCCCAAGCATACAAAAAAGTCATGATAGATATCAACTGCAAGAGAGAGAGAGAGAGAGAGAGAGAGAGAGAGTAGAGAGAGAGAGAGAGAGTAGAGAGAGAGAGAGAGGGAGAGGGAGAGAGAGAATAAATCTGACAAATGTATTGAGAGATTAAAATGAGAAAGGACTTAGTGAGACACAAAGAGGCCTTGTGAATAATGAATAATGAAAGTGTACAAGTTCAAGTGCTCTCTCTCTCTCTCTCTCTCTCTCTCTCTCTCTCTCTCTCCATGTCTGTTGTTGTTAACAGATGTTGGCTTGCCTAGTATTCGTTTGGTGTTATGTTTCGCTCACCAATATGAGAGTATGTTTCCATAATTATGTTATCTAATTGAGATGTGTAGTAAATATCGTATATTTATTTGTTCCTAGACCCTGTTTCGAGAGGCTAGTGGCCTAAAGAAAATGAACCGTTGTTCATTGTTCTCTCTCTCTCTCTCTCTCTCTCTCTCTCTCTCTCTCACGATTTTCATTTGTACAGCATGCAGCCACTTGCTTGAACAATTTCTGAATTTGAAGATTGGGAAAATTCGGATATTTCCTGGAAATAAATTGGAATTATAAATTTTCCAGGTAAAATTCATAATTTTCCAAGATTCCCACATTTCTTGTGACATACCGTATTTTTCTGACTATAAGGCGCACCTTATTAAACGTTACACACAATTCAGATTTTTTAAATTATATTTTCCTCCCATAATAGTAGTCATATTATAAGGCGCAGGGGTCTCCTTCTCTGAAAAAAAGTATCGCCTTATAGTCCGAAAAATACGGTATGCTCTATGTCACAAGAAATTTGGGAATCTGGATTATACACTTTACAAAAATCTAACAACAAAACCCAAGAAGCAGCTGTGGTTGAATCACAATAATTCACAGGAAATGTTTCACATAGCACAATGTAATAATTTGTTATCACAACATGGGTAAGATCATAATTTTGTTTAAAAATTACATTACAAGTAACTTCCTTTCTTGACATTCAAGGCAAAAAAAAAGATTACATGCAATTAGTTGCATTTTGAATCATAACTATTATCTGCGCTTTTGATTTTTCAATGAGAGTGATGAAAAAAAAGTTAAAGAAGCTATGTATGTGCAAAGCATTGCATGGACAATGACAGCAAGAAAAAGGGAAGATTTTAACGAAGAAAATTAGCACTGCATACACTTGCAAAATCATACGTCAAATTATCAACAATGTCTTTATCATTGACTGTGTGGGACTCGAAAACGGGTCACTCACGCATTGAAACTGGCGGGCGAATGTCTTAACCACTCTGCCACATACCTGCCTTATAGGCATTAACCCTTTCACCGCCAGCCATCTTTGAGCCAAACATTTCCATTAAACACACTTGGCTACAGAAAAGATTTCATCTGCAATATTGTGGGATTTATCTGTGACACATTTAGAATAGGGTCAAGCCTCACTACCCAAACTTAGGAACACAATGTCATTGAATAATAGACCCTGATTTCAAGAGTTTTCATGGTGTGGGTGTTAGATCATTGTGGTGCAAAAATGCGACATTGGCAGTGAAAGGGTTAAAAGCATAAAATGCTAAAGTATTCACTCACACATCTGAAAACATCTCTCCGGCATTTTAAAAATGTTAAACTGTATAGAGATAACAGCCATCCTTTACCCCAAAACATGGCATAACTGTAGAACCTAAAATGAAGCACAAAAAACAGTCAGCCAAATAGAAAGGATACGTATGAATGCACACAGTTTAAATGCAATAATGGGTGTGTACATAAACATAAATATACTTACTTAATAACAAATCTTTATCTATTTAATACATCGGCAATCTATTTATATATTTTGTTTACACCTATATCTGATTAAAATGTAACACACACACACACATCGACGAATTCATCCCCAGACCCTCTTCCTCATGGCCGTCAACCGCTTTGCGGCCATCTCCACATCGACATCGACCCAGCACCAGAACAACTTGTCCCTAAGGGCTTTCCGCCATGAGGATGTAAAACCTCCACTCAACCAACCAACCACACACACACACTCTCATACACACAACACACATATACATTCTGTTTAAATTGTTAACATTATTATACACTGTACTCACATGCCCATAAAAAAAAGGTCTTGCCTTACCCATAAATATAAACATGTATCATACACTCACACACACAAACACATGGGCATGCCATTGTCTGAGCAGGCTGCACCTAAAGGGGGGGGGAGAAAGGGGAGAGAGAGAGAGAGAGAGAGAGAGAGAGAGAGAGAGAGAGAGAGTGAGAGAGAGAGAGGGGGGGGGAGGTAGGGGAAAGACAAAGGGGTTTTTGAGAGAGAGAGAGAGAGAGAGAGAGAGAGAGAGAGAGAGAGAGAGAGAGGGGGGGGGGAGGTAGGGGAAAGACAAAGGGGTTTGAGAGAGAGAGAGAGAGAGAGAGAGAGAGAGAGAGAGAGAGAGAGAGAGAGAGGGGGGGGGAAGAGGTAGGGGAAAGACAAAGGGGTTTGAGAGAGAGAGTGAGAGAGAGAGAGAGAGAGAGAGAGAGGGGGAGGAAAAAAAGAGAGGTAGGGGAAAGACAAAGGGGTGAGAGAGAGAGAGAGAGAGAGAGAGGGGGGGGGGAGAGGTAGGGGAAAGACAAAGGGGTGAGAGAGAGAGAGAGAGAGAGAGAGGAGAGAGAGAGAGAGAGAGAGAGAGAGAGAGAGAGAGAGAGAGAGAGAGAGAGGGGGGGGCAGGAAGAAAAAGAGGTAGGGGAAAGACAAAGGGGTGAGAGAGAGAGAGAGAGAGAGAGAGAGAGAGAGAGAGAGAGAGAGAGAGAGAGAGAGAGAGAGAGGGGGGGAGGTAGGGGAAAGACAAAGGGGTTTGAGAGAGAGAGAGAGAGAGAGAGAGAGAGAGAGAGAGAGAGAGAGAGAGAGAGAGAGAGAGAGAGAGAGAGAGAGAGAGAGAGAGAGAGAGAGAGGGGAGAAAAAAAAGAGGTAGGGGAAAGACAAAGGGGTGAGAGAGAGAGAGAGAGAGAGAGAGAGAGAGAGAGAGAGAGAGAGAGAGAGAGAGAGAGAGAGAGAGAGAGAGAGAGAGAGGAGAGAGAGAGAGGGGGGGGAAGAGGTAGGGGAAAGACAAAGGGGTTTGAGAGAGAGAGAGAGAGAGAGAGAGAGAGAGAGAGAGAGAGAGAGAGAGAGAGAGAGAGACACAGAGAGAGAGAGAGAGAGGAAAAAAGAGGTAGGGGAGAGACAAAGGGGATTGAGAGAGGGTGGAGGAGTGGATAGAGAGGGACAATGAAGAGAGAGAGAGGTGTGGGTGAGCAATGGAGAAAAGGAGACAGACACAGACGGACAGAGAGAAAGAGAGAGCCAAAAAGACACAAAGAGAAAAAAAGAAGCACAAAGAAAAAGAGAGAAGGTCAGACAAGGGTGGATCGAGAGACAGAGACAGAAGGAGAGAAAAAGAAACCCCCCAAAAGGTTCTTGACAGTGCTCAATCAGCAAGCACAAACACCAACGTAATGTGGCAGTCATTAAACTTTATGGTCTTCGACTTCAGTATGCGCAGGGTGTATTTCCTTTGGTAGCTGATCCTGCACACACACACAGGAAAAAAAGTATTTTCAAAAATTATTATAACATGAGGCCCAACCTGAATAACATTCTCTCTTTTCTTAAAATGAGAATGACCAAGAGAGCATGAGAGTTAATTTAGTGAGAGGGGTGGGACTCGCCATACATTGTCATATGATGCTCATCAAGTCTACTATTCCTCAACATGAGCGAGCCAGCCTCAGATAGACAACGAACGAGCGAACGAAATGTTATGCATTCAGGGTAATGAGATAAGCTAATTAGATACAGCTTTTTTTTCACTCAGCCCTGAGGCACAGGTAGATGTAGGCATGTCACAGTGCTGGCACAACCTTTCCACATCAAAGTCACTCCATTTTACAACAAATAGAACAACTGTTTTTGCTATCGACTCTCTCTCTCTCTCTCTACACAATTGTACACTATAGAGTAGCTACCTTGCACAACCGTTCAACACGATGGTGCGCTATATAGCGTACGTTGTGTTTAAAGATTCATCTTCTACAACTAGCCAACCCAATGCAGACCAAACCGGCACAATAGATATTCCCCTATCGTCTGCAAGTATTTTTCAACCAATGAAATGACTTCTAACCTGTTTCAGTACCAATGAAATGACTTCTAACCTCATGAAACACAAGACATTCAGGTAGTATTTGGTCATTTTATAGAGGCTCAACATACAGACGTTTCGTATGGTACATACGTTATCAATGTAAAATGAAAGACTGCTGAGCCTCAATAAAAGGACCAAATACTACCTGAATGTCTTGTGTTTCATGTGTCTACGATTGGTCCTAGTGGTCATCTAATTACTTTCAAGTGACTTCTAATCTACTTCGGTGGTTGCAAGGTATGCAAATCAGGGGTCACCCACCCCTTTCGCTTTTTTTGTTATGCTTTATTGTAAAATGCCGCTATTCGGCCAGTAATAATACAACTTGAAAAGTTCCATCGAAGTTGGAAGCGATGAAACATGTCACCTCCAAGCACGCTATAAATATGCATGGGAGCAAATAATCCCTTTCTTTTTCTTCCATGTTGAGCCTTGTAGAAAGAATCATAAAACAACATAAAACATAGAGAAAGTCTAGAAAGTATAGTGAGAGTTTGGATTGAAGGAAAGGGATGGGAAAGGTACCGGGGAAGGAGAACGAAATGGCAGAAGAGGCCACCAAGTCCTGGCGCTGTAGGTGGTGAGCATAGGGGTGGTGGTGGTAGTGGGGGTTTGGCTGTTTTGGGGCTTCCTTGTGGCTACTAAAAACACAGCCTTGTTCGTTACCATGCATGTTTCAAGAGTGCTTTCTCAAAAACATATAGGAATTTTTTTTTTCCAAAAGAAGTTTATTTTAGTGTTTACGGGTGGGTGTATTTTGAGTAGAAACAACAAAAAGTTCCAGAACACTCAGGAAAAAAAGTCCTTGGTAATAAATGGGTTAATTTGGTCCGTTCCAAGCAGCAGGATCTCTCCCTGCTCATTTCAACTGTTAACTGCCGTGGGTTTTTTTAACCTTTAGCACACTGCATTTTTGCTGACGTTCCGTACTCTGCCACTGCATTCTTTTTGAGGCGGTGGAAAAACGATTACACCCACTTGATTCAAAATGCTCTAATTTTCTCTGTGTGTTGTGTGCAGACTTGATTATTGGAATACTAATAAAGAGATGATTGAGGAAAGTTTTGATATGATGTATTTTGTTGTCCGTGTATGCTTTGTTGTTAAAAAAAAAAAAAAAAACGAAATCAACAAAGCGAAAGTGTTGACTTACTGTTTCGGCACGGTCGGAAAGAGTGCCGTCTGCTTCAAAGTTCACCCACTGACTAATTAACTCACGTCTAAGATCCCTTTAACGAAATAACTCACGGAAATATCATTAAGAATATTATGAAAGGCAAAATTTTCTTTGAATTCAACCTAGTAGTCAAAATCGGTACCGAATCACAATCGCGGCTCGAATCGATATCGGATCGTCTTCATTGAGTCACAACGACATCGGCTACCCCCCCTTCTACTGCATTACGATCTTCTATCACCCTTTCACTGTCGATATCCAACCTAACAAAACCTAAGAATTCATGATTTAAACAAACATCGACGCTAATTTCCAGTAGGAAGCTTCGCCAACACGAAAGTCTGCCATATTTGATAGTGAACTTTACTTTCTGACCGATTGAAACTTTGAAAAATTCAATACAACTTCTTCAAAAGCAAATGGCGGATTGCCGGAAGAGAAGCAAGGAGCAGAGCCTCGTTCTGAAGCTAAAGTGAGGTAGTTTCTATTATTAGTAACAGAAATAAGGTCCGCGAAGCATTGGTTTGGGGGTACCCCTCTCTGGGCGACACAGTGCGCCTGCAGTTACAGGGGAGAGAATCTGCTCGGCGACACAGTGCGCCTGCAGTGTGCTAATGAAGTGCTCGGGTCAGACTCGCTTTACACCCACATCTGAAAGACTCGATGTTCAGTTGAACTTTCCCGTCAAACTGGAAAGAAAGGTGGAGGCCAGGATTCAAACCCGGTTCACTCACGCATTGAATTGGCAGGCAAATGTCTTAACACTACTCTGCCACCTTCCTTCCACCTTCCTTCCTCTGCCTTCATGTAACCCAAGTAAACTTGGCTAGCATGGTATGGTCGCAAAGGGTAGCAATCAGGTAGCGTACAAAGAGTTAATATTGGATCTTCCGTTAAGCTAACATAGCGGGAAGCATCATCAAGACATCAGTGACATTTCTGTCTGTTTTCCTATTGATTGGTTCAGTACTTTACTCTAGCCTGTAGCAGATCTAGTTTTTTTAAATGGTTTCACACAGATATACACTATTTCTTTATCTGTTTTCGGTGGTGACTCCAAAACATTTTGGAGTTTCCAGCTCTCTCTTGTAAAAACCTGTAATCTTCTTTCATTTCTCCTTTTGTTTATGTATGTTTTGTTTGTGGGGTGATTTGTGAGTTTTCTTAATAGTTCAAAATCGTTGCGATGCGAATGAGCTAATGTTTGTTGTTGTTTTCATTAGTTTTAGCATACCTTGTGCTTCATGAAGGACAGAAAGGTGTTCCAGCAAAGGGTAATCATGGACACGTAGACAACCCTCATGTTGGACGGCAAGAAGTAGAAGTTGATGAACTGGGCCGGGGGCCATATACACCAGTCTGCCTGGGAAAAAGAAAGAAAGGAAAAACAATAAACCATGGGTGCAACTACACAAAATGAAAAAACCTGAAAGGCCGGGGTCCAAGAGTAATGTCCCCCTGCAGCTGAAGCAAAAATTGATTTATGAATACGAATACGAATACGAATACGAATGTTTTTTAATGAGGGTAAACAGATAAGCTTTCGCTTCTTTACACCATGCCCTCAAGGAGGAAAAAAAACAAACCATGACTATCAAATAACAAGAAAACAAGAAACAATGCAAATAAGCAAAAATGGGGAAAAACACATTAAGTTTTCAAGATCAAGCAAAAATACAAACATCATTTAACAAAATTCAAATATCATAGACCACACACACATACACACACACACACTCACTCTAAGTACAGAAAAGAAAATACATCACAGAGTTACTTAATCCGCGGCGTACAGGAAGCAAAAACATTGTAGCAAGTATGCTCATAATTAATGCACACATGTACTAAGTACTTGTTGGTATGAAGGTATTTTAGTTTGCTTTTTCCACAATTTATAGAAATACTTATTTTATAGTGTTTGAAAAATACAGTAGACACACAAAGATCTTGTTTGCACATTTTAAAAAAAAAAGAAAGGAACTTCCTCTTCTGGTAAAATTCAAAAACAGGAAATCCTTCAGGAAGCTGAAGCATTTTCCTGATGACATTATCTTACACGAGACCAATAAGACAGCATGCTTACCTCTCCACTGACTGTGCTAGTGTCCGTTTTAGCAACCAAGCACTATCACTGTATTCACAACTATGTTATCGCAAGCAGTTTCACAAACAGCTGAAGACTTCTAATTTCAGTTTCACAGTACAAGCGGTGTTATTTTATTATTCCGGAAAGAAATTTCAAAGTTATGTCGGCAAACTGTGCAGAAAGCGCAAGTATCTTCTTGGTGGGACACATCATTGATGGAAAATTATTCTCTATACATTCTGGAATGTGCGCTATATAAGCTTTCGTTCTTATTATTATTATTATACTGAGGAACAAACTTTGGTAAACTTGATTCCAAAAACTTGAATTTAATGGGGGGTTTAAAGGTCTTAACCCAGGGTAAGCACTAAACAATAGGTCTTTCTCCTTATAGGTGAGATTTGTACATAGAATGTATGTACGTGCGAGTGTGCACATGCATGTATACATACCAAGTAGATTGTCAAAAACTTGTGTTTCCATTCGTCTCCACATTCTGTCATGCTTTTCCCTTCCAGCAACCCACTTCCTGAGACAGATGGGGAAAAAAAGAAGAAAAGTTTAGAATACATGATCATTATTTTTACATAAATTGAGAACATCTTTTAATGACATACTAATACTAATACTAATACTCATCGGCTTATTTTCAAGAAATGCAACCAATGTTTCGGTATATTTTTGTCTGAAATATATCATATTTTTCCATTACTTTTCATGCTGACTGTTAAAATCAAGAACTTTGTTGAACAATGAAATAATCCCTGTATATAAAAGTAAATAAAATAATGTTTTTCCTATTGATTGCCTTTTCACTTAATTTTTTTTTTATAATTGCTGAAAAGTAGAAACCCTGTAGATAACACAAAAGTAAAGTCAACTAATCTGACTTATCAACATAAATCTGTTTCGCATCTCTCCTTCTCCACATCAAAGGCAGCCATGCCACCAGCTGCTGCTCTCCATTCTGTAAAATCTGTTTCACTTTAACGTTAAAACCGGGTCGTCCATTAGTTTGACATTATACAAAGCAATGAAAACTGTATACATATGTACATGTTGTCACTTGTGGGCATTTTGTCATATTGCCAAACATATGGAACACTTGGCAGAGGGGGTTTCAATAAAAGCTACAAGCTGTTCATACATGATACTGTATCTCCATTTACAAAATATTACAAACAGAACTTCAGCTTCCATGCGCCATATGGGCCGGTCATAACTTGAAATGAATGTCCATGAATGCAATGAACTAACATTTGTATCCAGGCATCAGAATAGTATGAAGTCCAATCCTCTGAAAACCGTAATCAAGGCCCTAGACTGAAGAGGGAGACAACGCTGAAATGAGTCCCCAACATGACCAAAAAGGTGTAATAAAGTGAGAAATTACTGTAAAATGTTATTTAACAGGAAAGGTAACACTGAATAAAAAGGCAAAACCTCTGACAAGAGAAGCCAATCCTCTGTCAGAAATTCTTAATCCTCTGAAATTAGCAGATCCTCTGACAATTCTGATGCCTGGTATCTTTTAATTGTTTGGTTCTCTGGTCCCATTCATTTTGCTTTCACATCTCCCCTTATTTAAAAAGAAAAAAGGTCTAACACTAGTAACAGTGACTTGATACAAACTAATGTTCTTCTTCTTCTTTCTTTTCTGCTTCCGTTCGTGTGGGCTTTTTTCCAAAAGTAGGCCCATCTATATCTTCGACTGATCAGCGCAAGCTAGAGATCCTTTTCAATATTTCTTAAGCGATAAAGATCTTGTTTCAGTCTGTCCTTAATATGTTCTTCTAACTGTCGAGTGTTTCAAATACAATGATGTCTTCAACTACTCTTAAGTAGAAAGATACTTTTTTCACTCTTTTCTTATTTCTTCTACAGTCCTGTGGTCCCCATCCCCAATATTCAGTCGTTTGTTCCCTTTTCTCATCATACGCACTGTGTGTCTACCTGAGTCTTTCGGATGAGATGATAAACCGAGGTCTTGTGTGCCCATGCACTTAGCACACATTAATAAACACAGTGGCAACGTGTTGTTTCAGAAAAAGTTGTCATGTTTGTTGTCCAAATTTTTCCACCACCCACCCCCACCCATTTCAAAATATAAAATCTGTGATACAGGCGATCGACATTTTATATATTTTTTTAAGTTCATTTCTTATGACAAAGTACTTACAGATTTAAACTGACCGCATATGTGCGAAGAATTTCAACATGGCCCTTTCCTTCCTCATCAGTCACACACACAAACAAAATGTTTTTTGGCCCGATTGCATGCATTGAAAAAAAAATGGGTGGCGCGCCTCTAAACACTGGCGACGCGCTCTCCAGGTGGGAGCAACCCGAATTTCACAGACGCCTCTGTGACTATAAAGTACCTACTACCTAATACCTCTTTAGCTTTCCTTTGAAGGTCATAATATGATATATTTGCACTGGATATAATCAGGAGGCTCATGAGAGGGTAACATGAACATTGAGGACTTGATGACGTGAAATTGTGGGGTCCATGGCAAAGTCACCTGTAGGAGATATATCTGAATGTTCAATGGCATTTTCCTTTACGACATAAAATCTATTATACAAGTTTTAATATATAGCCAAAATGTGAATATCATTTGAAGAAAAAAAACATTTAATTTGTTTAATTTCATGCTTAGCTAAATTGTTTCTTAAAAACAATGACAACAACAACAACACTGTCAACAGTCATGATTCTCAAAATCATTCATTTGGAATTGTTTTTTAATGATATACTCAGGGCTTCTGAAAACGTACAGATAGTGCGTATTTACACACTAGAGCTCTCAAATCATCTCCTAGAACCTGAAACTGTGCACGAGATTTACCTTTATGATGCGTGCGTGAAAACAACCGTTACTTATCAGTAAGTTAATGATGTTCTTCGCATTTCAATCGTCTGCTAGGCCTTTCTGCCACAAGCTGTCAAGGCTAGATCTAAAATTCTACTGGATCGTGCAGAAAGCCCAAATCGTTGAAAGCTCATTGCGCATAGGTTGGAGATTTGCAGGCGATGGAGCTTCTCTCATTTTTTCGCCTTTACCCCTTAACTGGTGGTGAAAATACCGGTTAAAATTCTAAACAGGGGGTGAGTGTACCCCTTAAGAGGGGAAAAAGATCAGAAGCCCTGATACTGTTGTTGTTTGTCTACAGTTCTCATGGGAAAACACAATATTGGTTCTGTTGTGCACAGCTTAGAGATGGGGGAGGGGGCAGTATGTGAAGTATTGATGGAGAGCAGAGTGAGAATGTATGTATTGAGCCATTATTCATATTTATTGTAAAACTAAAAGAAGCTTTACATTCTTCACTTCCTTTTTTCTGTACCCAAAAAGATGCTTTAAGTTTAACTCTTCTAGCACCATGGGTGAATATATTCACCCTAGATATCTTGATCTTGATTTTTTTATCCTGGCAGGAATCCAACTTTGGATATAAACACCAGGGGAGGGAACTTGGGGAGAGCAGCTCCAGATTTAAAAAAAGAAAAGAAACCTGTTTCTATAACTAGTATGGCCCAGCCAGCCAGGTCCCGCTGATCGGGCCCTTAGCATGATGCTGCGTCATGCAGGAGGGGGGGGGGGGAGAGGGAGGGGGAAGGGGGGGGGGGGGGGGGGGGGGGGGGGGGGAGGGGGAGGGGGGGAGGGGGGGAAAGGGGGGGAGGGGGGAAGGGGGGAAGGGGGGGTGTCTTTAGTTGGTGTGAGGGCTGTGCCAGGCATCTGACACAGCCTTCCTGAACTGCCCAGCTGATGGCAAGCTGATAATTTCGTCAGGCAGTCTGTTCCATTCGATGGTTGTTCGTGGGAAAAAAAGAGTTCCTGTAGATGGTGGTACAGTGGAACCTCCATTATAAGACCTTCAAAAATTATCCAAAATGAGGTCTTATAAGGGAGGTAATTTTAATACTTACAAAGGGCAATGTCTCAAAGAAGTAGGTCTTATATGGGAGGGAGTCTTATAATGGGAGGTCTTATAAGGGAGGTTCCACTGCATTGGCTCTTTCTACTACAAACCATTTATTGTTATTTCTGGACATATTCAATACAATGTTTGCTGTATGTTGGTCTACTTCTTGCTGTGGAGTGATCTTTCGTTTTGTTTTGGCCACAGGTGTTAGGTACTGCTCAGCTGGTATAGTAGGTAGCAGGTACCTCTCCTTGCACTATCTTGAAGAACATAGTGAGGTGTTGGTCTTTCCGCCTTGTCTCTAGTGGTGGGAGTTTTTGTTCCTCAAGCATTCTACCTATACATCCTGGGGTCCGGTCTGAGTAATTCTGCATGATAAACCTTGCCGCTCGCCTTTGGATGTTCTCTAGTCTGTCTACATCTTTCCGCAGATATCACTCTACATTTCCACCAAATGCAAAGATACTCACTGCCAAGCACCCTGCCATGTGTTTGTTTTAAGAGCTTTTGTCACTTTTTCTGCTTCTAAAGCGATGCATGCACACTCGAACAAAATTGTTATAAGTTTCCTTCTTGTCGGCTGAGATGCAACGTTAAAAAAAAAAAAATGGCGTTAGGCCTAGAAGAGTTCAGTACTAAAGTTAACTTTCACATGGCTCCCAATCGTCCCGCAAAACAAGGGGTCCCAGGGACTCCTTCACTTACAGCATAGAGGGTCCTAGAGGCAGGATAGAGGGTCCCAGTGGCATTGCGAATGCTAAAAATATTTTTTCTAGTGCATCCCAGAGACCCCCTGCACATTCTTTTAGAGGGTCCTTTAGAATTTTAGTGCTTCATAGACCCCCAAATGGGGGTCCCTGGGAGCCCTGCTTTCACATTACCTTCATTTTCAGTGTCAGTCATGCAGAACCATAACAACCTAGGAGAGAGCTCAAAGTAAACTGGGGATTGATACCAAATGTACAATGTACTACACTACAAATTCAAACAACCTTGGAGGGGGCTGAAAGAAACAGAAGATTCATTCTACATTTACAACGTAACACACCACAAACAAACTTGGAAAGGGCTGAAAGTAACAGAAGATTAATTCTACATTTACAACGTAACACACCACAAACAACCTTGGAGAGAGCTGAAAGCAACAGAAGATGAATTCTAAATTTACAACGTAACACGCTATAAACAACCTACAGAGGGCTGAAAGTAACAGAAGATTAATTATAAATTTACAACGTAACACACCACAAACAACCTTGGAGAGAGCTGAAAGCAACAGAAGATTAATTATAAATTTACAACGTAACACACCACAAACAACCTTGGAGAGGGCTGAAAGTAACAGAAGATTAATTCTAAAATTACAACATAACACACTACAAACAACCTTGGAGAAAGCTGAAAGTAACAGAAGATTAATTCTAAATTTACAACATAGCACGCCACAAACAACCTTGGAGAGGGCTGAAAGTAACAGAAAATTAATTCTAAATTTACAACATAACAGTACACACTACAATTATAGTACAACCAACCTTGGAGAGAGCTGAAACTGTGAAAGTAACAGAATCAGAATTTACAATGTAGTACACTACTAATACTATACAAAAATGCAACACAATACAAAACAATGTGTCCTACCTATGAGAAAGGTCGAACAGAAGAAAGGCCCAGCCACGCTCTGGTCAGCGGCTATTTTCTTGGCCACCATCTTCACGCCGGTCCCCGTGACGTATTTGTCCAGTAGCCGGTACCAGTGGTGGTTAAACGGGCCCAGAGTCAGACCAATCACAAACATTCGGCCTAGGAGCAACAAAAAAATAAGAATCAAACAATGCCAGTTTTTTGTTAGTGCTAGGTTTGGTTTGTTGTGGTTAAAAAAGGACCAAAAAGTCATGTTAATCACAATCAAGCGAATGACCTTAGGAAAAACGTAAATTAAGGCAATGTAGGATTACTCACATCTTTACAGTTTCCGTTAGTTAAGAAGAACAATAAAACCTAACACTCAGGCCAAAAACTCACTTAGAAACAGAGCTTTCAAGAGCTTCACGCTCTCGTCTTCAGCGTCGTCTGACGGGTGGCAACTGGAGGGTCAGTGCATGCGATCGTGAGTACAGCTCAAGGCTGCGCTCACATCGCACGACCGAACCAGGGAAGCGTCATCAACCTTAAAACCAAAGTCCCATGTGCGAACGCATGCACAAGATCTTGCACACACGTCAAAAGCCCATTCCACTATTCGGTAGACCGTGTTGTGCCGGTGGAGTATGACAAGAACTTACATAGCATGCATCCTGTGCGCCAATAGCAGTCTAAACGAAGATGGCGGGCATGGGGCAGGATAAGTTTAAATACCTAATCAGAGAGTATACAAACTGTTTGCTTAGCTCTGTGTGTGTGTGTGTGTGTGTGTGTGTGTGTGTGTGTGTGTGTGTGTGTGTGTGTGTGTGTGTGTTGTGTGTGTGTGTGTGTGTGTGTGTGCGTGTGTGCGTGTGTGTGTGTGTGACATTGCGAATGCTAACAATAATTTCTATAGTGCATCCCTGGGACCCCCTGTACATTCTTTTAGAGGGTCCTTTAGAATTGTAGTGCTTCATATACCCCCAAATGGGGGTCCCCGGGAGCCCTGGTGTGTGTGTGTGTGTGTGTGTGTGTGTGTGTGTGTGTGTGTGTGTGTGTGTGTGTATGTGTGTGTGATGGGGGAGAGGCATGGTTGAGGGTGGAGATTTTGAATAATATGTGTGGGGAAGGGGACGGGGTATAGCATGCATCCTGTTCTCCAGGGCCTGTATTCACATTGAGATAGAGACTATTAAACGTATCATCATGATATCTTAGAAGTCCTTCTAAAGTAGTAGGGATTTCATAGGACTTTAGAAGGACTTCTAAGATATGATAAGTCTCACACTATCTCAATGTGCAGTGTTCCCCATGCTTCCAAATTTTTAAGGGTCATCATGACCCTTTGCCCCCAAATTTTAAGGGTCATTTGAAAATTTTTGAAAAGCCATAATAAATGGACAATATGCTCTAAAATACCTCACTTAAAAGTTCAGAGTCTTTGGAAGAACTTCGCGTCGAAGTTTTCGCAATCCAGCGCCATTTTTTTTGCTTCCAACAAATGTGCGGGCTAGGCAAAAGGAAATTACTCTGTGGTTCATGATAGTTTTTGTCGTCTGCTTCAAGCATGGTATAGTAGTGAAAGAATAGGCCCAGTATATTTTGTTGATCGTTTCCCGCAAGCCGAAATGGCTTTGACATTCTGATCGCGGCGAACACGTTTGTGGAAGCAATCGGCTGAGAGAAAAACTGTACGTCACAATGACGTATTGACTAAAAAATGTATACGTCAAACTTGAAACTTTGTACGTAATTGACGTACAGATCTGCGTAATCGGGAACACTGATGTGAATACAGGCCCTGTAGTCTAAATGGAAACTGAAGAAGAACCATAATAATAATAATAATAATAGTACAAAAATTTATATAGCGCTTTACCTCAGATGAGCCCAAAGCGCTTTACAATCAATTATTCATCAACAGACAACAAAAACAGCATTCAAGAATGACACCAACCAGCAACAACGCATATAAAGCAATTCTCTCTCTCTCTAACACACACACACACACACACAACCATTCCTCTTAGTCTTAGTAAAGTTCTACTAAACTAGAGTTCGGTAAAGGTAAAGATGTGCCACCCCCCCTGCATTTCTACCCTACCCCCCACTATAGTACACCGTGATTTGTCACAGTTGTGGTTCGTTGCGTTTTTCCGTCTTATAGGGTGGGGGGTAGGGTTAGGGTTAGGGCTAGGGTTAGTATTCCAAAAACGTTATTAGCTAAAAATGTTCCTAAAATACACCTTTATGTATGGTAAGAAAGGCAAAAACGGAAAAATACAATTAACCGAGAAATGTAGGGGGGGTGGCACATCTTGACCTTTACCTAGAGTTCTTCTTCTTCTTCTTCCAGATACTGGACAGGTCCCTATTGTGCCAGTATTGTGGGCACTTGAACTGTAAGTCCAACAACTGGTCACGTTAGAAAGGCGGCATATAAAATTAAAAGCTGTATTTTTTATTGAAGGAGTATTCAGATTGTCTTCCTCTTGCAGATGACAACCACCATCATCCCCTTCTTCTTCTTCGCCTTAGGCAGCCAACTTCATCACGCTGAAGATTCTGCTGCACTTTAGGGGGTAGTACGAAAAAAGAAAGAAAATAAGTTCAGCAAAGATAGGGTAGATAGTGAGATAGGATGAGATATTATGGAGAAAAGATAGAGCCAAGATAGTCAGGAATAATTTAAGTATTTTGATACTCCGTTTGTTATATATGTAAAGGATAATAATTTTATTAAATACTCAGATTTATAACTTTAAGGAAATCAATTAAATATGGGGGGGGGAGACGTGTGAGGGAAAGACGAGTTAAAAGTCATACACCACCGTTAAATACCCCGGTCTAGCCGGAGACACCCGGGCCCCGCAAATATGTAGAGTGTGTCATGCACGACCGTTAAGTCCCCCCGGATCAGCCGGGGAAACTCTGGCCCCACATGATGCATGCAGAGGAATAGGGGGCATGTGTGACAGTAAGGCCACACATGTTGCGTGCAGAGAAGGACCACAGACCTTTCGCAGTATCTAGGCAGGACCAATCCGGCTACCATAGCGGCCTCCGGGGTCGAACCCCGACCGGCACAGCTCCAGCCCTTCATTTACCACTACTTTGATCTATGGCCCCTAGTTTCCTAATTTAGTTTTGATGTGAGGATGGGGCAAGGGGGGGGGGGAGGGGGGGACTGAGACAGGGTGGGTTGGTGGAGGTGTTTATGGAATGCTGTTTTGAATGCATCCAGTGACTGATTGGAGGCAACTTGCTCGGGGAGACTGTTCCACTGAGGGATAGTGCGGGGAAAGAAGGTGGATTTTCTGTACTGAGTTCTATGGCTGGGGATGTCATATGATGCTGGGTGGGATTGACGGAGACTTTTCTTCTGCAGAGAGTTTGTAGGAAGGTGCTTAGAGTTGATAGTGAGAAGTCCTGTATGAAATTTGTAGAAAGTAGTGAGGCGGGCTTCAGTTCGTCGAGTCTGCAGGAGAGGACATTTTAAGTTTTTGATGAGGTCTGCTGATTTTGTAGACTGATGGTAGTCTCAGGCCACCCATCTTGCAGCTCGGCTTTGAACTTTTTCAATGGCATCAATGCTGCCCTTGCTGTGGGGGGCCCAGACTGGACTGGCGTACTCTAGGAGGGGGCGTATCATTGCTTTGTAAGCCTGTACCTTAACTTTCTTGTTGTTAATTTTCAAGGCCCTCCTCAGAAACCCAAGGGTTTTATTTGCTTTGCTGACCATGTCATTGATGTGAGTGTCCCACTTCAGATCAGCGGTGATTGTGACACCCCGGTATTTTGCATGGGGCATGCACTGGAGCTGGTGTCCATGAAGGTTCAATGGATATGATTATTGAATGGCGATAAGGATAGCATTAGAACTAGATATGGATAGCATTGCAATAATTTTTAAAAAAGTATTGTCCTTCAGTGCATGTTAAGTTAGCTCAAAGCACTGATGTCAGTGATGACATTGAGAAAACAATTGCATCATAGTGACAAAGGCTACATAAAATAATTACATTTTTTTAAAAATCTTGATTCACAATACACAATTGGGCATTCACCTGTGCGATGGAAGTCGTAAGATCGTTGCACGCCAGTCTTTCTTCGAATGTGAATGTTTTCAAGATTCTGAATAATGCAATCTCCAAGAGTCAGCAGACCACCGCAGGAAACAACATTCGTGACAAACAAATGCCGGTGGAAAAGAGAATGGACTGTTCTTCTTATCACGTTCATTTTACTTTCTTTTTTTTTAACTCAGGGAACTCCCTAAACTAATTCTGCAAAGACATTTTCCAACAGGCAAACTCTTCAATCCATCGTGATTGTTACATGCGCGTTTTTCAAGCCACAGCCGTCGTCTGCTCAAGACGCTGGTTTCGTTTTAATCGAGAGTTAATATATCGCCCGTGTCATTGAAGCGCAGTACTCTTTCATAGAAGAGTGTATAAAGGGAGTTAAATGCAACCAAAAAAAAACCCACCTATGGCAATCAAAATCAAAGCGACAGAAATAGTAGGGAAGAGAGGGTGTGGTGAGATGGTGGGGGTGATGTAGAACCAGAAAAAAACCCTGGCAATATTTAACAAGATTTCTTTAAATTATCAAATGTTCACAAAACTAGAAACAGTGTTGACAAAATATTATTTGCATTGCAGCCAGTATTGTTCCCACCATCTTTGTTAGTATTTACAAATGTCCCATATGTGTCTATGACCGAGAGGACGTAGAACATCATTTTCATCATCATTTATTGAATATAGCAAGACTAATCTTAGAAAATACTGTTTTACTAACAGAACTGCACCTTTGTGGAACAAGTTACCAACTAATATTAAACAAGCACCTAGCTAATACTAACATTTTCAAACGACTGGGAATATTATAAAAATTTGACATACGAATATGATGAATGATTATCTAAAACCTGAGTGCACGATAAACCTTGTACGTACATTATAAATGATATCATTAAGGATGGGACGCTTGAAAGGTCCGGTCAGGTCAGGTAGATTAAGACGACTAGGCCTCGCGGCCTCTCAAGCGTCTTTTCGTTTAGTTTTCTTTTCCCTTTTGGGGAAAGCCTAGTAACGGCTATGTTTTTAGTCCCTATAGTAACCTAACCTAACCTAACCTAAAAATAGCAAACGCAGATTCAAGATAACATTTTCAACAATATTATTTTATCCCCTCAGTCTTTGTTTCATTTTTGTTCAGGTCAGGGTTTAGTTTCTCTAGACGACGGTCGCCGCGCGCGTAACTGTTACGCCAAAAGAGTTCTAAGAAACAATTTAGAAAACGTTTGCGGAAGATTATTACAAGCTCTTGTCTGATTGGTAAACAAACAAAAAGTATTATTTTAACCAAACTTCAATGGACCAATCAACAAACCAAATGGACCAATTATATTTATAACATAGAGTAGTCAAGTCAAGTCAAGTCAAGTCAAGTATACTTTATTATCTCAACAGAGAAATTACATTCAGGTGCAACATCAAATCATTTTAAAAACATATCACAAAACAATCGCAGATAACATTAAGACACATGGGATTAAATTAGGAACATATTTAAAGCAATCAACAACACAATCAACAGAAGCATAATAACATACGCCTAATATTAAGATAGTAACATTGAGATACATGGGATCAGATTATGAGCATTCAAACCAAGACTACAATTATCAACCAAGACCACCATTGTGCGAGTCATGGCACCTACTATAAATCTTGTCCTTTATTCAAGACAAAAATTCATCTGTATTGTTAAAAAAAAATCGGGACTTTCCTGGTGTTGCACTGCCTTCGGGCATTGCCTCCAGGATCGTTCCCACCATCTTTATCTCTATAAATGTCCCATTATTATGTGTCTGTTCGAGACCGGAGGACGTTAAATGAATTTTCAATCAAAAACAAAAAACCAAATTCAAGACAAAAACTGAATGTCCAATATGGACTTTTTATAAGTCCAAGAGGACGTAAAAAAAAAAATACACCTGATTACCTTCAAGCTACAGCAATTACAACATATTTTCATATTTTTTGTAAAAAAAACACACATGGGTTGCGGCATTTTGCCCCCGGGGTTAATGGGTTGCATTAGGCCTAATACAAATCATCTCCTTTAGTATGTCTGCATTATAGCCGT
>CM065681.1:36352520-36355020 GCA_017654935.2 Phymorhynchus buccinoides | reverse complement strand
GTGCGTGTGCGTGTGCATGGGGGACAAATGGCCAGGGGCTAAATACCCGGGGGCAAATGGCTGGGGAGCAAAAGGCCTAGGGGCAAATGGCTGTGGGGCAAAAGGCCTAGGGGCAAAAGACCAAGGGGGCAAATAGCCGGAAGGCAAAAGGCCTAGGGGCAAAAGACCAAGGGGGCAAATGGCCAGGGGGCGAATGGCCCGGGGGCAAAGGCTTAGTCTCACATACACACATAAATACCTCGCACGCACGCACGCGGACACACGTGCACACGCACATACACTCATACATATATTATACATATATACAGGTACATATGCACGCGGACACACACGCATACATACATACCTACATACATACATACATATGTACATACATGCACGCATGCCTACATACATACATACATACATACACACATGCATACATACACACATGCATAGGCCCTACATACATACATGCATACATACATACACACATACATACATACATACATGCATGCATAGGTGGCGCTTCTCAAGGGGCGACGCTCAGGTGCACTTGTCTCTGTATATTTCATCTTGTTTTATTATGTTTATCTGTTTCCTGAACTTTTAGTTGAATGCAGATGAATTATAAGTTGTAAAGATGGAGACTGTGTCATTTGTAAAGATTCTAATCATCGTCATAGTTGTATTTCGGACATGTGTTTTGACTGTGCTTGTGACGCCTGGTGAGAGATATGGCGGGCAGCAGGAAGGTAGATCTAGTACCGGTGCTTTGCGCTACGATCGTGAATTTCTACTTCGTCTTCAAACTGCCCATGACATCTCGACCATTTCTGGACAACTATTCCCTGCTGAAATGATTGGTGAAAGTGAGAGTGAGAGTACGGCTAGAAAGAAGAAAGAACGAAAGAGGGGACAGAGAGGAGGAGTGAGAAGAAGAATGAGAAGAAACAGATCTAAACTGCCCCTACCATCCATGATTCTATCAAACGTCAGATCTATCAACCCGAACGGAAAGAACTGTAATTTAGACGAAATCCAGGCAAATTGTCAATTTCTAAGTGAATATAGAAACTCATGTGTACTCTGTTTTACGGAAACTTGGTTGACTGAGAAAGTTCGTGATGAGAATGTTGCAATTGATGGTTTTGGTGTGCCGTACAGAGTTGATAGAGACTGTGAGAAAGTGGGAAAGCAAATGGGTGGTGGTGTTTGCTTATATGTGAATGAAAGCTGGTGTGATAGTGCGAATGTAACCGTAAAGAAGCGTGTGTGTACACAAGACATTGAACTGCTCTCTGTGTCTCTCAGGCCGCGTTATTTTCCTCGCGAGTTTGGTCGTGTCTTTTTGACAGTTGTGTATGCCCCTGTGTTTGACAAGACCTCTGCTGTACGCGCTGGAAGGGAGATAGCTGCTGTCGTCAGAGAGCTACAGTTGATTTCTGCTGATGCCCCCTGCTTCATCGTTGGTGACTTTAATCACTGTGACTTGCGTAAAACTCTACCCTCTTTTAAACAGTATGTGACATGTTTTACTCGTCAGAAGAAGACTATTGACTTATGTTACGGCAATATTCCCAATGCATATAGATCTCTACCTCTACCACCAGTGGGTGCTTCCGACCACGACACCGTGCAACTTATCCCTGCCTACAGACCCAAAATACAAACTGAACCTGTGGTGAAAAAGAGCGTGAAAGAGTGGACGACCGAGAGTGTGGATGAATTGAGGGGTTGTTTTGAATGTACTGACTGGAGTGTGCTGACTGATTCCTGTGAAACTGTGCATGAAGCTGCTGATGTT
Source organism: Phymorhynchus buccinoides (assembly GCA_017654935.2). Classification (NCBI taxonomy): domain Eukaryota; kingdom Metazoa; phylum Mollusca; class Gastropoda; order Neogastropoda; family Raphitomidae; genus Phymorhynchus; species Phymorhynchus buccinoides. Next base: position 36,353,234 of record CM065681.1, on the reverse strand, counting down.
GTTACGTCTTACATTAATTTTTGTGAAGATATGATCATTCCATCAAAGACTATAAAGATTTTTCCCAACAACAAACCGTGGATTTCCAAGTCTATTAAATCAGTTTTAAATGAGAAGAAAGTAGCCTTTCAAACAGGAGATAAAAGAAAGAAAAGTGGTTCAATCTAAACTTAGAGGGGAGTTAAGGAAGGGGCAGAGGGAGTATAAGGATAAAGTAGAACAGCAGTTTCAGACAGGCAGAATCTTAGATGCATGGGATGGGCTTCGAACTCTAACCGGCCAATCAAAAAAACGAACAGCAAATTGCCAAATGACCAGAGAAGAACAGAAGGATTTTTCTAATGAGCTAAATGACTTTTATTGTCGGTTTGAAAGAAATGATCTAGAGGGAGATCTAAACGGGGTAACATCACAGTTAAGAGAAAAAATTATCAATGCAAATGAAGATCATGAATTTGAGGTTCAAGAAAGAGATGTTCAGTCCATATTTCAGAAACTAAATGTGAGGAAAGCTGTGGGACCAGATAATGTGTGTGGAAGATTGTTGAAAGCATGCTGTTCTCAATTGTGTGGTGTGTTTTGCTCTCTATTTAACTGGTCTTTACGTGATTGTGTTGTACCATGTATCTGGAAAAATTCTACAGTTACCTCTGTCCCTAAGAAAAAGAACCCTGCCACACTGAACGATTACCGCCCTGTTGCCTTAACGTCTAT
>CM065681.1:36345020-36347520 GCA_017654935.2 Phymorhynchus buccinoides | reverse complement strand
GAGAGAGAGAGAGAGAGATGCTCATATAGGTTACATAGTCTTTTAAGAGCAGATTACAGAGAAAACAAATATGTCCGTTATAAAGACGCTACGCTTGTTAATATTGGTATGATTATAAAGCGTTATATTATCTCGTCTGATATCAACATCTCGGATGTGTTCTCGTGACACGCCCCTCCTTCACTTCAACACCTGAATCACCATCAGCAGCCCCTCGTGTTCGAAGTGGTGGTTGGGGTAGGGGTCCATCCTGAGCACCTTCCACCTCCCCTCTGTCTCCATCCTGGTCCTGAGAGGTTCCCAGTTCTGGCTGTAGTCTGCCACCTCCTTCAGGTACGATCGACACATGCAGTTGACAATGTAGCCACCTGTGACAACAGTGACGGAGTGATGTTACGGCAGAAACTTTACAATACGTCTGTCAAGCTACTATAACCTTACTAATACTACTAACCCATGAAAAGACTACTATTTTTTTCAGCAGTTAGTCGTTTTACTACTAACTGCTGAAAAAAAAAGTCTTTTCATGGGTTAGTAGTAATACTAAGGTTTTCAGCAGATAGTAGCTTGGCTTTACGACTATCTAGTGAAATGATTCCTGTTGGAAATTATGTCCTTCTCTCTCTCTCTCTCTCTCTCTCTCTCTCTCTCTCTCTCTCTCTCTCTAACCACTGACACTGGTCACTTTGGCCTAATTTTACCGTTTGAATGCTAATTAGTGTATTAGGAGATCATATGAACAATTGTTGATGTGGTTGACCAGTGGTCAGTGTCACTGACCAGTCGTCAAATTGGCCTATTTTCACTGTTTGACTGCAAATTAGTGTATTAGGAGTTCAAATGAACAAGGTCTGATGTGGTTGACCAGTGGTCAGAGACACTGACCAGTGGTCAACCACATCAGACTTTGTTCATTTGACCAGTGGTCAACCACATCAGACCTTGTTCATTTGAACTCCTAATACACTAATACACGCTGGCTTTAAGTCAGATAGACTGACAGATAAGTGTAAGCAACTGGTGTTGTCTTACCTGCTACAACCATTCTAGATATTTTCTACAAAGACAGCTGAACAAACAAACAAAAAGGTTAACGAAGAAACGAACAGAAAATGAAGAGTCACAATCTTTACTTTCAAACACATTTCTTTCTTCTACCTGGTTTCACTAATCTGGTGATTTCAATGAAAGCTGAGCAAGGCAGACAACTGTGTCCCATTACTCCCACCATTATCGCACAGTCATAGGAATCTGAAAAGCAAAAACAAAATAGCACACACAACAATCTCACATGCTTTTGGGATTTAATTTTACGAACATTAAAACTCGATTACGGTAAGACGGGGTAAAAAGCCCATGGGCGGGTAAGAAGCCCATGTCAATTATCTCATGAAATAAAGCCAATGTCAGTCACATTGTGCCCATTCGTCTCATGAAATTTGCTTTATTTCATGAGATAATTGGCATGGGCTTTTTACCCCGTCTTCCCCTATTAGAAAATATTTTTACTTCGAAGCATGGGGGAACAGCGAGCGAAAATGGTGTTTTACGTCCTCTTGGTCTGAATCAGACACATATGGGACATTTGTAAATACAAATATGGTGGGAACAATACTGGAGGCAATGCCCGGAGGCAGTACGAAACCAGTAAAGTCCCGATTTTTTTTATTAATACAGATAGGTGTAGCGGTAACCACGCCTCGGTTAAATCTCATCGGCTATGGCACCGCTACAAGTATTTTAGTAGCATAATTTGTAACATGGGGGAACAGACAAAAACTATTTAAGTTTAATACAGTTCAGTTCAGTTTTTTCAGATATGACAACACGTTTATATTATTATCATCTTGTTTTATCATAATTATTTACTACAGTGGAGCCTCCCTTTTAAAGACACACTGACGCACCATGATTAAGTCCCTTGTTTTCTGGGTAGCTGTGACCCACATACACATGTCCCTAACTTCAAATTGAGGCCGCTCTTTACAATGATGTTTCGTGTTCTCAATTTGGGGGCATTTGTATGGGAGTTAAACCTGGTCAAAACAAGATTTCCTACCAGCTATAAGAGGGAAAACCCGTGAAACCCGTGATTTTGTTACTCTAGCAATAAATACTTGTGGCGGTACCATAGCCGATGAGGTTTAACCGAGGCGTGGTTACTGCTACACATATCTGTATTGCTAAAAAAAAAATCGGGACTTTACTGGTGTGGCACGGCCTCTGGGCATTGCCTCCAGTAATGTTCCCACAATCTGTGTATTTACAAATGTCCCATATGTGTCTATGACCGAGAGGACGTAAAACATCATTTTTCATTCATTCACCCGTGATTTTGACACGTGACCTGGTGGGCCTTTAAGACCTTGAAAATCAGCCCCAAAAGGTCTTAATAGGGATGGGTCTTAATAGGGATGGGTCTTAATAGGGATGGGTCTTAATAGGGATGGGTCTTAATAGGGATGGGTCTTAATAGGGATGGGTCTTAATAGGAAGTAGT
>CM065681.1:36332520-36340020 GCA_017654935.2 Phymorhynchus buccinoides | reverse complement strand
ATGACTGATGATCGATTCCCCAAACAAACCTTCATTATGTTATAAAATGCTGCTGATTCGGGTTTTTTTTAAATGTTAATAATTGGGCATGGAACATCAAAACTTTATTATATGAAAATGGTTTTCAAGATGTCTGGGTCAATGGGGTGAGAAATGTACCTGCTTTTCTACGGGTTTTTTTAAACAAAAACTGGTTAAAAAATTCCAGATGGAATGGAAAGCTAAAATAGAAGGTAGTACAGATTTAGTGTGTATAGACGTCTTTAAGCATTCCAGATGGAATGGAAAGCTAAAATAGAAGGTAGTACAGATTTAGTGTGTATAGACGTCTTTAAGCATTCCCATAGCTTTAACGACTCAGAAGCAGTGCAATGTCTCCTCTTTTGATGAATAAGTCCATCTGCTTTGGGTTTTTAGATAGGAAAATCACAATGCACACCACCACAAAAAGTAAAAATGCAATGCTTCAAGATGGGGCTTAAAGGAGCGCGAGGCCCATTCCAGCCCTACATCCTATGCCTACCTACCTACTTGTCACTTGACGGCCTTTCGTGTATTGCTCCCGGTGGATTCAGGATCCACGACCTCATGAACCGAGTTATGGCTCTGAGTTGGGTCTCGGAATGAGCAGCATGGATGCAAACTAATGTCAAAGGCTGGCCCGAAGGATACGCGAGAGAATCAAATAATGTGGGGAATTCGTGCGGTGTGCGTACTAAGACCATTGATCCACTGACCGATTGTCCGCAGAGCCCGGTGCCAGCCCCTATGTCCAGAATGACTGTGTGGTGCCTGTCCTCAGCAGGGAACAGGTCATGCAGGGATTGCTGCAGCATCGAGAAGCCTTCATACTTCTGCTGGCTGGCTGCTTCTTGAACTGACTTGAACACACATAATAAAACAAACTCAACTAGAAAGAACTAACAGGGTGCAAGCTTCAGCCAAAAGTTAACCCAATTTCGGTTGGATTAGAACCAGCCGATCACAGATGTTTTAGAAAATTACATTTGAACTTTTTTGTCTCAATATAAAGAGTCCAATTTAGTTCATTTGTTTAAAAAAAAGACAGACACATACCACAGAAAGACAAAGAGGCCATGACGAAAACATAACCTCCCCTGAAATGATAAAATCAGAAAAGAAACAAAACCAAGAGAAAGAGACTAAAAAAACAACCGAACAAACAGACAAAAATAAACAAAACAAAACAAAAAACCAAACCAAACAAGTATAAAAGGGAGATATTTTGCGCAAAAATGTTGGCACTCGTATCTGCCTTTTGGTTCGTGGTGGTTACTTTCTAAACCCTTTACAGGTAACAATAACGTAGATGGACCGAAGAATCATTCTGACACTAACATAGCCGCAAATTCGTTTTTGTGCGCATAAATCCTTGCTTGTCTGTTTAAAAAATATTAAATGAACCTGTAAAAATGTACACTGTTTTATAAAAAAATGTTTACACATCCTGAAATCCGCAATAGTATGCATTAATCACTGTCAATATTTTAAAGATATGTTAAAAAATGTGTACAAATTTAGATTATATTTTGTACAACATTTACATTTTCTTAACCCTTTCACCGCCAAAGTCGCATTTTAGCACCACAGTGATTTAACATCTATGCCACTAAAAGGCATCAAATTTGGGTCTATTATCCAAAGACCCTATTGTCTTAGTTTTGGGAAGTAAGACGCACCTTATTTCACAGAAGAATTCATCCCAAATACTACAAATGGATTTTGTTCTCTACCCAGGTAAATTGAATAGAAAGTTTTGGCTGAACAAATGGCTGGCGGTGAAAGAGTTAAACCCAGAATGCATCAATAATTGCCTGCTAATGTTTTGAAAACGTTTCTAAAAAAAGCGTTTCATTGTAAAGACAGCAAAACATGGAGGGAACGAAGAATGTCTTCTAGTACGAAACTAAAATGTGACTAATTCCACTACACCTACCTTGTCGTAGCCATTTTGGGCCCACAGGTTGTAGTAGTTGATCTTGGCGTCCTTGGTCACTGCAGGGTTCAGCAACATTCTGGTCGTTATTTGCTTCATATCCTGCCAGTTGTCCACTGGTTTCGTTTCTGACTTTCCAGAGTCTGCCATGATGGTCGGGGTAACCTGTGGAAAATGAGCGCTTTGGTAGAAAACTATCCCAGGCGAAGACGCGTCTGACCCGGATGAACGATTTGGCTATGTCAGCATTTTGAAAGAGTGGGGAGGAATGAGGGAATGGAAAGGGAGGGGAGAAAGACCCACAGAGAGAGAGACCGATTCAAACGAATTAAAGAATGGCATGCACAGCAGCGTGTGGATAGGAAAGAAGAAGAGAATAGAGGGAGGGAGGGGGAGAGAGAGAGAGAGAGAGAGAGAGAGAGAGAGAGAGAGAGAGAGAGAGAGAGAGAGAGAGAGAGAGAGAGAGAGAACGAGAGAGAGAGAGAGAGAGAGAGAGAGAGAGAGAGAGAGAGAGAGAGAGAGAGAGAGAGAGAGAGAGAGAGAGAGAGAGAGAGAGACAGAGACAGAGACAGAGAGACAGAGGGACAGATTTCTTTACGCTTCAAGTCATTATAAAGAGTAAAGAGTTGCGTGCAAAAAAAAGTAGGCACAAATAACTTAACTAACAAGTGTGTCGCCGAGCGGCAGACATATCCCTCCCGGCGTTACCCATCCCCACCCACCGAAATTCATGTGATGATAATCAAGAGACCACCTTGCAAAAATTAAACGATTGACAGACAAGTCCTCCGTCCCGATTTCCCACCAACTGCTTTCTTTTAATAAATATATGGTTATACAACAGTGCGACCAATGGTTTACGGACTGCATCCACAGGGTCAAAGGTCAAAATGATCAAGCTTGAAAGTGTCTCCCACTGCAGGGTGGGTAAGAACTAATGAATGGATTCACCTTTAATTTAATGTCTTTTCACACGAATAGTGATTTTAGACAACATGTAAAAATTGAACGAATTAAAAATAATAAACGCAAGCTTAAAAAAGAACAACAACAAGCAAAGCAAAACATCTACAGTAAACTTCCAATAGGCGTGGACAGCATTAATTTCGCAATTTAAAGCAATTTGTCAATTTCTGCGTCACTTCAAATATCCTTGGTATTATTATACTTATGAGAAAAGTTCATATTCAACATTCGGTATTTAGAGAGCAACATTGGGCATTCTTCTTTCTTCTTCTTCTGCGTTCCAGGGCCATAAGGCCACAATGGGTACGTATGTGTCCGTTTTCCAGTTTTCACTGGTGTCCTCGCTGCACTCAATAGACACATTCCGATTTCAGAGAAGCTCAAAGGAGAAAACTATTTGGAATACGTTTTTTGGAAAAAAAAAAGGCAGGAGAATGGGCCAAAAGTCAGAAAGATACTAGATGACACAAAGCAAGGGGAAAGGCAGTCAAATAGAGTGACAGGTTAGAGGAAGCTACAAGCACAGATCTTCCAGAAGGTGGATTAACTATTCGTACAGAAGACCCCCGGTATCCCCACGGGGAAAATTGGGCATTCTAATAGTAAATGATGAATTGATAATCTATGAGTGCAAAGACAATACGTTTCTATGTATTTAGTTTTCCATGAATTTAGACTTATCTTGTACACTAAACTATCTGCTATACATCCAAATATTAGGTCTAAAGTCAGATGGATTGATACAAATGGATTTTTCCAACAAAGAGTAAATTTCATGAGATGACAATGCCAATTTCTAATCTAAAAATGTGTTGAAGGCCCCTCTTTTAGCAGCTCTATCAGCAACCTCATTCCAAAAGAGCCCACAATGAGATGGCACCCAGCAAAAATCAATACCAATACCTTTTGTAATAATACAATGAATTAAATGCTTAATTTCAAAGACAACATCGTTACGAATTTTACTGTTACTTTGCTTCAGAGTTTGTAAAACTGATTTTGAATACACACAAAATAAGATGTTATAAAATGGAATAAGGTAGAGCACAAACAAATTCTAAAGCTCCCATGCGTATAATTCAGAAGTAAATATTGAGATACCTTTGCCTAAATAACAAGACTTTTCTGTTTTAAGTGATGGTATAACAAAACCTGCCCCAATATCTGACGTATCTCGGACTGAACCATCAGTGAATAGTTTTTTAGATGATTAGAATATTTTGAATCTAAATGCCGTTGATGGAAGAACCAAGGATCGGCGAGAATCGGACAAGAATCGGCGCTATCGGCGAGGACCGGCCCTACATAATTTGACAATCGGTCCACTCACCCGCCCCTCCCCCTCCCCCTCCCCCTTAACCACAGGACCAGCCAAGCGTGAAGCTGGTCAAGCCTTTGTGTCATGCGGTCTTTGGTACATGTTGACCAGGGGTCGTTTCACAAGGGCTACGTTACGTAGTGTGAGCGCGAATCGGCAAAAAACTGTCTAAGAAACACCCTTCGTTTGCCGATAGTTCGCGTAACGTTTTGTTCTCTCTCGTGCCCTAGCACGCCGCAAACTGTTAGTAGCGTCATGGGAAATGATGCCTTTTTTTTTTACTTCCGGCTAAAATTAGTTCTCGCGAATGAATGAAAATCCGTTTAACGTCCTCCAGTCTGAAACAGACACATATGGGACATTAGTAGATATAAAGATGGTGGGAACGATCCTGGAGGCAATGCCCGGAGGCAGTGCAACTCCAGGAAAGTCCCGAATTTTTAACGATACAGATGTACACCTGAAGTTACCTAGTTCTCGCGAGAACGTAACTTTTTGTTTAGGGGAAGACGGGGTAAAAAGCGCATGGGCGGGTAAGAAGCCCACCCCAATTATCTCATGAAATGAAGCAAATTTCAGTCTCATTTTGCCCATGAGACGAGCCTTAATGTCTAGCATTCGTCTCATGGGCAAATTTGACTGAAATTTTCTTTATTTCATGAGATAATTGGGGTGGGCTTCTTACCCGCCCATGCGCTTTTTACCCCGTCTTCCCCTACAAATGAAAGACAAAGTCTAGAAAGTGGAGACAGAAAAATATTCTTCACTCTACAGCGAAAATATATGGGATGATTTTAGCAACTAAGTAAACAAATACTTAGGCCTATAAGTCTTTTGGGGTGCTCTTTCTTAACTTTTCTTCTTGTTAGATGGCATAATATAGTGCAAACTAATTTTTCTGCACACAAATAGACTGACAATGAAATCGAAATATTTGTACAACCTGTCAGTGAGGTATGATTTGTCTCCCTTTTGATAGCAACACTTTTCTTTCTCTGAAAGTGAAGAGTAAGCTATTAGAGTTATCATTACTTAGCTAACGTTATTCGGATGGAAAAATGGTGCTTTACGTCCTCTCGGTCTGGAACAGACACATATGGGACATTTGTAAATACAAAGATGGTGGAACGATACTGGAGGCAATGCCCGGAGGCAGTGCAATACCAGTAAAGTCCCGAGTTTTTTAACAATATAGATAGGTGTAGCGGTAACCACGCCTCGGTTAATTAAACCTCATCGGCTATGGTACCGCTACATATTTTTTAGAGCTAACGTTATTCAGTTCAGTTATCTAGGATTTTACGTCCTCTCGACCTGGGAAGGCACATATGGGACATTTGTTAGTTGGAAAAATGAGACATAAAAGACGATACACAACTAAAAAAGACGTATACAAAAACGTAGACAAAACATAGAAATATATGGGGAGGATTCTAAAAGCGCAAGATTTGATTTTGAGCTGAGGAGCATCCTAGTTAAAACTTTAAAATATAGTTATTAGTGTCCGTAGACATCAAATTGCTAACTATATATGTATAAAAGTTTAAGCTAACGTTATTCGAGCGAAAATGGAGTTTTACGTCCTCTCGGTCTGAACCAGACACATATGGGACATTTGTAAATACAAATATGGTGGGAACAATACTGGAGGCAATGCCCGGAGGCAGTACGAAACCAGTAAAGTCCCGGTTTTTTTTATTATTAATACAAGCATAAAGCTTAGATATACCTTACTATCGTTATTCGCGGTTAGTGGTGTTTCTTATACCCCTGTGAAGAGAATATGCTACCTTATGAGATAAGTAGTCCTAGCCGGCGCGTAGCCAATCAGAATCGTTTGCTTGTCCGCCATTGTGAATTTTACGAAACTAACTGCATGGCTTTGTACATCGATTTATCGACAAATGTGTAGATTTACACCCTCCTGCTCTATTTCTTGGTTCTTTCCGTGGTTAGGGTTAAGGTTAGGGATAGGGTTAGGGTTAGATGGTCATAGTTCTCATGCCGAGGTAGATATTTCATGACAGGTACTTATTTATCGTGACACCCCTTTTGGCGTAACAGTTATGCGCGTGGCGACCGTTGTCTACAGAAACTCGACCAGGAATGGGGTGCGAGGTGATTTTGGCGTGTTGACGAAAATCAAGTATAATTTAATGCAACAAAAAGCGCTTTTTTTCTGAATGTGTCGGTTTCAGTTAGTGCATGCAATAAGCTTTATATCAACACCAAACACCTTAGGCCTATACCTTTATTAAGTTAGTTAGCCCAGTTTTTCTTTTGGAGTGATTCTTTTGCTGTTTAAAGATTGATTGATTTTTTAAATAACTTTAGTGCAACAAAAAGTGCTTATCATAAATATACACGTGACACAATGTACACGGACTAACTTTCACATTGACACCATGCACTTCATATTACCTATTATTAAAGTTAGCTTAGTACAATCCGTTAAAATCGAGCTTCTTTTTTTTTCTTACAAGGAGGGTGTGGACTGTCGCATGAAAATAGGTAGCTCGTAAAAATAAGTAGCTCGCTACCTATGACTGTGTATTTGCGACATTGAGCATGAACCACAAATTTCACTTTTTTTCTAGGGTTAGGGGTTAGGGTTAGGGTTAGGGTTAGTTAAATGGTTAAAGTACAGAAAAAGTGAAATTTGTGGTTGTCGCAAATACAGACTCATAGTAGCGAGCTACTTATTTTTACGAGCTACCTATTTTCATGCGACATGGACGAGGCTCACGTGCAAACTATTTCTTTTAGTCACAAAAATGAAAAACAAATGTCATATGGTTCAAGAAAGGAGAAAGGGGATGAGGCGGATTGGGGGAGTGGGGAGGGGGCTCCTGGTTGCACGGACCTCCTTCGTCCCCTGCACTCCAATCGGCTGACTCAAAACAAAACAAAATGAAAAAAACAAATGGTACACACTCGTAAAAACGAAACAAAATGGCAACGAAGTTCCACTAGAATGAAGAGGAGGGTTAGCGTCCACTCGGCTGCAAGCAGCACATACGAAGCAAACCATCACTGAACCAACCACCATCAACATTTCATAATTAACCGTTTAACCATGAAGTTCCAATTACCAGCAACACCCACATACATATACACTCTCCCCCCCCCCCCCCCCCCCACACACACACACACACACACGCGCGCAAACACACACACGCGCGCGCGCGCGCGCGCGCACACGCACACGCACACACACACACACACACACACACACACACACACACACACACACACAGGG
>CM065681.1:36302520-36325020 GCA_017654935.2 Phymorhynchus buccinoides | reverse complement strand
TCTTCATACTTGAAGGAACAAAAAGTTGTCGCTGATCTTTATTTTTAGATCAGTGATCTATCCAAAACACGCCATTGTTTTTTCTTCCGATTACCTTTTTCTTTCTTGCCGTCAGATGTTAGTCTAGATCATAATGCAAAGATGTAGTTTTGTCACCCTCGTCATGTTTACGAACCTCAAAGTCTGCTTCTTTCAGTTTTGTGAACAAGAGAGTTGTATTACTCGATCAGCACGAACACGGAAGACCAAGGCAAAGCCAAAGCGGCAAAGGCCTGTTTCAGTGTTTATCGATCTGTCATCATCACATCATTTATTATATTGAAGATAAATGCTATCGCTTCCAATTCAAAGTAGCCTTGTTGGAAATTTGATGAAGCTGAACAATAGTATACGTGGTCAACTTTTTCTGAAAAGCCGTGTGCCTGGCTAAGTGGTGAAAGTAAAGCAAAGAGAAAGAGTAGAGGCCTAAGCCCAGTCAGTCAGAAGTGAAAGTAGGCCTACAAAACAATCGACACATTTCATGTTTGGACTCAAGTTGTGTAGATTTCTTGTCATCGTGACTGACAGAATCCCGCAGACTTAAACAAGTGTTAAGCATATACATGTAGATCTATACTTTAATCTGATCTAAGCGATGCAGAAACAAAATTATATTCTATGTCTTTGTTGCAGTAGGTTGTAGAAGTATGTGGGCCTAGACTGACTAATGACTACCACATAAAGTGTTAAAGTACATCCATGATTAGTGCATCAATATGGATGCTAAAAACCACCACAGCAATTGCCAAACTCTAACCGAAAGGAAGGACGCATTGAGAGGCTGCAAGGCCTGGTCCGGCGTCCAAATACCTGACCTGACCTGACCATAAATCTTGATTAGGCCTAGTGTGCATTTAAGTGTGTACTGTGTTTAACTGTATGTGTGTCTGTGTGTGTCTGTATCAGTATGTACTGATTTATTAATTGGTCGTGGGCACTAAAGAGAAAAAGAAGAAAGAAGATTTCCTTTATTAGTTTATATTTTCCTTTTTTTTAACCAGCCGTGTGGCGAAAGCTGGTTAATGTTTTCAGCATAGTCTGTTCCTTCCTGGCTGTGTGTGTGTGTGTGTGACTATCTGTCTATATGACAGCCTATGGTACTTGGATAACATTTGAACAGACATATGACAAACCTACTACAAAGACTAATACAATGCAGTGCCATACAACGCGCATCATCAAACAACAGGCAGCGTCAAACATTGCGCTACGCCATACAACGCGCAGCGTCAAACAACAGGCAGCGTCAAACATTGCGCCACGCCATACAACGCGCAGCATCAAACAACAGGCAGCATCAAACATTGCGCCACGCCATACAACATGCAGCGTCAAACAACAGGCAGCGTCAAACATTGCGCCACGCCATACAATGTTCAGCGTCAAACAACAGGCAGCATTAAATATTGCGCCACGCCATTAACAACGCGCATTGTCAAACAACAGGTATTGTCAAACATTGCGCCACACCATACAACGCGCAGCGTCAAACAACAGGCAGCTTCAAACATTGCGCCACGCCATACAACGTGCAGCGTCAAACAACAGGCAGCGTCAAACAATGCGCCACACCATACAACGCGCAGCGTCAAACAACAGGCAGCCTCAAACATTGCGCCACACCATACAATACGCAGCGTCAAACAACAGGCAGCCTCAAACATTGCGGTACGCCATTCAATGCACAGTGTCGAACAACGGGCATCGTCAAACATTGTGCCAGGCCATACAACGCGCAGCGTCAAACAACAGGTAGCGTCTAACATTGTGCCACGCCTCTCAAATCAAACTTTGTTGTTATTCACACCACCATTACAAAACAAAGACTTTTATCAATACATGTAATAAAAAAACCCACATAATTATGTCCAACTGTCACTTAGCTCATATTGGCATTTTTACTTGCAGCTTCTTGCTTAATTTCATTTTTTGGCAATGTTATAGGTGTGTTACATATGTCAATAAATTTGTTTTCATTCTGTTTTTTCTGTCTTGATCACTCATTGTTCACTAATTACTAAAAAGTAGCAGAGGTAATGAAAACAAAGCATTATTGCACACAGTGACAAACCATTCTCCAAAACAATTCCATGTTAATTACATAACTGATTGTGTGAGTGTGCATGCAGTCAGTGAGTGTGTCAATGTGTTTGTGATTTCATGATACAGTATCTACTTTATCCAGGGTATGGATGGTAGGAAGTGGTGAATTGTGTCAATGCCATACATATAATACCTTGATGCCAGTCCACTTTTCAAAACCACCAATGAAATGAAGATCATGTTGGCATCACAAATCACCTACAAAATTATATTGTTCTCCAAATGTTTATATGTAATCAAATACACATGGCCCTACATTTACGCGTCCACTTATTTTTTTCCCTCTTTCTGTGCGTGTGTGTGTGTGATTTTTTTAAACTCATTCTTTGGGGTGATATGCTATTTAATTTGTATACAGGTTCATGTTTTATTTCATGTTTTTAATGTGTTTTTTATATGAGACTTTACTTTTAAGTATAATTTGTATGCGCCCGCATTAGTAATTAGTGATGAGCCTACTGTGGGATACTGTGCTATATGTATTTTCATTATTATTATTATTATTGTTATTATTATTATTATTATTACTAATCACTTCTAATGACAAATCCCTTACTGCATTTTGAAAAGCAATCCAGAAAGATTGCTGATAGTTCAACAAAGCAGATAAACTCAAGAGTCAATCACTCAGAGTAGATACAGTGAAACCCCCCTTATAAAACCTCCCATTATAAGCACGCACACACACCCCACTACACACACAAGAGACTGAATGACTGAGAACACATAATGGCTGTCTTGCTGATAGTTGATAGTGTGTGGTATGTGTTTCAGTCATTCAGTATCCAGAAAAAGAAGATGAGCAAATAATATTATGTGTACAAGTCACTGTGTTTGATGCTTTTAGGGGATGTGCACATTGCATGCCTAAGCAAAAGTAAAAGAAAGTAAGAAATAAGCAGATGGAATAAGTGCATATGTTTCCCCATGTGCTTATCTCATCCGCTTAAGCTTAATGTATTTCTTACATTCTTTTACTTATGTTCAGATATGCGCATGAGATTTCTGCATGTAATGTGCACATCCCCTAAGTCTGAAACAAAAAATACTATATTCTCTTTCCCTCACTCCACTCTTTCAATTAAATCATTCACACAAATAATAATAATTAGGAAAATGTATATAGCGCCCATCCTACTATGTAGGCTACAGGGCGCTTTACACAAAATTGAAATGGAATAAAAACATGAAACAAAAATCCAATAACATCAGCAGACAAAACAATACACATATTAATCAACAACTACTGTGACTGCTACTACGACTACTAGGCCTAATACACGTATGCATTGTCACACAGTTCACAAGCATGAAATAACAACATAATATTCACAACATACACTCACACACCGAGCACAAGCACACACACACCCCTACACACACACACACCCCTACACACACACACCATGCATACATACACGTATAGGGGCCTACATGAACGCATCACACGCGCACACACAACACAAACATGCGCACACGCACACACACGCACACACACACACACACAAACACGCACACACTGATGTAGTGACTATAAAAAATAATGTCAAGCTCTAGGCTTCACCCCACTGTAGTTTACCAAAAGCCTGTTCATCGATCTGTCATCGTCACATCATTTTATTATATGAAGATAATTCAATGCTATTGCTTCCCCTTAAAAAAAAAAGTTACTTCTAGGTTATTTTCTTTCTATAGACGAGATGCACAAATTTAAGGGCGTGGGGGATTTTCTAGGCTTAGCCTAGGCCTACATGTTTACTACCGAAGAAGGCCTTTGAGCCTCACTATGACGTTGGGGTCAAATGGTCACTTCCGCACAGTTCGTTTCGGGTTAGATTAAGGGACAAAACCACGGTTCGGCCGAACGATGGATTCGGGCGAAAATGAAAAGACCCTTAATTGACTTCGCTCGTTCGGCGAACACCCTGTTCGGCCGAATTGGATTCGGGCAGCTAAGGGTGGCCTTAAGCATCTCCCTCTTCTGCCATTTTGATGTTGTGTGGGCCTCCAGTATCTTTGCCTACCGCTGGCTGTCTGCTTCTCAATTTCGCGCGCCTTTATTTTGACCCTTACAATTTGCATAAAGCCCTCACGTAGTCTTGGCGTCTCTGACAATAACCGTCAGCTGGCTAGCCGAGAGAGTAGAGAATGAGTTTTGCCTTCGAAACCAATTCTTTACTATTTAAACTATTTAATAATACTTTACGGATAATATTGAATAGAAAGAGATGGTGGTATGAAAAGAACATTATCTACTCTATATCCACAAGATGTATTAAATAGATATTGGAAGTATTTAATAGATTTTGGGGATATTCAATAAAGAATGGTTTGGAATTCATTTTATACTTTAGCGTTTCATTTTCTACTCTACTGAGTTTGAATCTATTCAATAGAACAAGCACATTATGGAATATTTTTTACAAAGTATGGAATGTTTCTACAAAGTATGGAATATTTTTACAAAGTATGGAATAGATACAAGCTCTTAATTCATTACTCCACTTTTCTATTCAATACTTTTCACTTTTCTATTCAATAGAACAAGAACAGTATTGAATAGAAAAGCGCAGTAATGAAATAAGTTGTTCTATATTTTGGATTATTTACTATTTCTATTTAATATTTACATTGACACTATTAAATAGGTTTTTGTGTATTCAATAGCTCTTTTTCGTATTGAATAGGCTAAAATAGAGTAGATAATAAAACCCCGTTTGGCCCGCCATAACACCCTATTTTCACTCACATGTTAATGTCAGATAATCTGCTCTCTCTCTCTCTCTCTCTCTCTCTCTCTCTCTCTCTCTCTCTCTCTCTCTCTCTCTCTCTCTCTCTCTCTCTCTCTCTCTCTCTCTCTCTCTCTCTCTCTCTCTCTCTCTCTCTCTCTCCCTCCCTCTCACACACACACACAAGCACACACACACGCACACAGGCGCGCGCGCACACTCATCTGCAATCACGCACACGCACGCACGCACACGCACACACACACACACACACACACACTCACACACCGCGCACAAACATTACACACACACAGCGTGCACGCGAAAAGAGACACAGAGTGAGGGGCAAGGGAGTGGGCCGATTGTCAAATTATGTAGGGTCGATCCTCGTGCCGATCCTCGCCGATAGTGCCGATCCTTTTACGATCCACGCCGATCCTCGACAATTCTCGCCGATCCTTAGTTCTTACTGACCCCCCCTATGCATTCCTTGGGTCATCTGGTCAGGAATATATATATGGCTGTGCGGCTGTTATCTTTTCCTGTATTACTTGACTCAACTGTCCTGCACGCTCACCATCTGATGGTGATCGCCGGTCTATTGGATTTTTGTTGTTTTAACTATTATCCCTCGGATGGCTTCCAACGTTTAGGCTTCCACCATGACATACTACTATTTGTATCCTTAATTTGGATATCATCTCAGTAGTTTGCCCTCTCTAGTCATGTCTATTAGGGTTTTTTAAATTACAATTTCAGAACATTACTATTTTGTTCATTTGACATAAGATTTTATATGATTATTACTATTTCTGGTTTAACGTTGTGCTGGTTTGCTTTTATTGTGGATTTTCGATTTGGTGCAAAGACACCATTCTCTTGTAGAATGTCTTCTTGCTCAAGTTGGCATCCACTGGACAGTCAAAAAAATCGCTCATATTCTGATCGCTTCTCGGCCTTTTGGCTAAGACAGTGATTCAGGAATATAAATTTTTGTTTATACCCTGGTTGGTTTGTTCATGGCGAAAGCCGATACGCGACGTTAAACTGAACTTCCATCCAGTCAAAAAATCCCAGTGGCGGTACCATAGCCTATCAGGTTTATCCGAGGCGTGGTTACCGCTGCACATATCTATATTGTTAACAATTCGGGACTTTACTGGTGTTGCACTGCCTCCGGGCATTGCACCCAGTATTGTTCCCAACATCTTTGTATTTACAAATGTCCCATATGGGTCTATGACCGAGAGGACGTAAAACATCATTTTCACTCACACACACAGTCAAAAAATCCCCCTATTGTATATCATGTGGTGGTACCATAGCCGATGAGGTTTAACCGAGGCGTGGTTACCGCTACACCTATCTATATTGTTAAAGACTCGGGACTTTACTGGTGTTGCACTGCCTCTGGGCATTGCAGCCAGTATTGTTCCCACCATCTTTGTATTTACAAATGTCCCATATGTGTCTATGACCGAGAGGACGTAAAACATCATTTTCACTAGTCAAAGCATCCCCTTCCCCTCTCCTCCCCAAAATCTAAAAGTTAAAGCATAATTTCGACAGTCAAAAAGGACGTAAAACACAATTTTTCATTCAGTCAAATTTCATCCCAACTTTATCAAAAACAAATTATTGCTAAAGTTAACGAAATTTAGTTATATGGCTTCGGCCCGGAGGACGTAAAAGAAACTTTCGTTCAGTCAAATTGCAGGCCAATCATGCAAACTGATGAGATCTTCACAAGATTGAACAGCTGCATAAGGTACTGTCCCTCCTCTATTGGGAGAAAAAGTAAATCAGCACATTTTATAATTAATTAAAAAACATTTTTTAAAGAACACAGAACATTTCATAAAGTTAACATTAACTTGTTTTGTTTCTGAGGTTCACAAATTCAGACATTAGACAGAAAATATCAATTAGGCATTTCAAATGCACCAACTTTTCAGTCTCAAACTGCTCGAGGCAGAGACTTGGGATTTGGGGTGTGGATGGCTGTTGGAGTCCTTACCAGATTCTGCTCGGTGAGGTCCCCCCAGCCATCGTTAAATGTGGCGTTTACATGAAATTTACATTTCCAGTGGGAGGCAAATGGAACAGCCGCCGTGACAACACGTGCGGAGCACGGGTATAGCTAGGAACTTTATATTCATCTAGCAGTGTAAAGATCACACTGTCGCGGCTATCAACATAAAGTCGACCTGGTTAGGCGAGCTGTTCAACTCAGGTCATGGAAAAATACACTGTAGGCAACTAACTCCGTGACATGTTTAAAACTAGAGTATAGGCCTAGCTGTTAGGACATTTTCTCTGTTAGTGTGCTGTTCTTAGGCTTTGCAGCAAACAACATAGGTAGGTACTATTTGTAGGCTAGGTAGGGGCCTAAAGTGTGGCGTTGCAAATTGAGCTCTTTGTGTGTGTGTGTGTGAGTGTGTGCGTGCATGTGCGTGTGCACTGATCAGTGTGGGAGAGATATGCACTCGGTGAACAAGCCGGTTGGCGAAAGCTCCAAGTAAATAAAGATTGGGTGGCAGAATTTTCAAGAGCTATGAATGTGTTTTTCGTCTATGACTGTTATTGCTCTCGTCTTCGGTGGTGCAGTGCTCTGCCTTCTAGAGTTGGGAGTGAATCATTTTTACTCTCTCTCTCTCTCTCTCTCTCTCTCTCTCTCTCTCTCTCTCTCTCTCTATATATATATATATATATATATATATATATATACACAAGCTGTTTATCATTTATTTTGAATTAAGTGCTGGTTTGCTTTTATTGTGGACTTTCGATCTGGTGCAAAGAGGACAACCTTTCTTTTAGAGAAAGTCTTCTAGCTCAGTTTGAATTTTCACTGTGGACATTCTTTGCAGGCCGATATGCAGACTGAAGAGTCTTTCTCAAAGACGAAACAGCTGTCTTTGCATAGGCATTGTCTATCTCCCCCATTGGGAGAAAAAGTAAATCAGCACATTATTTTCTTTTATTCTTTTCAGAACACAGAACAAATCGTAAAGTTAAAATTGAATTGATTGAGTTTCTCTCTTAGGTTCACAAACTTATACATTGGACACAAAGTTTTATTAAAGCAAACTATATATATAAGAGGAAAGTTTAATGGTGTGGTTGTTTTTTCTTCTTCAATTCTTGTACGTTTATATATATTTTCAGTGTTCTCTCTTCCCCCCCCCCCCTCTCTCTCTCTCTCTCTCTCTCTCTCTCTCTCTCTCTCTCTCTCTCTCTCTCTCTCTCTCTCTCTCTCTCTCTCTCTCTCTCTGTTTGTCCTTCCTTAATTCTCGTTTTCTTGTTTTGGTTCCCCCCCCCCCCTTTTTTTTCCTTCTTCTTGTTACCTCCCTTTAAATATCCCTCTATCTCTTCACCCTCTCACTCCTCTCTGTCTTCGCGTCTGTCTTCTTCTGCTTCCTCATCCTCACCTTCTTCCTCCTTCGCCCCCTACAACACCCCCCCTCTCTCTCCCTCTCTTTCGTGTGTAGACCTATGTGCACGCGCGCGTGTGTGTGATGTGGTGCTTCACTATAACAATAAAACCTAAGTGAGGTGATGTACGTGCTGTACTTACTGGTTTGTATTTTTGTTTGTTTGTTTGTTTGTTGTTGGGGTTTTTTTTCCTGTCTGTCCCAAGGATATCTCCCGAACCGCTTGACCGAATCGTGTCAAATTTTGTGTGAAGGTGTGCCTCCTTAATAGGAAGAGATCGGCGCAAACCATTTTGCCGTCGTGACCTTGACCTTGACGTACGACCTTGAAAACCGAAAATCTATTTTTAGCCATATCTTGGGCACCCATCAACATAGGATGTTGAAACTTGGTATGAAGGTGGTTTGGCTTATGCCCGTTCTGGTGATGGCATACCGATCAAGGTCAAGGTCAAGGTCAAAAAGATCGCTGGAGCCTGAAAATCGGAGGGTCATTTTTTTCTCCTTCTGTCTGCCCCAAGGATATCTTTCGAACGGGTTGATAGAATCACGTCAAATTTTGTGTGCTGGTGTGTCACCATGAGAGGAAGGCATCCGCGCAAACCATTTTGCCGTCGTGACCTTGACATTGGCGTACGACCTTGAAAACCGAAAATCTTTCAGGGGCCATAACTCCCACACCGTTAGTGTTAGAGTCTTCAAATTTGGCATGAAGGTACTTTGGCTTATGCCCGTTCTGATGGTAGCATACCGATCAAGGTCACGGTCACGGTCCGGGCAATCAGTAGGCCTTGGAAGTGGTAGGGGTCTACACATTGGGTTTTAAGCCATATTTTCCACATTGGTACTTGACAGAAGCGCTTCAGATTGTGTGTGGTACTGGATACCCTAGAGAAGAAAACATCTCAGCATAAATTATCACCATGCTGACCTTGACCTTGAAGTGTGACCTTGAAAACCGAAATTTCCTTCTTTGCGCTATATGTTTCATCTTCAAGCTCTATCTCGTGAACTAGGACAGAATCCCTTCCAATTTTGTGTCAGGATGTGACACTCTACGGGGTGTCGCAAGTGCGTGGTATTGCTTGTGACGGACATGTCTGCCGCTCGGCGACGCCCTTGTTATTTGTAAACTTGTTTTAATATGATTTATATGCGAAACTTTGTTTTGATGTAGTAGTTCTTTTCTTATTCTCGTTGCTTATTTACTTATTTGGTTAAAGTCCACTGTCAGATAGAGGTGAATTGAATGTTTACATTTAGGGAAAAATAAGTTAATTCTTCACGCGAATTCCAAACTAGAAATGGAAGAGGTTAGCAATAAGAAATAGGTTAAGGGTGAGTGGAGTTAACCCGTTAAAAATGTAGGGCAGGGATGTGAGATTAAGGGCACTGCGTGGGGAATGAAATCAAAATGATTATGTGAGTGAGTTTTAATCATTGTTGTTCACTACACCACTCCTGGCTCACTTTAAGAAAAGTGTCCCCCGAGGAAGATGTAATTAAACATCGAAATATTGGGAAAATCTGTTGTGTTTGTTTTTCTTTTTTCAATCTCCATTTGTGTATATATATATATATATATATATATATATATATATATATATATATATATACAAAAAGAATTTAAAAAAAAAAAAAGAATAAAAACACGGCACTCTCTGACCACTCGTATCGATAAAAGTACCAATAAAAATTCCAATAAAAAGATTTATTGCCACCCGGCCAAATTTTCGCCTAATTCAGGCTTCATCATGGGCTGAAACAAATACAACATACACCCTTAGTTCCCACATAAAACCAGACGATCGAAACAACGCAGCAGAAATAAAAGAAACCATTAATAAGAGATAAAATATGTCTGTAAACGTACTGTAAATACAGACATATTTTATCTCTTATTAATGGTTTCTTTTATTTCTGCTGCGTTGTTTCGATCGTCTGGTTTTATGTGGGAACTAAGGGTGTATGTTGTATTTGTTTCAGCCCATGATGAAGCCTGAATTAGGCGAAAATTTGGCCGGGTGGCAATAAATCTTTTTATTGGAATTTTTATTGGTACTTTTATCGATACGAGTGGTCAGAGAGTGCCGTGTTTTTATTCTTTTTGTATTAAGACTTTGTCTGTTATTCACGTGCACCTAGATTAATGGTGCGGTGCCAGCAAGGCTAGTTTTTATATTATATTATATATATATATATATATATATATATATATATATATATATATATATATATATATATAGGGGAAGACGGGGTAAAAAGCGCATTGGCGGGTAAGAAGCCCACCCCAATTATCTCATGAAATAAAGAAAATTTCAGTCAAATTTTGCCCATGAGACGAATGCTAGACATTAACGCTCGTCTCATGGGCAAAATGAGACTGAAATTTGCTTCATTTCATGAGATAATTGGGGTGGGCTTCTTACCCGCCCATGCGCTTTTTACCCCGTCTTCCCCTATATGTGTGTGTGTGTGTGAGTGCGCGTGAGTGCGCGCGCGTTATGCGTGACGTAGGCCTACGCGAAAAATACTACTCGGTTATTTACGGCTTGTGGTTTGCATGATGCGTGAAAGAGACTCAGAGCAGTAGGCCTACAGTCTAAGTAGGTTTAACATCAGTCTTGCGCTCTCTCTCTCTCTCTCTCTCTCTCTCTCTCTCTCTCTCTCTCTCCAGCCTATGAAGAAATCCGTCAAAAATGTATGATACTTTCTTTTTTTTTAAACAGACCTACAAGGACGAAATCTGACACCACTGTTACTAAACTCATAAATGAAGAATGGATTATGATTATCCATTGCAAGATTCATTGCAGAGGCAAGCAATTTGCGGAATAGAAAAGAAACACTAACTCTTAAAGTTAAACACATATGTATAAAGTGCAATGATCACCATTTATAATATGTTATTATCACTTATTTATTAGATGTATTAGGTAGGGCTTTATAGTTACAGTGGCATCTCTGTGAAAATCGTGTTGCTCCCACCTGGAGAGCGCGTCGCAGCCAGAGGCGTGCCACTCATTAAAAAAAAAATTGCATGCGATTTTTTGTGTGTGATTGATGAGGAAGGAAAGGGGGGGGGGGGGTAAATTTGGACGGAAGGAAAGTGGGGGGGGGGGGGGTAAATTTTGACCAAATGACAACTTTTTCGTTGCCACTGGGGTTAACGTGTGCTAAGTGCATGGGCACACGGGACCTCGGTTTATCGTCTCATCCGAAAGACTCCACAAGGCCTAGTGCAAAGTGAGAGGAAAAATCCCCTGTACCCAGGTTCGAACTCGGGTTTACTTGACACGAAGCGAATGCGTTACCACTGCCACTCTACACTATTTATATTTTCTGTGAATTTATACTGCATAAAAAAATTACAGTCTGTTTTGTTTATTACAAATGTGGACGGGTGGTTTTCTGTTTGGGAGGGGGGGGGGGGGGGGGTGAAGGGAGAGGAGCTGGTGAACTAGGGAGTAGGAGGTGGTAAGAAAATGATTTTTGGTGAATAATCTCATTTCTTGTCTTTATTTCATTATTATTATTTATTAATTCATTTATTTCTTTATTATTATTTATTCATTTATCCATTTATTATTTTTTAAATTAAGAGTAGACTAGTATTTTCTTTACACGCCAACTAAATTGGTCTGTTATTTGACAGTACCCCCTCGCCATAAGGGCTTATATATGCACATATATAATTTTTTTATGCTAATGGCAATAAAAACTATTTGAATTTGAATCTCTCTCTCTCTCTCTCTCTCTCTCTCTCTCTCTCTCTCTCTCTCTCTCTCTCTCTCTCTCTCTCTCTCTCTCTCTCTCTCTCTCTCAGTGGCGAAGGAACAGGGGGTGGCTGCCCCCCTGGCTCAGAGGAGGGGGGGTGGGGACAGATGTCCTGCTGCCCCCCCCCCCCCAAATTTGAGCAAGCCAGCAAGCGAAAGAGAGAGAGAGAGAGAGAGAGAGAGAGGGAGGGAGGGAGAGAGAGAGAGAGAGTTAATGGAAAAGCTAAATAGCTTGTAGATATAGTTTTTAATAACAGTTAATTTCAGAATTAAAAACAAGCCTGAATGACAATTTCAAACAAAATTGGCACTCGGAGATGGAAACTAATGATAAATATCAATGTTGTTTTTTTACTTTAAAAAGTGTTTTTCATGTGGACATTCTTTATTTTTGGTATACTATAACTGACAAATGGCACCGCAGCAACTGCTAGTTTTCGATTGCGTACCTTTGGTTTTAATGCCAATAAGAAGTGGTTTTTACCTGGAACATCTACAGAAACCCCTTGTCCACTATGTAATGCTGTAACTGATGATCAAGTTCATTTTGTTTCTGATTGTAAAGCGTTTGATGGCATTAGGAGCAGGTGTACTGTTTCTAAAAAAGAATTTGCTGTTAGAAAAGATCTTGTGGCTTTTCTCACATCAGAAGATGAGGCTGATATAATCTCTATTGTAAAGTTCATAGCTGAAGCATGGAGAGTAAGATTTTTTAAAAACTGCTCACAAAATATATAATAAATAATGGATATATAATAGTTCTTTAAAACATTTAACTTTTGAATTGCCAGAATATATATGTGTGAATGTTTGTGTATGTGTGTGTGTGTGTTTTGAGTGTGTATGTATGTGTGTGTGTGTGTGTGTGTGTGTGTGTGTGTGTGCGTGCGTGCGTCCGTTTAATTTAGTGAGAGAGAAAATAAGAGAACTTCATTTACTAGAAATACTTGATTTGGTTCATATATATATGACTTAAATTTGAAATTGATTTGCAAATAATTTTCTTCTTTTTAGTTCCCTTTATTTCAAATATTTTATTATTATTTTTGTTCTCCAATGTGTTGCAATGAAAATGATGCTTCCCCCATGTCATGAGAACCCAGTGTTAATGACATTAAAATGGTCCAGTGTCCAGTCTCTCTCTCTCTCTCTCTCTCTCTCTCTCTCTCTCTCTCTCTCTCTCTCTCTCTCTCTCTCTCTCTCTCTCTCTCTCTCTCTCTCTCTCTCTCATAAATGTTTGAATTCTGCTTGCGGCTGCATGGTGAAAAGATGTAGCAATCAAAAATCCCACAAAAATGCTCCATGGTATGATGACGAATGTAATGCAGCTAAATTGGAAAGTAAAGATAAACTAAAAGTTGTTCGCTTTACTCAAGATTCAAATGATATAAAAGCATTTATTCAAGCCCGTAACAAATATTCAGATCTTAATAGACAAAAGAAACGATCGTTTAAACGTTACCAGGCAGCCCTCTTAGCAAATAACGTTAAAAATTCTGCAATGTTTTGGAGAGAACTAAGGACATTGGGTGGGGAGAAGAGAACAGGTATTAGTGAAAACATTGACATATCAGACTGGTCTCACCATTTCCCATCAGTACTTGGTTTCACGAATAACGATTTAAATGCTGAAGATGGTGAAGAAATAAACCAAGCAGAAATTTAAAATGAACCTGATCATCCACTAAACAAAACATTTTCCATAGAAGATGTCCAAAAAGCAGTTCGAAAAATAAACTCAGGCAAAGCATGCGGTATAGACGGGATTGTAGGCGAGTTGTTGAAGTTAAGTGGTGACGAGGTTATTTTGGTAATGACAAAATTATTCAATGCAATATATAATCAGGGCACATACCCCAAAGAGTGGGCAAAAGCGATAATAGTTCCAATCCACAAGAAGGTAATGTGGATAGCACTGATAACTACAGAGGTGTATCACTCTTAGGTATTATAAGTAAATGTTTTACATCAATTTTAAATGCAAGGCTCTATGCTTGGCTTGAAGAACATGGTAAAATCATAGAAAACCAAGCTGGGTTTCGTAAACGTTATTCCACAACAGACCAGATCTTTAATTTATGCTCTGTAGTACAGAAGGTGTTAAGTAAGAAAGGTCAAAAGCATTATATTGCCTTCGTAGATTTTCGCAAGGCTTTCGATTCCGTAGATCACGAAAAACTTTTAGAAGTAATGCAAGAAGAAGGGATAAGAGGAATATTGTACTGCATCTTAAAGTCTATGTATAACTCTCTAATCTCCTGCGTTAAGGTAAATGGTAAACACTCGGAATTTTTCAATTGTCCTAGAGGTGTACGCCAAGGGTGTGGTCTAAGCCCAACACTTTTTTCACTGTTCATAAATCAACTCGCTAATCATATTAATGATTCAGGTAAGCACGGGTGCAGTTATTGCCAGGTCTCTTAGACCTCTTCATTCTTCTATTTGCAGATGACATCGCGTTGTTGTCCACGACACCTTCTGGCTTACAACACCAATTAGACACTTTGAAAGCTTGCTGTATAAACCTAAACCTAGAAGTGAGCAAAGAAAAAACTAAAATAATGGTATTTAGGAAAGGGGGACATCTTTCCAAAAATGAGTATTGGTACTTTGATAATTACAAACTCGAAGTTGTTAAAAGTTATTGTTATCTCGGATATGCCTTCACTCCAATGCTTAGTATCAAAGAATGTACTGAATGTCTGGTTTCTAAAGCAAACAAGTCCACATTTTATCTGTGTAGAACTTTCAAAGAAATGACATGAGAAACTTTCTTTACGGTATTTGATTCAAAAGTTCAACCGATTTTGTTGTATGGCTCAGAGGTGTGGGGACATCAGAAACTTGATAGCATAGAAAAAGTTCATCTCATGGCCTGCAAATACTTTTTAAATGTCCCTAAGCGTACCCCAAATAAATTAATATATGGTGAGCTTGGGAGGTACCCTCTCTTTGTGAATAGCTATGTTCGTTGTGTCAAATACTGGTTACGACTGTTAGGTATGGGTCAGGATCGATTACCTAATCAGGCCTGTAAAATGTTAGTTAATATGGATGAAAACAACAAGACATGTTGGGCTAGTAGAGTTAAGGACATTCTTAGTACATCAGGGTTTCACTTTGTTTGGCTCTCGCAAGGAGTAGGTGATGCTAAATTATTTTTGAAGATGTTTAAGCAAAGACTAACAGATATGTATGCTCAAGATTGGTTTTCTGCAATGAGAAACAAGGAAAGGTACGCGTTATATACTTCTTTTAAATCAACGTTTGAAATTGAAAAATACTTTTCTCAAGTTGACATATATTGCTTCCGTGTAGCATTGTCTCAATTACGTTTGGGCGCACTTCCTTTAAATAACAACTTGCACAGATACAGTGAATCCCCAGTAAACAAATATTGTGTTTATTGCAAGAATGTCATCGAAAATGAACACCACTTCCTTTTAATATGTCCTCTGTACTCTGATTTAAGAAGCAGATTCCTCAGTAACTCTGGTAATCAAACTGTACAATCAATTTGTTCTAGCACTTCATGCTCTTCTCAGAGATCGGTAGCCAAGTTTGTTTTCCATGCTATTACAAGAAGAACATTTTATGTTGATTAATAATTACTTGATGTTTTTTACTGTTTTCATTATCATGTTGACATAATAATTATGACAACGGACAAATGTATACTGATAACGGTGTTCATATATCTAGGTTATGGTATTCATTATTAAATTGATTATGGGAAGCATTGTTTCATGCCGTTAATTATTATTGTTATTATTATTATTATTTTTCTATTTTTCATATAAGTTATTAGATCAGTAATCTTTGAGCCCGTAGTGTATATTCAATTATTTTAACAGTGGATGTATGCTCGCCATATGGTTATGCTGCAGTTGTCATTGTGTATTGTTTCTCTAATATTTGTGTTTGCTTAGCGGTTAGTATAATTATGTGTGTTTATTTTTGTTTTGTTCCTTTTTTGTCTGTTATTTTCGTGTGTGTGTTTGTGTAAATATGTTGTACATGGGTCAATGGCCAAAGTATATTAAACATCTGAAGTCTCTCTCTCTCTCTCTCTCTCTCTCTCTCTCTCTCTCTCTCTCTCTCTCTCTCTCTCTCTCTCTCTCTCTCTCTCTCTCTCTCTCTCTCTCTCTCTCTCTCTCTTAAATTTGTTTTTCTTTTATCCAAGGACAGATTGTAAGACTAGGCATGTCCAGTGTTCCAGTCCAGTCTCTCTCTCTCTCTCTCTCTCTCTCTCTCTCTCTCTCTCTCTCTCTCTCTCTCTCTCTCTCTCTCTCTCTCTCTCTCTCTCTCTCTCTCTCTCTCTCTCTCTCTCTGTGTGTGTGTGTGTGTGTGTTTGTGTGTCCGCTTACTTGTGCGCGGGTTGTGTTTATATAAGTGAACATGTATGTGTGAGTACGTCTGTCTATGCGTGTGTGGTGGGGATTTTTTAAATGGGGGAGGGGGTTGCATGTGTCAGTCCGGCATCCAAACAAGACTTCCAGACAGAAGAGGAAGGCAACTGGTTTTCGGGCCAGAAAACTAGTATTATCCTCGCTCGCTTCTTCAAGTGGATATCAGGACAATTGCCGTGATGTCCAAAAAGATAACCAGCACCCATTGCTGAAATAGAAACTATTACAAAGCCTATTAGTATTACACAATTACACACACATACACACACCACTGCCGACTGTATACATATACTTTTACGATGGCCGCGCACACACACTCTGTCTCTCCCCCCCCCCCCCCCCCCCCCCCCCCCCCCCCCCCCCCCCCTCTTTCTCTTTCATGATTACTGATTGATGTCATAAACAATGGAAACATTCTGTTCGTTTCACTTTAATTAAAACACCCGCACGTCAGGGGTCAAAATCACGGTTTTCACGTGTTTTCCCTCTTATAGCTAGTAAGGAATCTTAAGAAACTTCCTAGTATATAAGAGGGAATGTAACACGAGACGTGCGGGGTCTTAAACTTACGTCGGTACACATGTATAGAAAAAAGTAATCCGCGGTCATTAATTTTTGACTTGTTTAGAAGAGGTCAATGTTTGTGATATAAGTATAAAGCATGGTATACGTGTATAGAAAAAAGTCATCCGCGGTCATTCATTTTTGACTTGTTTAGAAGAGGTCAATGTTTGTGATAAGTATAATACATGGTAGTCTGTCGACTAGGTCAAACAAAATTAAACACGCCTCCCTTCAAGGCCAGACGCAGTCAAAGATAACATATGCACGCACACGCACGCACACACACACACACACACACGCACGCACGCACGCACGCACGCACGCCGCACGCGCGCGCGCACACACACACACGCACGCACGCGCGCGCGCACACACACACGCGCACACACGCGCGCACGCACACACGCACGCACACACACACACACACTGTGACACACATACACACACGCACACACACTCGCGTGATCTTTTTGTCAACTTACGTTGTGTGTGATTGCACAGTTGGATAAAGAGTTGTACAACGTACGATTGATGTTGTAGAGTAATGAACACTCATAGTACACGTTAGTCTTTCAGATGGCTATGACTCTCAAACTAGGTGGCTTCCAACTGGCTCTTCGTGCTGCAGCCTAAGGGATTACTTAAAAGGGACACCCTGACGGATGAGTTTTTGCAAGGAACACGTCGAGATCAGTCACCACAAAAACAGCCTTTTCAAGGATAGGAACACTCACTTTGATCTGGTTTCCTATAAATCAAACCGTCAAAACGGCGATTCCTCCTTGGCGGAGATGCCGGAGAGAAAAGCCATTTTGGATGAGGTGGGTGGAGGCCACTCATTGTGGTGGAAGCTTTTTTTTCTTTGTAGTGTGGTAAAAAAAACAAATTTGGAGCTATTTCCTTTGTTGTGAGCGAAACTCCTTTTTGGTAATCTGTATAAAATTAAAAAATAAATAAATAAAAAGGCCTGTAATGTGGACATTTCGTGCAAACGATTTAGTCTAAACGCAGGCGGCCATTAGAAAAGAGAAGACACATGCCTTCTCTTTCACTGAAAGAATTTGACTTCCAGCACCTCCGCCAAGGAGGCATCGCTAATTTGACGGTTTGATTTCTATAGTAATAATAATAATAATGATTTTATTTGATATAGCGCTATCAATCCACACTATCAGTATGCTCTGTGCGCTTTACAAATTGAAATATAAATAAAACATCAGACTAAAATAAGAAAATAACGAATAGTATACACTTGATAAGACAATACAAGATAACATGGTCCACATACTACAACCGACAACACATTCATACGATAACAACAGATTAAAACTTACTTACTAAAACATGATAGGCATACATACACTTCGTAATAGCACACATGAAAACGTAAGATAATATGATTTACAAACTTACAATAGACTACACATTCGGAGATAGTTAAATATTGCGTGTTAAAACATAATAACTATATAAAGCATTTTTAATAGGATCATACATAAGCAATATACATGTAAAATGATGCACATACCCACAATAGACAAGACATTCCTAAGATAACAACAGATTAAGACGAGCCGACTAAAAACAACATAAGAACGCAAAATTACACGCCCACACCAACAGATGCGGGCATACACATATACTCCCAATACAAACATACATGCGCGCGCCCTGCACACACACACACACACACACACACACACACACACGCACACACACGCACACACACACACACACACACACACACACACACACACACACACACACACACACACACACACGTACGCACGCAAGCACACATGCATACATATCCAAACCATCATTTTCCTCACTCTGGGGGATCAATCAAGGTATTTATGGAAGAGGTGGATTTTCAGCTGAGATTTGAAGGTTTGGAGATAGGTGTTTTTTTCTGATAGAAAGAGATAGAGAGTTCCAAGTTGTAGGTCCAGACACAGAGAAAGATTTTTTACCACAGGAATTCAAAGAGTATCTAGGGACAGTAAGCAGAGAAGAGTCTTGTGATCTCAGTGCTCTAGAAGGCATGTAAGGCTGAAGGAGGTCAGAAAGATACGAGGGCACACATTCAGAGTTGAGGCATTGAAAGCAGAGAGTGGCTAGTTTGTACTCAATTCTGGCCTTAACAGGCAGCCAGTGAAGGGCACGCAGAAGAGGGGTTGCATGATCATGTCTCGACTTTCGCAAGACAAGTCTTGCAGCATGAGTTTGTATTTTTTGAAGCTTACACAGTTTGTCATTAGAAAGACCTACGAGCAGAGAATTGCAGTAATCAAGGCGAGAGAGGATGGAAGCAACAGCGAGTTTGTTAGCAGCGTCAACAGACAGGAAAGGGCGGATTTTATTTAATTTGCGAAGCTGAAAGTGGAGAGCCTTACACAACTGATTAACGTGAGTGTCCATGGTAAGAGAAGGATCAAGATATGCACCCAGATTGCGAACCGAAGATGAAAATGGAATTTCACAACCGGACACAACAACAGAACTAACAGGAGTTTGTTCAAGTTTGTGTTTGGTTCCAATCAAAATCAGTTCGGTTTTATTGTCATTCATTTTTAGCTTGTTATCTTTCATCCATGATGCTGCATTCTCCATACAAGATGTAATGTCAGAGGTTAGGCGAGGAATATTAGAAGGAGAGGCAGAATCATGCATTTGCGAATCGTCGGCAAAGAAATGGTAATGACATAATGTCTGTCTAATAACTAGGCTAAGCTGCTGTGTGTACATAGTGAACAAGACTGGGCCCAAGACTGATCCCTGTGGCACTCCATACTTTAATACTGAGGGGCTGGATTTTTGCTGTTTGATATAGACAGACTGAGTGCGACCACACAAGTATGACCTGAACCAGTCCATAACAATACCATCACACCCAAACGTAGCAAATAGTAAACCAGAGCAAAGTGAGTGTTGCGATCTCTGTAAAGGGTGTTTTCCTGGTGATCTCGATGTGTTTCATGCAAAGCCTCATCCGTCATGGTGCCCCTTTAAGGACTCTCTTCAACACCAGCGGTTCTAAAACCCTCGTTGTCCGCAGAGTGGGTATGCACCGTGGGCGAAGCACTACAAGCAAATGCACTACAAGCAAATTCCAGCCCAGCTCTCCGGAATAATAGCTGCCTCCTGAGATACGTGGAAGTCATAGTCAGACACGTCGGAAGGTTACGCATAGGCCTACGCACAGACGTCACTGTTTTTGTGCAACTGTTCATATCTGTGTCCTTTCAGTTTAGGCGTGCATCAACGACCATGGCGGACTCCAGCAAGCCAGCAGGGAAGCAAGTGGACAACTGGCAAGACTTCAAGCAGGTGGATGCTGCGGTGTTGGCCCCTGGAGTGACCCCGGAAGCCATTGTCAACTACTACAACCAGTGGGCTCAAAAGGACTATGACAAGGTCCGTTGAAGAAGAAGAAAAAAAGAAGAAGAAAGAAGCATTTACTAGTGCAGACATTCTGTATAACCGGTTATATTTAAGAATTTCTCGTTTAGGTAATTTACAGTCGCTTTGTGGTCAACTTTCTGGCCTCAGAAACAATAACGTCCAGGTTGACTTACTGGGCCAGGGCTCCCAGGGACCCCCACTTGGGGGTCTATGAAGCACTACAATTCTCAAGGACCCTCTAAAAGAATGTGCAGGGGGTCCCAGGGATGCACTAGAAAAATTCTTTTTAGCATTCACAATGCCACTGGGACCCTCTATCCCGCCTCTACGACCCTCTATGCTGTTAGTGAAGGAGTCCCTGGGACCCCTTGTTTTGCGGGACGATTGGGAGCCTTGTGGGCAACAACATAATTTTCTGTTTGCCTTCTGCTAGTCCTTATATATATAGTCCCTGCAGGGTGTCCTTTTTTCAAGACCGTTTGATCTTGAAGCATGTCCTTACCGTTTGGTCCTCCTTGTGATAGGTCTCCATCATCATGATCCAAGGTCTTGTCTGATTTTGTTGCGGACTTTGAGGTCTGTGTGTGTTAGAAGGGCATCGAAGGATGCAAATAACAAACACATTCCCCACCCAAATAACCTGGTTGGTTTGTTGGTTGTGCTTGTTCTTGCTATATTGTTCCTCTTCTTGTTCCAAATGAAATCGTTCTTGGTTTTAGTCGTTGCCTGGATGATTAATTGTGACTGTCTGTTTGTCCGTCCTCCATCAGTCTGTGGTATTCTGTTTGTCCCAAGACAATCCCACGATGACTCATGGAACCATACTGCCATACTGTTTCAGGGTCTTCAGGAGGCGGCTGACAGCCAGATGTACGGGGCACTGAAGGTGCTGCAGCAATCCATGCAGGACCTGTTCCCCGTTGAAGACAGGCGCCACACAGTCATTCTGGACGTGGGAGCCGGCACCGGGCTCTCAGGACAGATGGTCAGTGCTTTCGGGTCCTGGTCTGGAGCTGTGTTGATCATTGATCTGTAGGCCTGTGTGTGTGTCATTGAGCCCTTAATTAGCCACAAACGGCTTTTTATCATCATTTAACGTTAGCCTAAAGTCATAGACTTAGAGCAAGCTATAATTATGACCGATGGTTTATTTATGATGATGTAACCTATAACTCCAAAGGCTTTTTATCTGTGGTTGATTTCAGGATTTCAGGCTTAAAACCCTTCCATCGCCACTGTCGTCTCTTGGCACCACAATGATTTAACACCCATGTCACTGAAAGGAATCAAATGAGGGTCTGGTATCCAGTGATCTTATGTTCTTAATTGTGGCAGGTACGGATAGGCCCTATTTTAGGCATATCACAGAGGAATCCCCAGTATCCAGACGGAATCTTTTCTCTACCCACGTAAGTTTAATGGTAAATTTTGGCTGAGGAATGGCTAGCGTTGAAAGGGTTAAGTTTGGGCCCAAGAATAGAGTGAGCGCTGCACAACCAAAGGGTTTTGACAATAATTGTATAATGATGTGATTTAGCCCTGAACCCGTTATTGGTTGACATCGGTGGAGGCGAGTAGTAAAGTGAGGGCTGTATGACCAACGGTTTTTGATGGCATTTTGATGTGTGATTTATCCCTTAACTTGAATGGCTTTCATCATAGGCAACATTTGTTGAGGCTGGTAGTAGTGTCACAGACGCTTTAATAAAGCGTCCGTGGTAGAGTGAAAGCTGTACTGTGAGTGATGGTTGTCGACAGCTATTGAATGGCAGTGTATTGTAACCCCTTAACTCCTTAAACTCCGTGGATTTAGATCACTGGTTGATTAATGTTAGTCAAAAGTTTGGAGATAGTGGTAAAGTAAAAGTTTTTAAAAATGTGGGATCGAATTTGCGGACTTTTTATTTTAATTTTATTAAATTCTGGCAAAAAGAAAAGGAAAAACGAAAAGCCAAAATATAATATATTAGAACCAAATTACCACGTCAATAACTTATGAGTGCACTTATATAATTTTTTTGTCTTTGTTGTTGGTTGTGTT
>CM065681.1:36290020-36297520 GCA_017654935.2 Phymorhynchus buccinoides | reverse complement strand
GTGTATCGTGACCGTGTAGCGTTTACATATCATTAGAATTTGTGTCGTTTATATGTGTATGTGTGTATCGTGACCGTGTAGCGTTTACATATCATTAGAAATTGTGTTGTTTATGTGTATGTGTGTATCGTGACCGTGTAGCGTTTACATATCATTAGAATTTGTGTCGTTTATGTGTATGTGTGTATCGTGACCGTGTAGCGTTTACATATCATTAGAATTTGTGTCGTTTATATGTGTATGTGTGTATCGTGACCGTGTAGCGTTTACATATCATTAGAATTTGTGTCGTTTATATGTGTATGTGTGTATCGTGACCGTGTAGCGTTTACATATCATTAGAAATTGTGTTGTTTATGTGTATGTGTGTATCGTGACCGTGTAGCGTTTACATATCATTAGAATTTGTGTCGTTTATATGTGTATGTGTGTATCGTGACCGTGTAGCGTTTACATATCATTAGAATTTGTGTCGTTTTATGTGTATGTGTGTATCGTGACCGTGTAGCGTTTACATATCATTAGAATTTGTGTCGTTTATATGTGTATGTGTGTATCGTGACCGTGTAGCGTTTACATATCATTAGAATTTGTGTCGTTTATATGTGTATGTGTGTATCGTGACCGTGTAGCGTTTACATATCATTAGAATTTGTGTCGTTTATATGTGTATGTGTGTATCGTGACCGTGTAGCGTTTACATATCATTAGAATTTGTGTCGTTTATATGTGTATGTGTGTATCGTGACCGTGTAGCGTTTACATATCATTAGAATTTGTGTCGTTTATATGTGTATGTGTGTATCGTGACCGTGTAGCGTTTACATATCATTAGAAATTGTGTTATTTATGTGTATGTGTGTATCGTGACCGCAAAACAATTATCCTTCTAAAGGACAAAATAAAACTGATTGTCCCCCATGGGGATACCGGGGATCTTTTGTACAAATAGTTCCCCCGCCTTCTGGAAGTTCTGCGCTTGTAACTTCCTCTAATTCTGTCACTCTCTTTGACTCTGCCTTTTCCCTTCGCTTAATTACTGTCATCTGCTATCTTTCTGTCTCACTGGTCCATTCTCCTGCCTTTTTTCTACAAATTCTTACAAAGATTTCTTCAGCCGAAGTCGGTCATGCTTGGCCTAACTATTTTCTTAGTAAGGCGCATAACGGCAGCATGACGCATCTACGCTCATATGACAGGAAACTACTGTCTGAGCGAACGAAGAAGAAGAAGAAGAAGAAGAAACTGATTGATTTTTTCTTCGTCTTGTTCTTCGCCTTTCAATCCCACCTTACACTGAAAGGAAATTGGGCTGCATCCTGTTTGTCTTATCTACTTTAGTATTGCGTACCTGGTACTTTCGGGAAATTAAAAATAACACATAAACACATAGGTACATCGAGTAGTTCAGACCTTTGTTTCCGAGACAAAGGTTTCACAATAAATTGATTAATTTTATTTTATTAATATTTGTCCATGCGAGTCCTTTGACATTTAAAAACAAAAATGACAATCGAGTTGGTATTTTGGTATATTCTAGTCACAGAAACTTATCTCTGTGAAATTCGGGTTGCTCCCACCAGGAGAGCGCTTCGCCGCAAGTGCAGCGCCACCCCTTTGGGTTTTGTTTTTGGGGGGACGGGGGAAAGATGGGGAGAACTTGAGAAACCCAACTATCAATTTGGTCATACCAGGCAGCAGGATTTCTCCCTGCTATTACCGACTTTTGACTTCCATGGGATTTTAACGTGCGCAGAGCACACGGGTCAGACTGGCTTTAAGTCCCCATCCAAAGGGCTCGACGTTCAGTTCCATTTTCCTGTTGAACTAAAACGAAAAGCCGAGGCTGGGGTTTGAACTCGGTCACTCACGTATTGACATTGGCAAGCGAACGTCTTAACCATTCTGTCACTTTCCTTCCTTCCTTAGTTTTGATTTGCTACTGATTAGTATTCGTTTGGAATGATCAAAAGCTGCAAGAAGAAAATCCTTCAGATGTGTATCCTTGTTTAACTCCTAGAATCAGTGTTAGTTGTCTTCTTTCCGAGTTACTGCATTCATTCACCCAGTTCTCATCAGACAAAACAAAGATTGCCAAACTGAATTTGAAAGACTTTGTAAAAGATTGATTAATCATCAACTTAACTAATTATGCGTCATTAGCCGAAACATGATCAACTGCAATAAGGGGCTCACGTTAGGGAGGTAGGCCTAACTAATTATTACCATTTATCATCATTATTATCATCATCATCATCATCATCATCATCATTATATCATTATTGTTATTACTTCTACAGGTGGTTATATCGTCAATTGCATGCGAGGAGCTTACCTGAAGGAGGTGCCAGACTACTGCCAGAACTGGGAACCTCTGAAGACCAGGATGGAGAGAGAGGGGAGGTGGAGGGTGCTCAGGATGGACCCCTACCCCAAACACTTCATGGACTACGAGGGACTGCTGATGGTCATCCAGGTGCTGCAGTGATCCAGGCCTTCACAGCAAACGGAAATTATTTTTGATCAACTGCATGATGCCTATTTTTATATCTATGTTGGTAGTGGGTTCTTGATTTGCAAATGTCCTCTCCAGTTGTCCAATAACTTCCGTCGAGACAAACAGGTTGAGTTTCACTCAACTGAAGTTTTACTGAACTTATTATTTTTAATAGAGGAAACTCGTATTCTGTTTCTCTAGACCAAATTGTACACTGAGGGTTAGGGTTAGGGTTAACCAGCAGCAGCAGCAGTTAAAACTGACGACTTGATGCTAGGTGTCAAACAAATTGAAATTGTTCTGCTCAAAATGTCATCTGCTAAACCCAATAAGCATCGTGGAAACGGAGCTGCAATGCCATTGTAACACGGTTTTGTTGGCTTTAATTAACAAAACCTGTGTGTAAGCAGAGAGACTGGAATATTCTATCCAGTCTCTCTGGTGTAAGCGACTAAATATACCAGTACCAAAGACTCCTGAACTGTCTTTGCTAGTAAGTTTACTTCAAAAGAGAAATGCATTTGAATCAGTTCAGAAATTGGAGTCGACAGAAAGAGAAGTAAGGCTCTATAGGAAAGAAATTCGTTTGAGCTTGTTTGAGGTATCTAAATTTCATACATTTATGGCGTTGCTAGATATTCATAACTGTGATGTCATTTCCGGTATGAACTTGCACACAGTTATGAATATTTCATTTGCACCTAAAAATGGTGTTGTTCAGTGCATGTCACTGTATTGCTCATGTTTACCAGAACTTCGTAATTATATTCACATGATTTATCTGAAAAATTGTCACTGCAAGTTTAATCAGTAATAAGTTAAACAGAAACATGTTTCTTTTTTTAAATATTCTTTTCATGTATTCATGTATTAGCCCCCCCCCCCCCCCCCCCCCCCCCACCCACCCCCCACCCCCCCCCCCCCCCCCCCCCCCCCCCCCCTCTCTCTCTCTATGTTTGTTGTCATGTACATGGACATATAAAAGTATTGTATTGATTTGTGTATTGTGTTGTATTGGTTAAGATTTGTATATTTTCTGCAACCTTTGTAACTATTCATGAATTGTTTCTCTCAAAGAATTGTAACAATGTTGTTATGACAGTAGACTTACAACTGTATTGTTGTTCACAGTTGGATTCTAAATAAATGCAATTCGGAATGCATAGTAATAACACGTTTTCAATGAGTCAAGTGTGAGCATCATTGTTATTTACCCAGGGTGTTTT
Organism: Phymorhynchus buccinoides; assembly: GCA_017654935.2. Classification (NCBI taxonomy): domain Eukaryota; kingdom Metazoa; phylum Mollusca; class Gastropoda; order Neogastropoda; family Raphitomidae; genus Phymorhynchus; species Phymorhynchus buccinoides. The sequence continues at coordinate 36,293,797 of CM065681.1, read as the reverse complement.
TTAAAGGGGGGGGGGGGGGGGGGGTGGGGGGGGGGGGGGGGGGGGGGGGGGGGGGGGGGGGGGGGGGGGGGGGGGGGGTACATTGCAACTGAAACCAGATGAAATGATGATGAAAATGATGTTTTACGTCCTCTCGGTCATAGACACATATGGGACATTTGTAAATACAAAGATGGTGGGAACAATACTGGCTGCAATGCCCAGAGGCAGTGCAACACCAGTAAAGTCCCGAGTTTTTTTAAAATCAATAATTATAGATAGGTGTAGCGATAACCAAGCCTCGGTTAAATAGACTGAAACCAGAGCCTGAGTGTTTCTTTTTATACCTGGGTGTGCGATTGGGTGTGAGACTAAAATGTTTCTTAGCCCATAAAGCATAAACTGTTGAACCAATTTTAATAACCATTAGCATAATTGTCCCTGATACCCTGTCTGTTTACTCGAAGCGCAGAAAGGGTAAGGCAGAACAAAAAAGATTTCAAGAGTCTCTGTTACTTTTGCATTTGGGAACTGGACCATTGCATCTGGTGGGGCCGGTCATGTCTGTTGTTGTTGTACCCTGGCTGAAAGACTCCAGGGATCATCCTAACAACCGACGCACTTGAGCAGTATGGTACAAATGCACCAGCTAGGGATGAGAACATTACGTGTGTGACCGTTTTTGATTATCCCGCCACATGGGCAGCCACACTCCCACTTTGGAGGATTTTGGAAACTGATGATGTTATGCTAGGAGCTTGTCATGGCTAAAGACAATCCCCGCATAGCTATGCAGAACAAAACAACATTTTGATGAAGCCTTGGTGTTCTACAATATGTCCATTTGCCATAGGCATTGGTCATGTCTAATATCGATTGTCGCTGAGTCACACTCACTGACTAGGGCGTCTCTCTCTCTCTCTCTCTCTCTCTCTCTCTCTCTCTCTCTCTCTCTCTCTCTCTCTCTCTCTCTCTCTCTCTCTCTCTCTCTCTCTCTCTCTCTCTCTCTCTCTCTCTCTCTCTCTCTCTCTCTCTCTCTCTCTCTCTCTCTCTCTCTCTCTCTTTTTAAACAGTCTCTGGAATGTGAACCGTACTTTCAGTTTCTTGATTTAAGATATTTTCGTGATGGAATTGTTAAACTTAGAATAGGAGTATTACATATCAATGGTTCTTCTTTTAGAACAACATTCAGTGAAGATATTAATTTTCTATGTCCTGTTTGTAAGGCAAAAGATGATGAAAACCACGTTATATATGTTTGCTCGTTTTATCATGATATGAGACTGAAATATTTGAGTGAACTTGGTCAATCGTATACTGATATTTTGTGTAACGGATCTGTGTTTCAAATTCGTAAGTTAGCTTTATATATTTTCTATTCTCTTCGTATACGGAAACGCATGGATGAGTATTTGGACGGTTAACCATGTTTCTAGTCTAGTGTTATTTTGAATTTTTGTACGTTGACCCTGTTTCTATGGGCTAATGGCATAAAGGAATTAAAACTTTGTTCAATAATTATTATTCAATTGTTCTCTCTCTCTCTCTCTCTCTCTCTCTCTCTCTCTCTCTCTCTCTCTCTCTCTCTCTCTCTCTCTCTCTCTCCCCCCCCCCCCCCCCCAAGTAATTATATTTAAGTATTTTTGTTCCTGCGTGATTTCAGATTTTTATGACTCTGATCATAGCTCAAGATTTGTTTTCTTCTTTTTATTTTAGTTCGTGGGATTGTCATGGTGTTATTCAAGAATAAAATTGCCCCCGAGGAAGTCACTGTTTTGGGCAACGAAATATTGGGACAAAAGATTTTCAGCTGTTTTTTTTTTCTTTTCTGAATGATTGCATAAGTAAAAAATGTATTTATACTTATATCATTACTCTGTATAAATAACATTTCGTGCGTTCTCTCTCTCTCTCTCTCTCTCTCTCTCTCTCTCTCTCTCTCTCTCTCTCTCTCTCTCTCCCTCCGCTCTCTGCGGGTAAAGAATAGTAGAGTAGAGGAGAGTAATAGGGACTGGCTTTCGTTGCAAATAATTATACAGTTCCTGCTGTTGGTGGCTGAATGCTTAAGGCATCAATCATCGAAATAAGAACATAATTCTTTAGATTTAGGAACCTCGTCCACTCACTAAGGATTCTTGAACATGTTAGCGTCAGGAAGGAAGGAAGGCAGGCATGAAAGAAAGAAGGGAAGAAGAATGAATCTTATTTCTACATGACAGATCTGCGGGGGGGGGGGGGGTGGGGGGGGGGGGGGGGGAGAGAAACAAAACAAGAAGCTCAACATATGTCAACATTTCGATTTATTAATCTTTGTCAAGACTTCCAGAATCAGTCACACTCCCATTACTAATGTTACACAAACCAAATCACACTCTACATGACAGTCCAGACTGACACAGTTTAATTAATTGTTCTTTAGGTGGTGCCCTAACCAGGGCCAGCTAGCCACCCGGCCCACTAAAATCGTACGACTGTACGATGCGATTCGATCACGTGGTCTCCAAGAACACTGAATGTGATTCGCGCTTCCAGATCACGTGATCGAATCGTATCGTACAGACTGTTGATTTGGGGGAAGGGAAAAAAGGAACTAGGGGGCTATATTGATGAACTTGAAGACATACACAAAGGCCGGGACTATCCTGGTGTTGCACTACCTCCGGGCATTGCCTCCAGGATAGTTCCCACCATCTTTATGTCTACTAATGTCCCATATGTGAGTGAACTTTCAGAGCGGAGGACGTTAGGCAGAATTTCGCGAGACACAAACGCAGTCAAAGAGAGAAAAACAAGCCTTATTAGCGAAGGAAACAAAACCTCGTTGAGAGACTAAGTTGAATTAATAAGTTAGGTTTTACGTCCACCCGGCTGCAAAACAGCACATATGGATGCCATCAGAGCTCTAAAGAATGGGAAAGCAACTGGACCTGATGGTTTCAGTGGGGAAATTTACAAGTATTCATCGCCCTTAGTCGTTTCTTTCCTGACAAAACTGTTTAATAATCTCTTTAATTCTGGCAAGTTTCCACTAAGCTGGTCTGAGTCAATCATTCACCCACTGCACAAGAAAGATTATATTATTTCCCCCGATAATCACAGGGGCATTTCGCTACTAAATATCAGCAGCAAATTATATACGTACATACTTAATAAACGATTAACCACTTGGGTAGAAGATAACAATTTACTAAGTGAAGCACAAGCCGGATTTAGAAAGAACTATATCACAATTATCATCTATACACTCTTTTAGCCCTTATTCAAAAACAACTTTCATCAAACCATAAACTTTATGAAGCATTTATCGATTTCAAAAAAACATTCGACTTAATTGATAGAAGCAGTCTTTGGTTGATATTACACAAAAATGGAATCCAAGGTAAAATATACAAAGCTATAAAAAGTATGTATGAAGTGGTTAAAGCTAGGGTTCGTTCCAATAATCATGTTACAGAAGTCTTTATGTGCCCTCGCGGCTTAAAACAAGGGGGCAATTGTAGTCCCATATTATTTGCTTTATTCATAAACGAGCTCGCAAATGACATTCTTCAGTCTGGTAGACATGGGGTAACTCTATCCCCTGACACTATTCAAATCCTTATAATGCTATTTGCTGATGATGTTGTCCTTCTTTCCACCACTATCATAGGTCTTCAACGCCAGCTGAATAAATTATATAACACTGCTAGTAAACTCCACCTTACTGTTAATCATGAAAAATCAAAAATAGTTATTTTCAGAAAAGGAGGCCACATTGTTTCCAGGGAAAATTGGGTTTATGGCGGAGTTAAAATAGAA